>CM025787.1:31946804-32053537 GCA_014636745.2 Centella asiatica
AATCAACCTATCCAGATTTCCAATGGAATCGGGCAAATATTCGAGATTCCGACATCCATTAAAGTCCAAGACAACCATACTAGTCAATTGTCCAATCGATGGATGCAGACGTGATAGACTAGTACACTTTTCCAATATTAATTTCTTAAGTTTTTTTACTCCACTAAAATCTGGAGTGGTTGTCAGGTGTTTAGAATGACTGATATTTAGAATCTTCAAACTTTGTAAATCCTGTTTAGAACAAGGCATAAACATTAAAGCTACTAAATGACATTCTCATAATATAAAACTAGTATTTCATTTGTCCCTTTGTATAAACTTTTTATAAGTTTTTACAAATATTAAGAAATTGTAAAATGATGTATAAGATTTACATATCATACCTAAAATAATCTTTCATGAAAATTTTAAAACCATGTAGTGAATAAAAGAGAAAGAGATGTAATGTGGAAAATCCAAGAATACACATAAAATTACTTTAAGAGTAATTTGGTTCAATTATTTTCTTTAAGGTTCAAATACATTGGTTCCTACAAAATTATAAAAACTATGTAAATTAACTCAAAAAAAATTTAAATATTGTATTATTTTTATATGTTTTTTGAATCTGTATGTGTGTGTGTGTGTGTGTATTTTCTTATACTCACTCCGTCCTAAATTAATTAGGAAATTGTTTTGAGTTTTTGAGTGATATGACATTGAATGTCAACGTATGTAATTTATGAAAGTTTCATATAGAAATTATGTTGTGATCAAAGTTTTTGTCATAAACTATAAGATAAAATAATTGTATCAATTAAATTAATAAAATTTAAAGTTTAATATGTTGTTGTTTAGTTTAAAGAATTAAAACGTATATATAATATTAAAAAAGAGAACAAAATATTTTAGAGACCCAAATACATAATAAGAGTGAACATGATTATGATAATGAACTATATGTATATGTAATACTATATATAATAAAGTTATAAAATTATATTTTACGTTATTTTGATTTCCTTTTATCTTGATAATATACATGCGAGGCACAACCAAAAGGGATGAAGAACATTTATAACCATTCGTCATATTACCTTGGTACCCTCCCACAATGTGCTCAAGTTACTGAACTGCAAGTCCAGGGAAATGAGCTTTGATGGGTTGAAAGTGGAAGGTAAATATGTCAAAGGACATCGTTGCCAGCAAAGCCACCTTAACTCTGCAAATGAAATCTCAAAGTTTCCAGTGACACGTACATTGTTGATTCGAAGCAGTCTTAAATTGGTCATACTTTCAAATATCTTGGCATCAAAATCCATTGGCATTGATGGTGTTAGCTCTACTGTGATTCCTTCAATACTTTCACTTCCCTGTTTTACAAAAGCAAAGGAAGAAAGAATTATATGCAATCTTAATATGTACGTTAAGGGAATTTGAAATATAACATTCCAAATTGTAAAAACTTCAATCCATGGTTCAAATAACAGTCAAACGCAGATACGAATATGCCTATATTCATATTCATATTTATATCTATTTATTATGGATACAAATACAGATAATATCCGCTTAATTAATTTGAATTCAAATACGGATATGGATTATTTGTTACTGTTTAAATAAAATAATTTTTAACAATTTAATAATTTATGTTATACATACAAAATAAATTTCACTTTAAAAACACAAATGAAATATTATATTAATAATAATATTTATTTTTTTACATATTTTAAATTTTTTTTTTTGCTATAAACAATTGTATGGATTAAATTTTTATTAATTATATACATGTAAATAACACAAATATTAAGTAAAATATATTATAAATAACGGATATTTTATATATATATATATATATATATATATAAATTCGTATTCATATTCTCTTTGAATCATATACAAATATTATCGCCTTTTCAAATACGAATGTGAAATTTGCTTCTCTTTTATTGAACAGATGCAGAATGAAAAGATCAAAATGACACTCCAGAGAGAATGCACTTGTTACCGTTAAAATAAATTTCACTTTAAAAACACAAATGAAATATCATATTAATAATAATATTTAGTTTTTATATATTTTAAATTAGTTTTTGCTATAAAAAATGTATGGATTAAATTTTTTTTAATTATAAACATGTAAATAACACAAATATTGAGTAAAAATATATTATAAATAACGGATATAATCAATAACGGATATTTCTGATACAGATATATATAAATCCGCATTCATATTCGCTTTGAATCGAATATAAATATTATCGCCTTTTCAAATACGAATGTGAACAAATATCAAATATCTCAATTACTATTTACAACCCTAATGATTTGTAATTTGTAATTTACAACCCGAATTGTGCTTTTATCAAAACTCGTGTTCGAACACTTTGAACGATAATTGAATTGTCCTACGCATGAAAATATTAAGTTCGGATCAATACTGAATGGTACTATTTCAAATAAGTGTACTCTTTTCAATCATCTTCATCGCAGTTCTCATTCTTTTAATTTTATTTATAGTCTAAAAAATCTACAATATTATTAAGAAATTAGATTAATACTAATATTTTGTATTTTATAATTTAAGTTCTGTAAAGCTATTTAGTTGTTTTTTTTAATAATAAATGTTATAAAAGTTGAAAACTAATTAGGCAAATTAAATACGAGCGTACATTAGAAAAATACATCTCTCAATTCTATTGAGTCGTGTACACGATAATAATACGAGGATAAATACAAAAAGAAAAAAACTGACAATTAAAAATAGACTGAACTAATATTTGATCTTGATTATAAGCGATCAAACTTGCTTTTGTCTACTTGCTTGTTTTTAATACTAGTTCACTCTATTTTTAAGTTTTAAGCTAACTAATACTACTTCAATAAAAATAGGATTAATCACAGAAAATACTAATAAGCTTTTGCTCATTTTTAATGTTGACCCACCATTTTTTATTTGTCTATTTAAAACAATGAACTTAGAAAGAAAGTTAACAGAATTGATTACACGGTGTTATTTTAAAATAAAAAAACCTTCGTGACAATAGGAAGACATCAGCATAGTAAAATAAAATTATTAATTTAGTGATTGACTTCAAATTTACTTCAATTTAATAATATTCATATATAATTATAAAACTTATTTATAGAATTATACAACTTATAATTTATAAAATTATAAAAGTTATAAAACCTATTTATATAATTTTATATATAAGTTTTAAAATTATATATGCATATATGAATATTATTAAATTGAACTAAACTTGAAGTCAATCACTAAATTAGTAATTTTGTTTTATTATGTAGAGGTCTTCTTTTTTAATGATTAAAAAAATAAATAATGTCACGTATGTAATAAGTAATAATATTTAAAAAATAACGTCATGTAAGCAATTCTATTACTGCAATTAATAGTAGTTAACTTTTTATTTTAAAATGATACAATCTTTAAATGTTTAGTGTTTTAAATGGATAAATAGAAAATAGTTGGTTAAAATAGAAAACGAGTGAAAGTTTGTAAGTTTTTTTTTCCTGTGATTAACCCATCAAAATACAATTAACAATAATAAACTTACAATATTAATTATTTAAATGCTAACTAATACTAATTTTTATTGAATGCAAATTTTGATTGTACATATGCGTTTTGGGAGTCAAGACTAATATGCGTTTAAAACACAATTAAAACGCAACAATAATTTGCATTCAATAAAAATACGATCATCAATAATAAACTTACAAGTTATATTTCATTAAAAATAATGTTATCTTATCATTACTCAACTTTAGCAACAAAGGTATTAAAAAAATTGTGATTTATATATGTAAATCTTAATTAAACATGCAACCTTAATATTACAAAGAGAAAATATAATTTCTTTTAAAAAACAAATACTATATTAATAATGGTATTTAAAATATATAATTATAAATAAATTAAACTTTAAAGTAAAAAAAAAAAAACTACACATATGCACCTGTGTTGTGCAAGGGCTAAGTTACTGGTATAATCAAAAGTTTCATTGGTTTTATGAAAATAATCAGAAGTTTCAATTTGGTGATTCAAGTAAGTTACCATAGTATCTAAACTAATTGTAATAATTACAATTATGTTACCACTCACCGTATTATCCATATTGGTGGTAATAATGATCATAATTAACCGCAGTAACTTACAAATTATAATATTTTATTATCAGTAATCTACCATAATGACGAGTAGGAAGCAATTAATTTTGTTAAAACCGAACACGTTTCAATTTTTTTGTTAATGCAAGGTTTTCTTGAATCACCGAACACATACTAATTGTTTTAAATAGCTCATATGAGCCGTTAGGTTGTTGTGAAACTTCTCTGACATCTTTAAGAAAGCACCTTCCTTCAAAATCCTTGAAAAACTGATTGTAGATAGATTTGGCCAGGGTGGTTTTGCCGGTCCCTCCCATGCCGCAGATGCCGATGAAACGGACATCATTTGAATCAATGCTTAGTTTGGGCTTAATCTCATTAATACGCGCATCCATACCAACTAGAGGGTTGTCAAATATGAAGGGATACCAGAAGTGTAGTGATTGCTGAACAGCCCTCACTATTTTATGAATGAGCTTGGCTTCGTGCCTGAAGATTTTGATATTTAATCAGGGATTAATTTACTAGTGAGTGTATACAATGAGCACGTCGATCTAAGATATCAGTAGCCCCCCTCTTATAAACACATTGTGCTGTCAGTTTAATTAGTTTCATAGTTTTCTAGTGGACGAAATGGGCTCAGCTGTCTTGTCCGATACTAATAATTTCATAGTTTCATAATTTTCGGTTTAGAAACGAATATAAACTAATTTGAACGTACAGCAGAATCAGAGTAAGTACCGGTAGAAAACTTAATTTGTGCTGCTTTTTTGTGCATCACAGTAGTTGCTAGGTGTTATGTTGGTACTAGATTTGTCTTAATTCTTTCTAAGAAACATAAATTTAGAGAGAAAATAATCGATTAACAGAAAATGAAATGTTTTACTTACCCGTTTGCATCATTTTCCAGATCCAACCCGGATACCCCAGCAGCTCCAGTTAGCGCAGATCTCCAGATGTCAATTTTATCCATGTGCCGCGCCTTATGCTTTTGAAAAGCATTTCCGAAGCTTCCGCTCTGATGGCGTACAACGGATGGTTGGACTTTATAAAAGACAGGAAGCACAACTTGTCCCTTTGTTCTGTTACACTCCATGATTTGAACTAGCTCATCCAGACACCATCTGGAAGAAGCATAATTTTCGGAGAAAACAACGATTGACATCTCCGAGTTATGGATCGCTTCTATCAGAGTCGAAGACAGTTCCTCTCCACTTCGCAGTTGGGGATCGTCCATGAAAGTTCGAATTCCCCCCTGATCTAAAGCTGCGTAAAGGTTACCAGTGAAGGTCTTTCGTGTATCTGCACCTCGGAAGCTTAGGAAAACGTGCCATCGATGAGATGAAGAAGAGGAAGGGGATGACGGAAAGCCAGAAGAACAATTTTGTGTACTTGGACCGGCCCCCATGGAGATCGTTACGAAGACACAAGAGTATATAGCCCGAATGTTATCAAAGGAAGAATAATGGAGAGGTTATCAAAGTTGTTCTTGTTATTAGAAGAGCTTGTGAAGTCAAGTCACTCGTCTACCTCCTTTTTTATTTTGTTATGGAAAACGCGTACGGACATTATACTAGTATTTTCTTTGAAAGACAATGAAAGGAAAACCAAACCAATACAACTAAAAGAGTACTACTTTTTTGTAATGCTAATTCTTCACTTGTCTTCTAGTTCATTTTTCATATCTTATTGTTATTTTATTTCATAAGATTATGATGTTTTACCAATACCATTATAACAATATCATATGATAATGTTATATATACCATGAGGTTTGACTTGACGACTCCCCTCAGTTCTGATCCCGACACACAGCTGGCTTCCTTTGTTTTATCTCTTGTTCCATTTCTTCCGTAATAGTGTAAAGATAAATTATAAGAGAATCGTTTAAGTTCGCAACATAAATAACACGGTTCGGGGCGTTTGTTCCCTCATTTTTTTTTTCCTACTAAAAGTTACTTTGTAGATTAAAATTATTAATTGTATTCTATTCTTACTTATTTATTAACTTAATATTTAACTTTAACTTAAAATCTGAAAAGTAAATATTTGTTATTTTTTAGATTTTAACTATTATTTTCATACATTTTAATTTAAATAATAAGTTGAAATCTTACTCAAGAGAAAAGTTGAAATGAATAAAACTTTAATGTCTCGTTCGTCTCTTGGTCTATGAAAACGTTGAGGAAAATTTTATGTTTTAAGAAAAATACGAAGTAAGTTGCACATTAAATATGAAATGGAAGAAGAATATCGAGAGGTTATCAAAGTAGTTCTTATTATTAGAAGAGCTTGTGAAGTCAAGTCACTCGTCTACTTCCTTTTTATTTCGTTACGGATAATGAGTGGGTGGATGATATTTTCCATGGAAAACGTGTACGTACGTACATTATACTAGTATTTTCTTTGAAATATTAATGGTGGAGTTGTGGGTTGACCTCATCTTTTTTATTTATTTAAAAAATTACAGATATCTTTGTAATTCCAACAACAAACTTTATATTAACCAAGTGCTTCTAACCATATTCATTACTTTCTGAGCTTCAACCCGTACACAAACATATGCGTTAAATTATCGATTATTAAAATTTTAATTAGAATTCATTATAATTCATTAATTCCTTATAAATTTTAATCATATCAATGTATATTTGTTTGTATATAAGTTAATATACGGTGACACCCTTTTTATACTTTTTGAAAGACATGAAAGGAAAAACAAATCAATATCAACAAAAACGTGTTGCCGACATAAAAATACACGGCAAAGGTAAAAGAGAGTGAATTTAAGAGGAAACTTCGCTCCACGTACCATTGGCAAATAGCACTTCCTTTTCTTTTCCAACTTATTTCTAATATTTACTCTGTATCTCCTTTCATCTTTTCTCTCATATCATGGATCAGAAATCTAAAGCATTTCACTCTAGTGTCTACTCCATTCGAAGAATGTAAAGTTGACGGCACATTGATATACATTTTCTATGAACCAATTTTAAAACCCACTAAAACAATATTTAAGTACACTCAAATGGGTTGGAATATAAATTACACCACCGAAACTAAACCCATAAATATCATATAAAACACTAGGCAATGCAGCTATTGTTGGGCGTAATCCTGTTATCAACACGTAGTCCTGCTGATCTCCATAAATCAAAATTATCGGGCAGGGTTCAAATACATTGGTTCCTACAAAATTATAAAAACTATCTAAATTAACTCAAAAAAAATTTAACTATTGTATTATTTTTATATGTTTTTTGAATCTGTATATGTATATATATATATATTTTCTATACTCTCTCTGTCCTAAATTAATTAGGGAAATGTTTTGAGTTTTTGAGTCATATGACATATTGAATTTCAACCTATGTAATTTATGGAAGTTTCAAATACAAATTATGTTGTGATCAAAGTTTTTGTCATAAACTATAAAATAAAATAATTGTATCAACTAAATTAACAAAGTTTAAAGTTTAATATGTTGTTGTTTAGCTTAAAGAATCAAAACGTATATATAATATTAAAATGGAGAACAATATATTTTAGAAACCCAAAAAGATAATAAGAGTGAACATGATTATAATAATGAGCTATATGTATATGTAATACTATATATAATAAAGTTATAAAATTATATTTTAAGTTGTTCTCATATCCTTTTATGTTGATAAAATACTACTTGCGAGGCACAACCAAAAGAGGATGAAAAACATTTATAACCATTCGTCATATTTCCTTGGTACCCTCCCACAACGTGTTCAAGTTACTGTACTGCAAGTCAAGGGAAATAAGTTTTGATGGGTTAAAACTGGAAGGTAAACATGTCAAAGGACATCTTCGCCAGCAAAGCCACCTTAACTTTGAAAATGAAATCTCAAAGTTTCCAGTGACATGCATTGTTGATTCGAAGCAGTTTTAAATTGGGCATGCTTTCAAATGTCTTGGCATCAAAATCCTTTGACATTGATGTTGTTAGGTCTAGTGTGATTCCTTCAATACTTTTACTTCCCTGTTTCGCAAAACAGAGAGAAAAAGAATAATATTCAGTTTTAATATGTACGTTAAGGCGATTTGAAACATAACATTTAAAAATGTAAAAACTTTATTTCACAGTTCAAATACAAATTCAAATGAATAAAAAAAATATATTTTTGTTCTTCCAAAATGATTTTATTGTTTTCTATTGTGTAAACAATGATGTTATCAAATTACAAGATTTGCTCTTCATTTCCGCGTACCGCAATTTGTTTTCATAGTATGTTTGGTTTGATGGAATGAAATGACATGAAAATATTATTAATTTTACACTGTTTGTTAAATAATTTATGTGTTAACTTCATTATTTGCTGCATTCATTCTCACAAGATTATGTGTATTTGTAAACCCACCCTCCTAGATCAAACTTTGTCCATTTCATAGCAACCAAAATTTTATACACAATCTACTATTTATTCATTCTCATATTTTTCTTATAATTTTTTTTATCCTGCTTTCACCTTTATTTTTCTTTTCATCCTCCCATTTCTTTCCTACGTCGTTCATCCACCTATTTCTTTTCTATTTCATTTAGTTTTATCTAACCAACGCATGAGCTTTCAATTTCACGCAAGTTGCATGTATTCTTTTGTTCAATTTATCACATGCAGCTCTTAATAGGTGCAAATTTTCACATGCAAACTGAAAATTTTCATAAGAAAAAGTTGAGGTTTATGTAGTCAATTTCCAACCAAGAGATTTTAAGTAACAATAGAGCCTCGAAAGAGAGTTACCTTGTGTTTCTTCAGCACATCAAAGACCTCTTTCTCACAACACAAGCGACTGCGCTTCCCTGGATGCTTGAATGATTCTTCGCAAACAATTTCCTTCCCCAAGATCATGCATCCTCAACTTATTTGTCTACTGCGATATGTGAATAATTTAGCACCTCGTAAGGTGATATGTGAATATTATATTGTAAGATTACGTACCTGATAATGTATTATCTACACTGTATTTATACATACATCCTTCTCAGATTATGACGTAGAGTCTTTCTTGTTGTAGTGATGTAGGGTCTTTCTTGGATTATGTCGATTATGTCGTAGTCTGAGAGGTTACCACCCCTGTTTCTATTATTTTTTAGATAGAGATTGAAGAAAGATCTCTATCCATTTATTATCTTTGTTTTATGTTAGATTTATTGAATGTAGACCCATGAGCAACTATGAGTCTTTTCGATGTCATTATGATCGTTCATTAATACCCAATTAGCATTTATGAAATTCAGGTTATTTCCTTGGCCCATATCATATACTATTGTTTGACATCAAAAAATCAAAATATATCTCTAATTTGAGAAGATATGATAAAAATAAATTGGGTAATTAATTTAGCGAAGTTATTTCATGTGAAGAAGTATATATAAAGTATGAATAAGACTATGAGACTAAATTTAACCTATATAGAACACAAAAACAGGTTTAACGGCAACTTTCAAAACAGATTGTTACGCAATCAATATTAAGGATAACTTTGAAAACATATATATTTCTCCACGACAGAGATGTTGAATAATTCACTCCGCTCTAGGCTAGCAGTACTTGAACCTTTTAGAATGGGCGGTTAATTCTGCAAAATCATCATTGCGGATTCTCTTGCGGTAGTCATTATTTGAGACATTTGGGTGGTTGTACAGCAGATGAACGCCACACCTTGTTATTTTCACATCCCCATCCCGAACCCACTCCCCTTTACAATCGACAATCATCGCAGCAAAGGAGACCTCAATTCTATCTCCACTTTTCATTGCTATTCGTTTATCTGTACTTGTCACATATGACTGCTCTTCGAAGGCCATTCGTTTCTCTGTACCAAAATGGGATTCAGCACCTTCCGTTTTATTGATAATGACAACCTGGATTCTAGGAAATGACTTGGACGTGCTTACGTAAACAACCCACGTACAAAGTCCACGGAAATTATTTTCCAAGTTCTGTGGCAAGTCAACAGAAACTGTGGACCCCATATTTTGATAACTAAACCAATTTGGAACCTCCTTATCAGGAAGACGAGATTGGAAAAAATGGTGTGCCTGTTACATACAAAGAAGAAGAATGATATAGTATATTGTAAAATTTTGAGCTTAGAGTGTGGGTGAGACAGAGAGGGAACCACCAACCTCAATGAAACTCTTTTCCAAAGTAAATTCCAGTTTGTTGCAATTCCAGAGATCCAAGTGCAACAACATGTTTGGTAGTTTTGGTAGTTTTTGTAATGATGTGCAACCACCTGCACATAGGTTGCCAACGCCGGGAGGAAGACTAGGGACTACTTGAAGACTGCTGCAATTCGTAACATGTAAAGTAAACAAGTCCTTGAGATGTGATAGCTTGGGTAGCTCTAGGAGTGATATACAACCTTTTAGATTCAAATGATGTAAGCTACTGGGAAGATGGGGAGGGAGTGATTGAAGATTGATGCAGTCTACTAAGGAGAGGGAATGTAACTTGGACAGTTGAGCAAGGGTGGATGGTAGACTACGGATATTCTTTCCCCTTATATTCAACTTTTTAAGAGATGATAAACAAGTCCCTATCCACTCTGGAATATTCTCAATACGACTTGACTGTATATCTAATATTTGCAACTTGTTCAAATATTTTAAAGAACCAGGTAATTGTTCCACAGCTGTTCCCGCTACACTGAGCTCGACTAAGCCTTCCATATTCCCCAATTGGTCGGGCAAAAATTTGAGATCACAACAACCTTGGAGAGAAAGAGTTATAACTGATGTCAAATTGCAAATACTGTTGGGAAGACTTTTAAGCTTTTCGCAGCCTTCCAATCCCAAACTATTCAACTTATCCAGATTTCCAATAGAATCAGGCAGATATTCAAGATCCCGACATCCGTCAAGATTGAGTTTTTCGAGTGATGTCAAATTGCAAATGTTGTTTGGAAGATTTTTAATGTTTTCACAACCACTCAGATTCAATTTATGCAACCCATTCAGATGTCCAATGGAATCAGACAAATATTCGAGATCCCGACACCTGTTGAGATTGAGTGTTTCGAGTGATGTCAAATTGCAAATGCTGTTGGGAAGATTTTTAAGCTTTTCGCAACCATTCAGATTCAATGTATGCACCACATTCAGATGTCCAATGGAATCAGGCAAATATTCGAGATCCTGACACCGGATGAGATAGAGTTTTTTAAGTGAAGTGATATTGCAAATGCTACTCGGAAGACTTTTAAGCCTCTTGAAAAAACTAAATCTCCAATCCACCAACGAATCCAAATGTCCGATGGAATTAGGCAAATATTCGAGATCACAATGACTCAGACACAATACCTGTAACTTATTCAAACTTCCGATGGAATCAGGTAATCGTTCTAGGCTGACACACCAATTTAAATCTAGAATTTCAAGTGAAGTGAGATTGCAAATGCTACCTGAAATACTTTTAAGCCTCTCGCAATTACCCAAACCCAACTCCACCAACATACCCAAAAGTCCAATGGAATCAGGTAATTCTTCGATTGCGGTATCACTTGCATCGAGCTTCTTTAGGCATTGCAAATCACCCAGTTGCTCAGGCAACCGTTTCAGCTTCAGGCATCCACTAAAGTCCAAGTCAATCATACTAGTCAATTGTCCAATCGACGGATGCACACGTGATAGGCTAGTACACCCTTCCAATATTAATTTCTTAAGCTTTTTTACTCCACCAAAATCTGGAGTGGTTGTCAAGCATTCAGAATGGCTGACATTTAGAATCTTCAAACTTTGTAAATCCTGTTTAGAACAAGCATAAACATTAAAACTACTAAATGAGATTCTCCCAATATATATAAAACTACTTCATCCGTCCTATGTATAAGCCTTTTACAGGTTTTTAAATATATTAAGAAATTATAAATTGATATGTACGATTTACATAATATACTTAAAATAACATTTTATGAAATTTTAAAATTATGTAGTGAATAAAAGAGAAACAAATGTAATGTGCAAAATTTAAGCATACACATAAATTGACATTAAGAGTAATTTGGGAATAAGCGCGTTAATACTACTCTTAAAAAAATGTGATTGGACTTATTCAATGGACAAAAAAATCTTCTAAAAGGTTTATATCAAAAGACGGAAGGAGTATAATATAGTGGGATCGATTGGAGTGAGTTACATGATATTTTTGTAATTATATCAATTGTTTTAATATCTCTAAATCTGTATTTATTTTTTGAAAAATTCAAGCCTATCAAAAAATAATATGTGTATATTTTCTTAATTTTTCTTTTTGTGTATAATATAAATTTTATAATCATGTAAATTATTATTTTCTTTAAGGTTCAAATACATTGGTTCCTACAAAATTATAAAAACTATGTAAATTAACTCAAAAAAAATTAAAATATTGTATATTTTTATATGTTTTTGAAATCCGTATGTGTGTGTGTATATATATTCTTATACTCTCTCCATCCTAAATTAATTAGGGAAATGTTTTGAGTTTTTGAGTCATATGACATATTGAATAAACTATAAGATAAAATAATTGTATCAACTACATTAACAAGATTTAAAGTTTAATATGTTGGTGTTTAACTTAAAGAAACAAAACGTATATATTATATTAAGATAGAGAACAATATATTTTAGAGACCCAAAAACATAATATGAGTGAACATGATTATAATAATAAACTATATGTATATGTAAAACTATATATAATAAAGTTATAAAATTATATTTGAAGTTATGCTCATATCCTTTTATCTTGATAATATACTACATGTGAGGCACAACCAAAAGAGGATGAAGAACATTTGTAACCATTCGTCATATTACCTTGGTACCCTCCCACAACGTGCTCAAGTTACTGTACTGCAAGTCAAGGGAAATGAGTTTTGATGGGTTGAAAGTGGAAGGTAAACATGTCAAAGGACATCGTTGCCAGCAAAGCCACCTTAACTCTGCAAATGAAATCTCAAAGTTTCCAGTGACACGTACATTGTTGATTCGAAGCAATCTTAAATTGGGCATGCTTTCAAATGTCTTGGCATCAAAATCCTTTGACATTGATGTTGTTAGGTCTAGTGTGATTCCTTCAACACTTTTACTTCCCTGTTTCGCAAAACAGAGAGAAAAAGAATAATATTCAGTTTTAATATGTAAGTCAAGGCAATTTGAAACATAACATTCCGAAATGTTAAAACTTATTTCCACAGTTCAAATACTAATTCAAATGAACAGAAAAAAAAATTCTATTTTGTTCTTCCAAAATGATTTTATTGTTATCTATTGTGTAAACCATGATGTTATCAAATTACAAGATTTGCTCTTCACGTACGGAAAATATGTTTCAATGGTGTGTTTGCAATTATGTTTTAATTGAATGAAATGATATAGAAATTTTATTAATTTTACACTGTTTGTTAAATAATTTATGTGTAAACTCCATTATTTGTTGCATTCATTTTCACAAGATCATGTGTATTTGTAAACCTATCCTCCTAGATCAAACTTTGTCCATTTAATCACAACCAAAATTTTATACACAATCTACTATTTATTTATTCCTATATTTTTCTCATAATTTTTTTTATCCTGCTTTCACCTCTATTTTCTTCTCATCCTCCCATTTCTTTCCTACGTCGTTCATCCACCCATTTCTTTTTAATGTCATTCAGTTTTATCCAACCGACGCAACCTCATGAGCTTTCAATTTCACGCAAGTTGCAGGTACTCTTTTGTTCAATTTGTTACATGCCGCTCTTAATAGGTGCAAATATTCACATACAAACTGAAAATTTTCATAAGAAAAAGTTAAGGTTTATGTAGTCAATTTCCAACCAAGAGATTTTAAGTAACAATAGAGCCTTGAAAGAGAGTTACCCTGTGTTTCTTCAGCACATCAAAGACCTCTTTCTCACAACACAAGCGACTGCGCTTCCCTGGATGCTTGAATGATTCTTCGCGAACAATTTCCTTCCCCATATGCTGAATAAGATCATGCATCCTCAACTTATTTCCCCAATCAATTTTCAGCAAACATCGTTCACGTAGAATGGGTATTCCACTAGCTGGAAAGGAATCACAAGCATCTAATATATCAATCACTTCCTCTTTGTCCATTCCAATAAAAAAGAAGGCAATGTCGAGGAAAATTTCCTTTTGTTTATCATCATCAAGTGCATCGTAACTTATTCTAAGGATTTTCTGGATCTCACTGTTAGGAATTTTCTGCAGTTTCTCAAGTGTACTAGTCCATTCTGCCTCAGTTCTGCGAAACAAAGATGAACCCAAAATTTCAAGAGCCAATGGAAGTCCATCAGTATAACTTACAACTCTTCTCGAGAGATCCATAAAATCTTGGAACGGGGTGGTTCTTTTGAAGGCATGATAGCTGAACAGCTCCAAAGACTCGTCGTCTGTCAATTTCTCCATCACGTACTGCACATCTATTTGGAATTCATCCAGCAATCGTGAATCTCTTGTTGTAATGATTATTCTACTTCCTCGACCAAACCAACTCGAGTGTCCAGCTAATGATTTTAATTGGCTCGAGTGGTTCAAATCATCAAGAATTATGAGAACTCTTTTACACCAAAATGTTTCTTGTATAAAAGAAGCTCCTTCATCAACATCACGGATACGCAAAGTGTGATTTGTTTTCAGAACATCATAAATAAGTTGCTCCTGTAACCGAACGATATCAGGTGGTTGTGAATTTGCTCCGACATTTTTGAGAAAGCATCTGCCTTCAAAGTCCTTGTAGAACTCATTGTAGATATATCTGGCAATGGTTGTTTTCCCTATCCCTCCCATGCCATGAATCCCAAAGAAACGGACGTCATTTGAACCAATGCCTAGTTTTGGCTTGATGGCATTAATACGAGAATCTATACCAACTGGATGCTCAGCAACTTTCAAGGGGTACTGGAAGCATACTGATTGTTGAACAGCCTCCACTATTTCTTGAATGAGCTCGGCTTCGTGTCTGAGGATTTTAAAATTCAATCAGGAAATAACATGCATACTCTGTAACATAAAGTGTTTGAGAGTAAAGGTAAAATGGTTATATGAGAAAAGTACATATAATTTACATTATTGTATAATAAATCACTAGTATATGATGAGCATCATGATCTAAGACATCAGAAGTGCCCCTAGCTTCTTATAAACATGTGTTAGATTCATATGTAGTCTTCTAATTGAGGTAATGGCCTGAGCTATTTCATTTGGGGTTTCAACTAATACTTCATCCCTTCTAAAGTTGTCATGTCCTTTTATTAGTTTTCACAATCAAAATTACAAATAATTTTGTACAAGGACACTTCTTAATTCCAAAAATAAATAATTAAATAAAATAAAAATAAATGAAAGACTAGTTAGAACAGCAAAATTGAATCCGGACTACTGGTTGAAAAGTTTGTGCAGGTCTTTTTTGCACTTCAGTTGCTGTTATAGCTTCTTCGCAGCTATAATACTATATACTCCGTATTGGTTTCCTCAACACACATAAATTTGCAAAAGAAACCGGTTGCTAATACCCGATTCATTCTAAAATTAAAAAAATATATTTTTTTTATTATTCTAAAACTAGATATACAATTCTATTTTAAAATCATAAAAATCCATCAAAGTTTTTTAAATCTCATTCCACTGTTTCACTATTCCAACTAACTCCACTATTTAGTAGTCTTTTCATTGTTACCGTTACTATTACTTCAAATAACATGAATATATGAATATATTTAGAATATAAAAACTATACATGAAAACCGTCATTTAAGAAATGTATTATTATCTCCGTTCAGAAATATATGTTGTTTCACGTATTTTTAGATAACATTCAATATATGTTTTTATTTTTTGATATTTTTTAAAAAATTAATTTTTTATTTATATAAAAATTTGACTAGAATATTTTTTATTTTTATTAAAAAATATAAAACTCCAAACATGTACCCCTTCATTTCATAATAACTGACACTTGATTGTTTTTTACATGCAACTTTAGGTAATTTTTGTTATATGTTAAATTTTTTATTTTAATTAAATTTTTATTTCTAATTTTTTTAGAATTAAATAAAATATTTAACATATAAAAAATTTCAAAAAGTTCAAATGTTAATTACGTGAAACTAAGGAAATATTAAATGTAAACTGAATCGACAGATGGAATAATAAGAAAAAAAATGAGTAATTACCCATTGGCATCATTTTTCAAATCGTATCCGCGTATCTCAGCAGCATCAACTAGCGAAGATTTCCAGATATCAATTCTATCCATATATCGCTTCTCATGCTTTTGAAAAGCTTTTTCGAAACTTCCGATCTGACGGCGTACAACCGCTGGATTGACGTTAAAAAAGATAGGAAACACCACTTGTCCCTTTGTTCTCTTGCAGTCCATGATTTCAACTAGCTCATTCAGACACCATTTCGAAGATGCATAATTTTCGGAGAAAACAACAATTGACGCCTTGGAATCACGGATCGCTTGAATCAGATTCGGAGAAAGCTCCTCTCCTCTCCGAATTTCATGATTATCCAAGAAGGTTCGAATTCCCGCATGACCTAAAGCTGCATAAAGATTTCCAGTGAAGGTCTTTCGTGTATCTTCGCCATGGAAACTCAAGAAAACATGCCAGAGATATTGAGATGAAGACGAAGACGAAGACGGAAAATAAGAAGAATAATTTTGTGTACTTGTAGTAGCCATGGAAATTTGAAGATCGACAGAACACTAAAGAAACTAATTGGGGAATGAATTTGATGGAGAGAATGAGAGATTATAAAAGACACAGGGTGTTGTAAAATAAGTACAAAACTAATAAATAAAAATATCCAAATTTACATGAAAAAATCCAAAAGGAAAAAATTATGGGAGAGTTTTACTGTGTTTTTTATAGAAGATGATACAAGAGAGAAAAATTGCTTCCGAATGTGCAAATATTTGTGATATTATGCAAATGCATACTCTCTACGCTAAGGAACTAGGCTTTGCAAACTTTACTATTTGTATGGCATACTTCTTTGAACTTTCTTTGAACTTTGGGAGGAAGCATGCAGGCAGTGGCGGATCCAGCACATGATAAGGGTACTTTTTTTTAATTTTTTAAATTATATATAAAGTACTTTTATCATTTCAAAATTAAAAATACATTTTTTTGATTTTAAAAAGAGTTTAATTTGAAATTGAGGTATATTACGCCAAAAAAAATTACATTTATGAAATATTTTTATTATATAATGATGTGACTTTTAAAAGTTATCATACAATACTTTTATTTTATCATCAGTTGAATATTACAAACAAATTTCTTTTGAAAAACTAATCTTTTGTAGAATAATTTCAATCAAATGTGCAACCTTAATATTAGTAAAAAAACTTAAATGTGACTCTTTTGTACAACATAAGTAATATGTCATTTTATTAAATAGATCTCTAAAATATTACATTTTAAAATTAAATTTAGCATTTTTAACATTTAATAGTTTTGAAGTGAATATTATGAAGTACGTCAAGATTACTGTTATGTATAAATTTTTCGATCATCAGAGTATAATAGATTTTCTGATTTTAGAATAGTACTATATTTTGGAACGAGAGAATTATAATTTAATAAACTTTGGACCGAAAAATGAAAAATAATAGAGTAATATTGTGAATTTTTTGAATTCAATAATTTTATTATTATAATAAATTATCATATTAACAAATTTATTTTTATTGCGCATTAAAAAATTTTGATCCCCCTAATAAAAATTCTGCGTCTATCACTATATACAGGCAATTATAAATGTGTTCATATTACAACACTCTCCCCTGATTGTCTATTATAATTAATTTTTGTTCACCTGTCTTATTAAAAACCTTGTTAGGAAAAACCCAGTGGGATAAAAATCTTGACAAAGGAAAAGAGTACTGTCTCCCCCCGAAAGAAAACTCATTGTTCCTTGGTATTTTGATGCAGCAAATTTTTGAGTCGATACATTCTAATTCTACTTTGTAACTTTTTAAAAGTTTATTTGCAAACATATCAGCTAGATTGTTATATGACTGAATTTGTTGCACACCAATTTCACCATTTTTTGTAACTCATGAGTATATAAAAATTTAGGTGAAATATGTTTTGTCTTATCGTCTTTGATGTAACATTCTATGAGTTGATTAATGCATGTGGCACTGTCTTCATATAAAATTGTAGGCGTGTCTTTGATCGATGATAATTCACATAAGTCTTGAATATACTGAATTATTGATCTCAACCAAACACATTCTCTGTTAATTTGAAAAAATTACAACCATTGTCTGTTTTGTAGATTTCCAAGAAATAGTTGTATCACAATAGGTAAAAATATAACCCATATGTGATCTAACTTTATGAAGATCAGATAAATATCCAGTATTTGCATATCCAACTAGTTCTGAGATTGAATCTCTAGAGTAAAACAATATCATATCAATACTTCTTTGAAGATATCAGAATACCTGTTTGATTATATTCCAATGTCTTTTGGTAGGCGTAGAACTGTACCTTGATAATAGATTTACAGCAAATGTAATATTTGGCCTTGTATAGTTTGCAAGATACATAAGAGCACTTATTCCACTGAGATATAGAAAAAGTCCAAGTATCTCTTCCCTATATTCAAGTCGTCAAAATTGATCTTTGTTTATATCAAGAGATTGAACTACCATTGGAGTACTTAGTGGATGAGATTTATCCATATTAAACTGCTTAAGAACTTTGTCAATATATGTGGATTGATGAATACAAATTCCTAATGACAAATGTTCCACATGTATTCTTAGACAAAATTTTGTCTTTCCAAGATCTTTCATTTCAAACTCATCCTTCAAGTATTTGTTTGTAATATCAATTTCATCATTTGTACCTACAATATTCAAATCATCCATATATACAACAATAATAACAAAACCATTTTGTGATTTCTTGATGAAAACACATAAACACACTTGATTATTTATATAATCATCTTTTATTACAAGGTACATTCGAACTGATTGTTTCAATCCATATAACAATCGTTGTAATTTGATCGAGCACATATCACACGAATTCTTTACTTTAGCTATTTTCATATAAATTTCACTATCAAATGATCCATAGATGTAGATTGTTATAACATCTATAAGTTGAGTTTCCAATTTTTTCATAGATGACATATCTAAAAGAAAATGAAATGTGCGTCTATTTATTACCAGAGAGTATGTTTTTTAGTAATCAATATCAGGCCTCTCTGTGAATCCTTGTGCTACAAGTTGGACTTTATATCTCACAATTTTATTTTTCTCATTTCGCTTTCTCACAAAAACCCATTTATTCTCAAAAAGGGTTACACTATTTGATGTTTGGACTACTAGTCCAAAAACATCCTTTTTTCAAAAGTATTCTAATTCTACTCGCATTACATCTTTCCACTTTGACCCATCTTTTTTTTTTTTTTTTGTCGACATTCATCCACACTACGTGGCTCACCTTCTATATTAGATCCCATTATATATCTGATGCTACTAAGAATGCAAATATATCATCAACCATGGTTTTATTACATTCCTATATTTTTTTCATCGTGCACATAATTTATTGAGACTTCTTGATTTTCAATTTTCGTCTCTTCTTTAGGAATATGTTCCTTTTCTTGGGTGACTGCAACTTCAGGGGCAATGGTTAATTTTAGAACACTTGTCTTTATTTTTCTTTTTTGTGGTGCATTATCCTTTGCATCAACAAGTCTTTCCCGCTTCCGACGTGGTTTTGATTCATTTAATTCTTCGGAAATTTTTATTGACGGAAACTTTTATCCTAGCTAGAGCATTTACCGGAGGTATATGAGATTTCATTATTTGTTCCATATTATTAAATGCATCTGGCATTTGATTTGCAATGTTTTGCAATTGAATAATCCTTTGAACTTCAAGTTGACATTTATTAATACATGGATCAAGAAAAGTTAGTGATGATGCATGCCATAATATTTCAAAATCTCTATTATTAACAGATTTCTCTTCCCTAATGAAAGAAAATTAGTTTCATCAAAATGACAATCTACAAACCGTGCAATAAATACATCTTCAGTTAAAGGTTTAAGATACCTTATGATAGTTGCATAATCAAAACCAACATAAATTTCAAGTCTATGTTGTGCCCCCATTTTGGTTCTTTGTAGTGGTGGAATAGGAACATTTATAGCACATCCAAAAACTCAAAAAATGAGATATATTAGGAATTTGTCAAAGTACTAATTGCATTGAAAAATGTTGAAAATTAGCATTTGGTTTGACCCTAATGATCTTTGCGGCATGAAGTATTGCATAACCCCATACAGAAGATGGTGATTTGGATATCATGATCAATGGCCTTGCAATCCATTGAAATCTATAAAAATGATTAAGCTAGCCCATTTTGTGTATGGACGAGTGGGACTAGGTGTTATACAGAAATACCTATAACATGCAATAATCATCAAAAGATTTTGAAGTGAACTCAACAACATTATTTAGTCTAATTGACTTGACAAAGGGATCAATCAGGAAATTGAGCTCGCAATTTGATTATTTGAGCAAGTAATTTTGCAAATGTATGATTTTTTGTAGAAAGAAGACAAACATGTGACCATCTAGTTGAGACATCTATAAGAACCATAAAGTATCTAAATGCTCTATATGATAGATGAATGGGTCCACAAATATCTCCTTGAATCCTTTCTATGAAACGTAGGTGTTTCATTTTGAACTTTTGTTCTTGATGGCCGAACAATAAATTTTCCTAAAAACCATGTTGAACAAGGAGAAATATTACAATTTTAAACTTCATGACATTTGAGAGGATGTCCAATAAAATTCTCTACAATGTGTCGCATCATAAAAGTACTTGGGTGGCCAAGTCGTTCATGCCAAAGAACATAAGATTTCTTACCAATGGGCTCAAAAAACATGACAAATTTGGATTCAGTGGTACTATTTCTTGTAGCATATAATCCAGAAGAGACCGATGGAAGTTTTTCAATAATTTTCTTTTGGTCAGAAAGGATGGAAGTGGTTAGGAGATATTCTTTGTCATTTTCACACATTGTTTCAACATAATACCCATTGAGACGGATATATTTGAAATTGATGAGATTTCTATTGGATTTACTAAAATAAAAGGCATTAGTAATAAAAAATTGTGTCACATTCGGTAATATAAAATTAACCTTCTCAAAACCTTCAACAAAGTTTAAAGTTTCAGAAATTGTTCGGGCTTGTCTATTACACCTAAATAGATGTAAGAAGTATTTTTGATTTTGAAGGATTGTATGCGTAGTCTAACTATGTGCTAAGCATATATCTTTTGATACCATTTTTATGTATATATATATATAAATGATGCGTAGTCGAACATACTTCTTTGAACTTTGGAGGAAGCATGTAAACAATAATAAATGTGTTCATATTACAACACAACGAATGTTCGCTTCAATGTTATCGTAATCGGACCGGATATCGAATAGGTAAAACTATTGATTCATGTTTCAATTAATTCAACTAGATTCAATCGGTGGTTCAACCGAACTATTGTTTTTTTAGAAAAAATATTATATAAATCATATATATTCTTATAAATTCATCAAATATAAGTTTTAAATTTTTAATAATCAAAATAACTTCATCAAATATTGTAAAAATTTATTAAACTGATTTATCGGTTCACAAAAAGACAAAAGAAACAATTTCAAAGAACAAAAGGAGAAAATGTACTTAGCAAAAAAAACTTGATTCTAACCGATTCGACTGATTTTTTCTAATTCATGATTAAACCGGTCAAACCGGCCGATCTGATTTTAATAACACTGGTTCTCTTTGTAAAACATAATAAAACGGCAAAGGAAAAAACCAAAAAGAGAAAAAAAGAACGCGTTGCCAACATAAATATAAGTTACAAAAACACGGCAAAGGAACAAGAGAGAGAATTAGTACATAGCACTCTTTTTTCTTTTCTAAAACATTTCATCTTAGTTTGTGGTCCTTTCAAAGAATCTAAAGTCTTTAAGCATTTTGTTTGTTGGAAAAAATGCTAAAAGAAATCAGAAAAAAGGCTTTGGGCCCAATAAAGATTATTATATGGGTGTTACATAAAGAAAGCTGATAGCAGATCAACTCACTAATCTTCTTGGCTAGATTCAGCCCGTTAAGTTATATGTTCAGAACTATTAGCACAAATGAGACCGATGCACTGCCTGCTTGATCATAAGGTCCATTAATGATAGATCTATGTATGAAATTTGAAGAGAATTTTTATATTCTAAATTAGAATTTGTCGTGTCGTTTATCTCCTTTATTATACAATAAATATGTCATTTCTATTAATTTGTTTTACTGAATTTAAAACCGACTTGTAAATGTGAGTCACTAATTTCAACGATGGTACTCACTCTGTTAGTTGAGACTTTGAGTTTCATTACTCCTCTTCTAAAAAAAAAAAGAATAAAAGGGTGAAATAAACATTGTGTATTTATTTAAGATAGTACAAAAATAAAGAAATAATATTATTAAGAGTAAAGTTAAAAGTATCAAAGGAGTAACAATTGTCGTAAAAACATCAATATCACTCCATATAATGTCACTAAAAGTAAATTTACTCTGAGAACATAATGTTTACTTGAGTATATTATGTTTGCTCAATAATCCACCTCAAATTTTATGCCAATTATATTATATTTTATCTATCCGTATAGTTAAAATTAAGTAAAATAAATTATATTTAAAATTATAAAGTACATTGAAGAAAAAAATAACAGAAAAGAGCCAATTTCCTATATTTTTCGGTGATTGCACACATAAATAAAGAAGGGAAGTAGTTCCACCAAATTAATTCGTTGACGATGGACTAAATGTAGATTTTTTATTGGTCTATTTGACACTGTTATTTTTAAATCAAACTTAGGGTTAAATTACATCTTATATATTGAGTTAACAAAATTATGTTTGGCAGTGTGATACCTCTCAATTCAAATCTATTATTTTGTGAGTTTAAAAGAAACTAAAAATAATTATTTTTATTTTATCTCTACCTAAACTTATAAACTAATCTCACCATACTCCGATCTCACATCACTCCTTTTATAGAAACTATGCCATGCGCAGCCTATCAATTCCCAAATTTAATGTCACTCCATTTCATATGGAGCCACATTTATTCAGAAGCTAATGGGATACCCATTTTTAAATATAGATCACTTTTGTGGGCTACTGAGTCATTAAATTCAGCAAACAAATATTCTTCTCCGGATAATGTTGGGTGGTCCTCTTACCAATACAAAATTTTAAAAATTGGTGTCGTTTTTTCCATATCACACTATTCGAGGTCAATGATAAGCGGTTTCAGCAGCTAAAAGCCTAAAACGAGAAGGGGTAAAAAAAAAACATGCAAAGGAAATGGTTAGAAATAAATCAAAGAATTTGGTAACTAAAAAGGGAAAAAAATAAATTTGAGAATTCTAAGGAATGTTTCATAGGTCTTATCATAATTAAAAGTTAATTATTATAACGAAAAACGTACATAAGAGAGAAATTATTAATATTTTTATATTAAAATGTTAGATTTAATATGAACGGTGCAGCTAACACAACAACGGAGATAATACCGATCTAAAAAAATATATGTATATATTAATATTTCAAGAATAAATATGTTTATTGCTTTTGAAGAATATGTTGCACAACTAAAGATTAATTTGATAACCTAGCCATTTTATTTTAACGTATGGGCAAGAAGAGAAAATCTCAATAGGCATAATAGTGACATTTGAAAAGTACCATTTTAATTCAATCCACTTGCATCATTTAAGGGCATTCGTCCATTAGATTGACATACTAGCGACATTCACCAACATACCATTAAATTCATATAAATATATAATTATCTTTATATATGTGTCGCAATCCAATCTTCCCTTTGTTTCATTGAGATTCATGTGATCATGTCAAAATTTGTAAAAGTGGGTTGCTGATTAATGTGGTCCATTGTTTCCTTTTAATGTGCTTCAATGATTTGTGACATTTGACTATCAAAGCCTGCAAGTTCAATGTCATTATATCAAGCCACTGATACCGGTTGTAAGAGTCCTATTTCTAATACTAACCTTTATGAAATCATTCATCGTATATAAAAACTCAAATAAAAATTTTATCCGAAAATTTTTAAATAAGAGCATAAATTAATTTTATTGTCGTTTCAATTCAATTCACATTCAATAAAATCAATTTTAAATAAGTTTTGAAAGTCATTGTCGTTTCAACTCAATTCAACATTCAATAAAATCAATTCTAAATTAGTTTTGAATCTTATCTCTAAATATTCTCAAATAAAAATCTTATCCTAAAAATTCTCAAATTTTATTTTAATTTAGTTCAACATGACTTATCATTTTTCCAATTAAAATTTAATTTGTAATCAACTACAATTCTTATGTAATAAAAATAATTTATTTAAAATTTTAAAGTTTTTAACTTTTTGCTACAATAAAATTTATTGAAATATGTACAAAAATAATGATAGTGAATACTTATAAATTATAAACAATTATAAAATAATTTAATATTTAAAATTTAATCATACAAATATATAATTATAAAAATTAATACCCGTACTTGATACGGATAAAAAACTTGACATACAAATTAATAATCATAACCAAGATATAAAGTGAGTGAACAATCTCCAAATACCTTTATCATGTAGTTTTTTTTTCTATAAAAAAAATTACCACCTTTATCGTATAGTTAAACTCAATAGAATGCCCGAAACCTTAATTCTTGAAGTATCTATTTTCAACAATATCTATTAACATCCAAAAACAAAAAACAAAATTTTTTTAATGAAACAAGCAAACTCTTTAGACAAATGGGATTACTTCAAAGCATTGATTTTAAGTGATCTATTTAAAAATTATTCGTCTATTTTGTGGCCCATATAATCATTAGCAATCTTTTTTTGGTATTGAATCAATAGCAAAATGACTTTTAATTTTAGGAAAATGAAACTTGTATAATCATTAGCATTTCTAAACTGACCCACAAATGCAATCTATGTGGCACTTAAGTAAAGCAATTTGTCCTCTTGGATGCTGACTCGAGATGTTTCTTCTTGTTTTTTTTTCTCGGAATAAGTAAATAAAACATGGATGGAAGATACTTATTTAAATATGCATATCCATTTTATTCTTAGTAATTGATTGATTATATACAAGAATAAAAGAAAGGGAAGGATTTTATTGCCCTAGTATGTGCCTTTCAAATAAATATAATAGATTATTCTAATTTGATACATACCGTATGTAGATTATGCTTTGCTACATCTATGGATACTCACTTGTAATCAAATAAATAAATTTGAATTTTATTTGCATTTAATCTCTAATTCTATAGTACTGAAATTTAACTCAACCAAACCACCAAAGTAAAAGTTGCATTATTCTTCCCAAGAACTATTAACTTTTTTTATCGTGACTTTATGTGCTGTTGTGTTTGGTGGATTGAATTCAATAAAATAGAATGAATATTTATAATATCCATTTAATTATTTTTATATAAAAATAATGGTAACATAATCAAAATTTTAAGCACAGTTATTTTTTATTTCCTGATTATAGTTATCTATGTCATTTTATTCTCATTAACTAAATGCAATACATATCTACCATACTCGATATTGTCATGACTCATGAGTTATGACGGTGCTAGAAACTTATTTAATAGAGAAAAAGGAAATTGAAAAAAGAAAGTAAAAAAGTTTAAAGTAACCATTTAATTATTTGGGTGTTTTGAGCCGTCCAGTTAAATAAAGTTACTTTCTCCCTTCACATTAATAAAAAAAATAATTTCTTTCTGCAATCATCAATTAGCATTTCCGGAGTAGGAATCAAAACTTTCTTGCATTTTCGTTTTCATTTTTCGCCCAAGCAACGAATGGAATAATTCGTACAAAAGGGAAATTCGCAGTTTCATTTTCATTTCGCTCAAGAAATGAATGGAATATCTTTGCACAAAAAAGAGAGAGTAAACTTTTGTTCCTTTTTTTTTTTCTCCTCTTATGTCTCTATGTTTGTGCGCTTTTAAATTAGTACAAACTCGTTAGATGTGCAAAGTACCGATTTTATTTTTTATAGCTATATATTTATGTAATCAAATTTTAAAAATTAAATTATTTTTATATTTGTTTATAATTTATAAGTATTCGTTATTATTATTTGAGTTATATTTTAATAAAATTTTATTGCAATAAAAAGTTAAAAACTTTACAACTCCAATTATATTAATTTTATTACATAAGAATTGTAATTGATTACAAATTAAATTTTAATCGGAAAAGTGATATGTTATGTTCAATCAAATTAAAATAAAATTGGAGAATTTTTAGGTATAAGATCTAAATTTGGCGTAACTCGTATAAAATTAAATTTGATGTAACTCGTACATGATCGGTTTCATTGAATATTGAACCGAGTTGAAATAACAATGAGATTAATTTAGACACTTATTTAAGAAATTTTGGATGAAATATTTGTCAAATTTTTTATGTAGAAAGATATATGCTCCGTACGATAAATGAACCTTTATATGTTGTTTCTAGAATCAAAGGAAATTCCATTTAAAAAAAAAAAAGAAGAAAAATTAACATCGATTTTGCAATTAACCTTTATTCGAAATTGAGTGCTAGTTCCAATAAGCTTTTCTTTTCTTTCTTTTTTTTGCAAATAAAATTAAAAAACACGATCTAAAAGACGTAAATTATGTCAAGCACGCGTACAGATTAAATTTGCCATCACGCACTGGTCGACAAAAGAGGTTTAAAATTTGGAGGCAATTAAATCATACTCCACATAGTTAATTATATAGTAATTGACTTAGATTATAATTTGGTAGTACAATCACCAAATAAAGAGGGAAAAAAACCGAATATTGGAAGAGAGAGAGAGAGAGAGCAGAATACATAATTAATGATAGTATAAAATTGTATTATCCTTGTAATGTTTTAATTATTTTACAATAAACTTATTAAAGAGAATAAATGACAGTATTTTGTGAAAGTATAATATATGTGAATAATGTAGGTGTCGAGGTACGCGAAAAATTCCATATGCATTACATTGTTTTATATCTATATTTAGTTTTAGTTTGAGAAATTTTAATCGTATAAATTGAAAGTTACATTGTTTTATATCTATATTTAGTTTTAGTTTGAGAAATTTTAATCGTATAAATTGAAAGATGGTACAAAAACAAAGTAGTTTGGATTTTTTTATGATGTCTAAAATTATAATTACACAATATTTATACAATTTTCTATATAAAAAATACTATATTTTGCATGATTATAATATATGAACCTGTTATCATAAAAAAAATATTTTTATTTTTATTTTTATACACCCTTTTAATTTGTAAGATTAAAAATTCAAACTAAAGGATAAAAAAACAATCTAATATGCATAAAATTTTCTATGCCAACATGACCACCTACCTTATTCCCATAATATATCTTTATATATGTGGAAAATAAAGAACATTAACATGCATGAGATTTCACAAAAAAGAAAATAATAATAATAATAAATCAAAATTTTCAATTTTACTGAAATACCGACGAGACAGAGGAGTACAAAGCCGCATGGTCCGTATATGTATATCGGCCTTAAATTGCGTGCCTTTTGGATTTTAGTCAAAGAAAACGGAAAAATGGTGTGTCAGTAGTTATCAGGAAGGGAAAATAACAATAATGCCAACTCCATAAAAAATCAATACAAAGTTATGTCATATTTCAAATTTTCAATTCAATTTCCTAAATTATGAAAAAGAGAAAAATTCGCTGCCTTGAAAGAACTTCCTATTTTATGTGGCTTGTCAAGAACCATGATATGCAAATTTTTAATTCAATTTTATTTGAAGATAATGTCACTTGAATTGGCAATCAACATATTATTCTAAATCTATTTAATTATTATATTAAATATTTCCCATTATGAGAATGATTTCTTTCATCGATGATGGAGGCAGAGTTGATACAAGGTGTCTTCGTTTAAAAAAGTGATAGTTTTAATTTATATCTCTCGCTATTTAATTATTAATAATTAATTTAGGCAAAAATAAACTCATATATATATATATATATATATATAACAAGTATTCATGAAAGCTTTATTCTTGAACAAATAAAAAAACCGTAAAAAAGTGGATATTCGCTAATAAATTATTTATATAGTTTTATTTTCGGAGGCTATAAGACTGCTTTCTTCTTCAAATATATTAAAATTACTTTAGTTAGATCTTTATTTTAAAACCTTTATGTCCTTAGATCGAATAAAAAGATAAATGCAATTCCAATTAAAGAGAAAAAACTAATGATTGATACATAAATAAGTTAAAAAATTAAGAAGAGTAGATCTATAGTATTAAGGAACCAACAAAAGTGTATATATATATATATATATATATATATATATATATATATATATATAAGATAATTGAGCTATACTTCATTTTTATAATTTTATTCACTCGTGATATACTTCAGTTTTTAAAACATATGAAAAAAATATAACCATATAAATTAAAATAGTATGCAAAAATAAACTATATGTAATTTTTTGAGATTTTTTTAAATTATTTTACATAATTTTTATAATCATATAAAAATTAATATATTTCAACTATTGAAAATATATAAATTTTATATAATTATAAAAATCATATTATACACTATGAAATGATTTGAAATTTTGTGTATTACTCTATCTTTTGATACTTTTTCAATTCGTACGATTGTATTTTTAAGATAGATTATGAATTTATAAATATAAAATTAGTGAGTAGAATTTAAATGTAAACTATAACTCAGTTACCTTAATCTCATATATATATATATGAATCTACTTATGTGGGGGAGACACATCCGTTCTATGGTTAAAATATGTCATTTATTTTTTTGAGAAATTACAATTGTGCTTATAAATTATACACTAATAGCACATTGTTTACTCATTGGAATGAAAATGAGAAAAAAATATTAATAGAAGAGAATAATGACAAAAAAAGAAAAAAGAAAAAAAAATGAGTTTTTTTAGAATGGGATATGTCTATTTTTTGTCTTCTATGTGATATTGCTCATTTTAAAATTGTACTATGATTTTTATTCTAAACTCTCTTTATGTTTTGTTATCATTCTCTTTTCGTATTTGTTTTTTTCTTTAATTTTATTAATTTTCATTCCAATAAATAAATAAATAAGATTTTAAAAAAATAACAAAATTTGAATTTTCAACATAACAAGAGTCTTATTACCGAATCTTATTACTTGAACAAACTTCCGTGGATAAAAGTATACTTAATAAGAAGGTAAACTTAATTAAGACCAAAAGAAGATAAATTCATCTTTTTCACATACTATCTTTATCCTTAAAAAAATATCAAAAATATACTCAAATATATATATTAAGTAGAAAAAAAGATAATAACACAAAAAAAGAGAGAGAGAGAGAAAGAAAAGAAGAACATAAATATAAAACATATAATTTTAGATATTTTTTTAGAATATTTTTTTTTTTGAAATGTTCCCATGACACCTTTGATAAAAGACGTAGTATAACAAAGAATGACTTTTTTAGTACCAACAAAAAAAAAAGAAAAAAAAAAAACAGCGAATGACTTTTATCTACCTGTTTATTTTTATACCACTGCACATGACTTATTTGCCCTTGGGTTACAACGTGTGAAATTCGCAAACAACGGAGGAATCACTGTTGTCATGACTTTTGATTCAGTCATTCCTCCCCTTCTAGTGAAATTATTTATTTTAATTATTTCGGATCAATAAGTCAAGTCTTCCTATAATAATGTTAAATCAAGTCTAAGTCCAGCTTTTGTAACCAACAAAAGAGAAAAAATTCTAAGTCCAGCTCTCTCCAAATATGAATACGCTTGACGAGAATTTTAATATGGATTATATGTTGAATAAGTAATAAATATTTTTTTTTGTAATAACTCATTATCAAAAATACAAATGTAAAATTAAATCTGAAATTGTTTTAGTTCCAAGTATGAAACGGTACGTAGATCCTCAATTATATGAATTATGTCATGATATTAATGATATGATTAATTCAGGAGTAATGAAGAATCAGATGGAAATGTTATATTCATTATGATAATTTTTTGTTAGAACCATTATATGGTCATATTATATATATGCCATATGCATTTAAAATTATATTAATATATATTTGATTTATATACAAACTTATCAAAACTTAAATAGAAATATCAATATAATTATATCAGCTCTGTTTATTGTCAATGAGCAATAATATAAAATTTTTACCCAACACATAAATACTCTCCCATATTAAAATATAAGATCAATTACTTTTAATGAAATATAATCTTGAACGTAATTGATCTTAATTACAAACAAGTATTGCAAAAATCGGTATAAACGTTTAGGTGGAAACGAAAAGTTAAATTTTAAAATATAAGCTAGGTGCTAAAAACACGTTGGAAGCCGCTTGAGGTGGAGCTAGGTGCTATTAGACATGTTAGGCGCTCCTAGGCGAATATAAACTCTTCCTTTAATTTTTTTTATATTTTCTAATTTTTAATAATTAATTTAAAATACTTATTAATTTTAGTTCTTGACTAGTATTAAAAGTTTTTTGAAATTCAATTTTAAAATTTTTGATATAGAATTGTGTGTTGTAATCTTAAAAAATTAAAATTATCTGATTTTTTATATTAATTCAATATAACTGTGCAATGTAGTAAAAGAAGTATATAATATCTCTTTATTTGCTCATTATTTATTTATATTTTAAATGTGATTATTAGAACTTAATTTATGTATTTACTACAATTTAGAATTGAAATATTAAAAGAATATAACATAACGATAATTAAAATAATTACCTAAAAATCCGTTTAAATCTCGATTACTATGTGTAGGCGGTTGAAGGTATCTGAATCACCTGGACCTAGCTACCGCTTTTTGCAACATTGTTACAAACGGTTAAATTATTTATAATTACTTTTAACAAGTTAATCATTTATAATTAATTATCACAAAATAAATACGGTAATCTCTAAACGAAATGGTCCCGCGGGTCCCATTGACTTGCCCATAAAATACCGGGTCGCAAGTTTGAACATTGAAATTAGCGTTCACACGGAAGGCCAAATCAGTCAATACAAAAAAGTGCAGAGAGAGAGAAAGAAGGCGCCTGTGTTTGTATTTTTGAAAGATTTGTAGAGAGAGAAAGAGAAGAAGGGGGTAGTGACTCGTGGAAGATGTGCAGGGCTGTTGCGTGGATGCTGATGACGGTCATCAGCAGCAACAATGGCGATATCGTTTTGGAAGCATCTCTTCCTTTCTCCATTCTTCTTCACTCCCTTCTCTAATATTAAACCCTAGCAACATCTCCCTCCCTTATTTCTTCATTCGATCGATCACCACTTCAGGTACTCGTTAATTTGATCTCTGCATTGTGTTTATCTTCTGTTTTGAGCGATTTAATCTGTTTGATTTCACGGATTTTTGTGTTTTTCGTGTTGAATTCGTGCTCTGCAAACTGAGTTCTTGAGTTTAATTGCATGTGAAGTTTGGTAATTGCTTTTGTGTTTGGTAGAAAATGGCGACGGAGTTGACGAAGGTGCTGTACATAGTGGTAGTGAATGATGAAGATGAAAATGAGAAGAAAGAGGAAAGCGCCAATGACTCGTTCCGCTACACGCGCCCTGTTCTTCAGAGCACTCTCCAGCTCATGGGATGCAAAGCGCGTCATGCTTTTAAGGTAGTACAAACTAATGTTTCTTATATCTTACCTACCGGCATATTGACCTTTAGTTCTGTTTCAAGTTTGATGTTGATGAAAGTATTGTCGAACACAAGATTCTTTTGAAATAAAAAGAATAAAAATCCATTGGTTCAATCTCTCTACCTTTGACAATTGACAACAACGGATGGGATTGGTATTCCTTTCTGCGGAGAAATAATTTGTTCGGTTGATAGGGGTTATTTTGCTGAACACTGAACATCCTTTTCTGTCATTTGATTTCCTTTCCTTTATTAAATTTGAAGTTTTACGTTACTATAATAGCCTTCTCGCTCAAATGATAAAAGTGAATTAATTGAACCCCTTATTTGGAATAAATTTAATTAATTTTCATATCTTATGTTTAAGTTTTATTTTCTACTTGTGTAATTGTCTTTGTTGTTTTTATCCGTTGTTTCATCGAACCCAACTTTTGGGATGAAGACATGTAGATGTGTATTTTATTTCGTTTTCTAATCCGATTCTATTAGCCGGTATATGTTCTTGCCTAAAACACCAATACAAACTACGAAGAAAGATGTGAGTTGTAGGTTAGCTCAGGTGGTAGTAGTGCCCATGCCCAACCATTAGGTCGGAGAACTTTACCTTGTGGTGGTTGGGGGACAAGGGACCAAGGGTAGATTTAGGATATTACTGAAATAACTACTTACTAGTATATAGAAGTATGAAAAAAGATGCAAGAATTCGTTGAAAGTTACAAAATTTTATGGAATTTAGTATTTGATTATCTCTATATTCTCAGTCTCATTCTTATTAGTATTCAATTTTAAGTTGAAAAGGTGCATCTAAGTAAACTACCTCAAGAATCCACCAATTCAATGGCTGCAAATCTAAGTCATGATGTTTTTGCAAGCCATAATGGACTTATCCAATATCAGGGTTTCATAATGTTCAATTTGGTATCATATAGTCACATTCCCTATTTAAATTTCGAAATGTAGTACCACTGCTTCTTTAGTAGGAAGCTCACTTCTATCATTGAATTTAATAATTTATTGTTGCATGCACGCTGACTCTGGAGATGTTTCTTTATCTTGATCAGATTAGCCAAAGGGTATTTGAACTGATCAGAAACGAGTGCGATGCTTCGGTTTCAGTGGGTCAAGAGATACCAGGACAAAATTCTTCAAAGGTACATCCTCTGAAAGAAAACAATTCTGATACCGAACATTTCTTTGATCAAGCAGACAGAGGCAACCATGTTATACAAGAGAGTAACGATACAAGCAAGAGCAAACCTTTTGAATCATACAAAAGACGCACTACAGTCATTGTCAAAAGAAAAACTTTTCTTGATGTTGTTTGTGAGGCTTTAGCTGAGTACAAGTATGTATCTCCCAACCAGAGGGCAGATTTGGTTTTGGCTTGCAGGTAAGAGTACTTTTACTTTTTCGAAGGTAATTATACTTTGTAAAAGGTCACTTGGTCAAAAGAGCGATTTTTCTGGTTACATGTGAAAAGCATATATGACAAACTAGTTTTTGTGTATTGGCTTCTTGTATGTTTAACAATTCGTGTTTGGGGATAGGACTTTATGTACTAATCTAAAAATGTTAGAAGTTGGTTTTTTATCGCGTGATTGGTCCCTCGCGTAATTCCACATATTATCATGTGGAATGTCATTCGGCATATGCAGAACAGTACAATGGGAAGATTGTATTAAGAAGTATTAATATTGTCTTCACCTTTTTCCACCGGAAGTCCATTATATTTTTGCTCCTGCCACTTCAGTTCCATTCTGTTTCTTGAGAAGCTGTCCTGGGTTTTGTCCCTAAATATTTTAGGTGGCTTAGATAGAAGTTAGTATACCAAATATGAATTTGACAAAATTGGTAACCAACTGAATTAAGAATGAAACTAACTACCCATTTCACGGGTATTACATTTACTGAATCTGCCACCTCTAGGAATAATTTCTCCATTAAAAATTTTCTATCATGTCATTAGATAATCCAACTTATAAACTAACTCAACGGACATTAGCTGGCTTTTTACTAAGAAAGTTCTTACATTTTCCAGAATCAGGGAGAGGAAGGAATCAGTAACTATGTTACTGTGTGGCACCAGTGGCTGTGGCAAATCTACTCTTTCATCCCTGCTGGTACTCATCTAATCGCCAAAGTGGTTTATTCTTTGCAGTGTTAAATTTATGAAGAATGATGGTGTACATATCTAAGCTACTTTTTACAGATCATTATATTTCGTCTGAGGGTCATGATGTCAAGTGCTTAGTTTTGCTACGGAAAGCTGTCTAAAAATATCAGTTACTGTTGAAGCTAGTCTACTCATGTTTGACAAAAAGTGTCATTTTGAACCTTTTGTTTAGTACAAAAGCAGTTGTCATTCTGTCAAAAATAGCCCAATATTGCTAATGATGCTGTTAATTCTAGTCCACTTTGTGTCAGTTAAGATGTAAAACATTATTTGAAGTTCTGCATAACAAAAACTTGTAATACAAATTTTCTATTATTATTGCATCATATTTTATCCTTCTCTGTTGGTGGCTTTCAAAATTACTCTGTGAAGTAGTTAGTTCAGGGAACTAGAAAGCGCCATTACTAAGTCTAATAATCAGAGTTTTGTATTCACTCCCTGAACAATTGTTTGCAGGGGAGTAGGTTGGGCATCACTACCGTGATATCAACCGACTCAATTCGTCACATGATGAGGAGTTTTGTTGATGAAAAACAGAATCCCTTGCTTTGGGCTTCTACCTACCATGCTGGGGAACACTTGGATCCAATGGCTGTTGGAGAAGCCAAAATCAAAAGGAAAGCAAAGAAATTATCTTCTCCTGCTATCCCACAGGATGATGTATCTGATGTTTCCATTGGAGGAAAATCATTTACAAAGGAAGGTTCTGGTGCTGCTGAATTGATCAGTCCAAAACAGCTAGCCATTGAAGGATACAAGGCACAAAGTGAGATGGTAATTGATGGTCTTGATCGGTTGATCACGGGATGGGAGGAGCGGAAAGAATCAGCAATTGTCGAGGGTGTTCACTTGAGCCTTAATTTTGTGGTAAATCCAAATGCACAATTGTCATGTTAGGATGTTCTTTTTATCACTAGTAATTTCTATTAACAATAATATGGTTGTTTGCAGATGGGCCTCATGAAGAAACATCCTTCAGTCATACCATTCATGATATACATTACAAATGAGGACAAACACTTGGAGAGATTCGCAGTCCGTGCAAAGTACATGACACTTGATCCTGCAAAGAACAAGTATGTCAAATATATTCGGAACATCAGAACAATCCAAGAATATCTTTGCAACAGAGCTGACAAACATTTAGTGCCCAAGATAAATAATACCAACGTAGATAAGAGTGTAGCAGCCATCCATGCAACTGTTTTCAGTTGCTTACGAAGGCGTGAGGCAGGCGAGCAGCTTTACGATCCCACTACCAACACAGTCAATATTGTTGATGAGGAGTATAGGAATCAATGTGTTGCCGACTCATTGAGCTCCAAAGGAATGTTTCAAGTAATCCAGAGGCAAGGTTCAACAAGGCATTTAATGGCTCTTCTGAATACTGATGGCTCTGTGGCAAAGGCTTGGCCTGTGGAGTCGGCATATGGCAACCGGAAGGCTCATTTGGGTCATTCCATTGAGAACGGGATTGGGAACCCCATGTATGGGCCCTTGCAGATTGACAAGGCTGAGCCTGTGAATCTGCAGTTTGGTAATTTTGGGATTAGTGCTTGGCCTAGTGATACAGGTGGTACAAGTCATGGCAGCAGTATTGATGAGTCTAGGGGTGATGGGACTGACAATGGCAGTAAATATTACTCTTCATGCTGTAGTTCACCAAGGATTATAGATGGACCTTCCAAGGAAGTAAGTTTTAATTGTTTCTAGAGTCCGGAGTGCATCTCGTATAGCTTCATTATAAAATATCCTTAATAAGGTGTAAAATTAAACGAAACAGAATTTTGGTAGCTTCCTCAGTAAATATCCTTAATAACTTGGAAAAAAATGAAAGAGAATATTGAGTGCTAAGTACTTTGCAACCATGCATTGTTTGGTAGCTCTGTTGATGGCTTATGTTCTGACTTAGGATTCTAGTCTCCATTTAGATTCAAGTATATTGGTGGGTTTCCTTTTACTATTTCAGATAATAAATTGTCTTTTACTTATATATCCTTTGCCAACGCTCTTGTTTTATTTTCAGCTGAAGGAAGAACACTCTGTGCATGGTAGTGATGAAGACGTAGATGATTCAGCTGAGATAGACAGCGATGAGGATTTTAGTGATGATGATCACAAAGAGAATCAAGAAGAGGTACATATCTGATATTTTGTTTAAAGGGTTACTGTATCTCATCTTGCAACTTTTTAAGTCGATTTGTGTATTTAACTACTAATGCTTGTCATTAAGTTTCTGGTCCATCTGGAGAATGTCGATTAGTAGTGAATTCCCAAATGGTGGCAGGGTAGCGTAATCAGTATTCTAGCCCATTTTTTTTAGCTTTTGGACTATATGGTAATCGGTATAGACAGAAATAATTTGTAAAAAAATTATCAAGGCAGGGATTACAATACAGCTGGAGAAATAAATTTTATTATTTACGTTAATGTTAATCATTTGATTTGAACTATATTGCACATTTTAGCCATCCTTGTTCACATCGAAACTTTAAATGAAGAGTACTTTTCAGCCGAAACAAACAGGGCAACTATAATCTCTAGTGCTGTCTTTGCTCTCTGCCCTCCATAATTTACTTGATTTCTATTTTTTTTCCTATTTGTTATACGAATAACTTCTAAATTGGGATCTAATTTCTGTGTACGCACAGATTGAGGGTTCAGTGGACGAGGAATCTACCAAATCAGATGAAGAGTATGATGATCTTGCCATGCAGGATATTCAAGAGAATGGCTACTGGTCAGATAATGATGAGTCCTATGAGGATTATACTGTTACTGTCATGGTCAACCAGTCGATTAATGGGCCAAGTAAAACACATGGAGAAAAATACAAGCAAAATCTCGATCGTTTCTTGACAACTCAATTCGAATCGATGCCCGAGTCAATCCAGAAAAAGGTGTCGTCCCCCGGAAATGCTAGAGTTAGAAGACATTCTCACAGTATCTCAGTACTAGGAAAAGATGGGTCATTAGTTAATGGCCCTATTTTTTAAGGAACTGCACAGATTTAGCAGCACAGCTGCATAGGATTTATATGCGCCTTCTCTCTGGAACCTTGCTTCTAACTAGTGTCTTACATGTCTTCTGTATCATATGCCCCTTCTCTTTGGACTTTTACTTGTAAAAGTGTAAAACAGTACTCGCTTTTTCTTGGTAGCTACTTCACAAGATAACATAAATCCTGTTTACCTTTGTGGCTGTAATCTTGTTTTCTAATTAATCTAAATTGATTAGCTTTTCAATTAGTTTCTCATGGTAAATATTTAACAAAAAAGAATAGGTTAGAAGTTATGTTGTCGTTAATCTACTTCCATGGAGGATGGGATTCGTACTTAAAGCTAAAAAAAGGTTATTGAATGCCAAGATTAAACTTTTTGCCAAGCTAAAAGGCAACTAAGTTTGCACTGAAAGACAGAAGGAAAAACAAGAAAAAGAGACATTGCTAGGTGAAGGTCCTTATTATGTTCATGAAGTGCAGTGCAAAAGGGTGATTATAGGAGAGGAGAACCACCCCAAAGTTTTTATATGATTGCTGAACGATTTGAATTCAAATCATAGCAGATGTAGCCATGTAGGCAAGGCTAAAATGTAGTGCTTATCATCATCTAGAACAACATTATGGAGTAATTGGTTAGGAGAATTTTGGAAGACCCGATACATCTAGTAAACTAAATAATATTTGTCTCAATTCCAACAGATAATGATGTAAGAAAGTAGAATTCCCTGACTGCTTCTTGCACTGGAATATATAAAAAAAATTGATCAAATTTCTGGCCCGTGACCATGGCAGGAGATTAAAAATGACAGTGAAATGCCTCGAAGAAATGCGATGATACTTTCCGGCATTTGCTTTCTTCACCGTTTGAAGTGAGATTAACACTGCCGACATTCTGAGAGGACATACCATTACCAGAAAAAAGCGGCATATATCCCCGTTATCTACTGAAAAAAACAGGAGACGTATGTGGAGATGAGAAAGACGTTTGAGGACGATACATTCAGAACTATGAATCTCCAAATCTGCTAAGATGGAGCATCTTCCATAAGTACTTGCCTTAATGTAATCACTTCAGTGTACATGTTTTTCTTAACGCTTCAATATATGTCTGGTGGGTTGGAAAACTTGGCCTCTATGTGTGGATGTGTTATTCCATATTGCAGATACATCAGGCCTTCAACAGACAACCCTCAGCAGCTCTTAAGCTTCACACGAGCTCAACAAACATTACACTGTGAAATAAACAATTCAGAGACTCTTTGTCTGGTATCTCATATCTGAAATTTTGCTGCTCATTCTTGAGTTCATGTTGCTCAATTGCCCATTGGATTATTTAGATCAGAAGCACTAAATGAGTAGGTAGCTATATTTCTGCATCTTTTTTGCTCCCACAATATCCTAATTCCTCAAGGTAAGAAGTGAAACCGAACACATCAGGGTTTATACCCCTTTTCAGCACAATGTTTAACAGCGTCTTTGCATCTTCAATCCGGTGATATTCACACAACTTATTAATTCAACAATAAATCCTTTCTTTTGCAACATATGTAGCAACCTAATACCTTCATCTAGCGTCCCTTCTCTGCAATACTCATCGATTACAGTATCAAGTCTAAACAGGTCCAAATCGATATCACTGCAAGGCATGTGATCTATTAGTGATATCCCTGCTTCCATCTCTCCATTTTTACAAAGTCCATTGACTAAAGTATAGTAAGCATCGATATTTGGGCGAATGCCCCTATCCTTCATTTTATTGAATATAATTAAAACACTTTCCATCTTTCCCAATCTAAAATACCCATTTATAATCAAAGTGTACAAATGGCTATCAACTTTTAAATCTTTCCCATGCATTCCCAAAACAATTCTCTCGGCATCTTCAATCTTTCCGGAGCTCAAATACCCTTCAACCAAAAATGTATATGTATCGAGGTTGAATTCTACTCCTTCCTTCTCCATCAGTGCCAATCCCAAATTCAACTCCTCAAATTTCCAACCTTTTGTACAGGCATCTATCAATGTATTAAATGTAATGATATTAGGCTTGATCCCTTTAACCACCATTTCCTCCATTAAAATTCTAGCCCTTTTGACCTCTCCACCTTTACACAATCCATCGACCACAACAGTCAAGGAAAACACAGAAACCTCAATACCCGATTCGACCATTCGATAAAAGAAATCTAGACCCAGTTCTACCCTTTCGCATCTCATAAGTGCTATTAGATGAACAGTACAATTCCTCTCATCAATTTTAGTTCCTAATTTTCGCATACAACAAAAAGTGTCAAGAGCCCCTTTAAAATGTCGATTATCCGAATAAACTTTAAGCATCATATTGAATACTTTAGCAACAACTTTTGAATCATTACAGTGGGTAACAACAGAAGAAGCAATAACAGAAAAAGGGTACCTCAAAATTTCATCTTTTGAGAATGAACCAAGAAGAGTTTCAGCAGCTTCGAATCTTCTTACCTTGATTAGCCTGCAGATGAGGCTCAAATGGGTTTCAAGATTGAGCTTGAATGAGATCAAAGATTGGTTTTTATGTAGGAAATCGAAGAAATCTAGGCATTTGAGGGTTTCAACATGTGGGTCGGATATAATGAGGTGGACTATTCTGGGGTTAAGGTTGGTGAGCAGAGCAGTGGTGTTTGGGGGGATCGGTTGGGAAGCTGAGGAGGTGGTCAGGATTGTGGAGATGATGGTGTCGGCTAATTTCCGGCTGAGGTTTAAGGGAAGGTTTTGGGGTACACCATTTTTCTTCACTGTTCTGAGGTATTGGAGGAGAGAATGGTTTGGGCTGACATATCTTTTTTTCTGAGGCATCTAAGTTGTACTAGCCGTATATATCATTGTTGTACGTGGGAGTAACTTGTATTGTACATGATTCATTTACGTACGTTAAAAAATTGAAGTGTCTATTTTTTAATTTTTTTTATATGCAAAAATTAAAATCCTATTTGGGAGGGAAAATTTTTTAATGGAAAACTGATCCCGTTGTATGTATTTCCTCTGTTACTAATTGTCATCTCCATATTTTTTTGGTTCAAATTAATATTTTTTTAATTATTAAATATATAATTACATTTATACAATTATAAAAATTAATTCTTATTGTAAATTGTATGAACTTTTTTTTTATGATAACCTATATATTTATAAGATAATGAAAAATTATTTTGATTAGAAAAAAGTATAGATGCGGGTTAATTAATTAAGGACGTAGATCGTATTTTTTTTTTGCATTCCAATTTCACCTTCTAATCTATTTATCATTATTATTATTTTTAGTAATCGATACTTTCAAATGATTTTTTAAGTATTTTCAAATAGAGTCCCATATTCTTTCACTAAAAGGATTGACTCAAATATAAATAACCTAGATACGTACTTATCTAAATACAGAGAATATAGAAAATGTTTGATTATTTTTTTGAGTAATCACATGATAATTTTTTCCTATTCATTCATTTAAGATATTAAGTAAATGAACTTAATAGGGAATCTAATGAGTTAAAGATTTAAGCGAAAGTAATTTTTTTTCTTTTATTAAATCTAATTTCTACAAGTGTGAATATTATAAAATTTATGTGAAAGCATTTTTTCCTCCTTTTTTGTTAAATGAAGGGGCAAAAGCCCCAAAGGAAAAAAAGAAAAATCTAACTCATTCCAACCATATCATTTCTTAATAAACTTTCACTCTCTGCAGGATAATGCAATAAAGTACTAATCTCCTGGTTATTTTTAATTGTTTGTTTACCACACCTTCCAATTTCGACGCTATGTACATTTAATATGCATTTAAAACGCGTTCTTTATTCCTTTCATACCATTAACAGGATTGGGATAATAAGACACGTCTAATATTTTTATCTATTATCAATTCATAATAAAGCTAATATAATATATTTTTTCAAAAAATTGAAATATTAATATCGAACTTCTTGTTCCTTGTGGATATAGACGGAAATTCCAGGCCAACATGATTTCTATTATGGTTCTCACACAGAATTAAATGCCTTTTTTTCACCAATATCAAATATAATTGGTATTTGATTAATAAAATACTCATCAAAGTAGCGATAGACCAAATAATAGAAAATATTATACAAATGCACAAATAATATTATACAAGCACACATTAAATAATAGAAAATATTATACAGGCATGCACAAAATACTAAATTAGATATTATATAAGAACATACAAAATAATAGAAAATAAGATTTTTGCGACGGAGTCGTGCGTCACAAATAAGTAAAAAGTTTGATGCTTTTCTAATTTCCAGAGAACGAACAAGTAGATAAGGAAAATTTTTTCTTAACTATTATCATATTTTTCACAATTTTAAAACTCAAAAATTCAGGATTATACCACCACACACCAATAGTAGAAAAATAAGTTCTTTACGGCAGAATGATTCGTCGCAAGTAAATAAAATTTTATATTCTTTTTTTAATTCAACCGAACAAATAATTAGATACTTCAATTATCATTTGTTATGAAATTCATAATTTTAAATATCATAAATTCAATATTATACAATCACACACCAAATAATTGAAAATAAGATTCGACGGAGTCATGCGTCTCAATAAGTAAAAGTTTCATGTGTTTGTAATTTCCCGAGAATGAACAAAAGATAAGGAAAATTTTCTCTTAACTATTATTATATTTTCCCCAATTTTAAAATCAAAAATTCAAGATTATACTAGCACACACCAATAATAGAAAGATAAGTTTTTGCGACAGAGGGAATCGTCGCATGTAAATAAAATTTTGAATTCTTTTTTTAATTCAATCGAACAAACAAGTAGATACTAAGAATATTCAATTATCATTTTCTATGAAATTCATAATTTAAATATCATAAATTCAATATTATACAAGCACATACCAAATAATGGAAAATAAGATGTGACGGAGTCGTGCGTCTCAATAACTAAAAGTCTTATGTGTTTGTAATTTCTAGATAACAAACAAGTAGATAAGGAAAATTTTCTATTTTCTATTATTATATTGTTTGCAATTTTAAAACTCAAATAGTCATGTTTATACTAGTACACACCAATAATAGAAAAATAAGCTTTTGCAATGGAATGAAGCGTTACAAGTAAATAAATTAAATTCTTTTTGGGATTCTTTTAATGAACTATTATTATATTGTTTGCAATTTGAAAACTCAAATAGTCAAGATTATACTAGTACCATCCCAATAATAGAAAAAAAAAGCTTTTGCGACGGAATGAAGTGTCACAAATAAATAAATCGTTAAATTCTTTTTTTTAAACCTAACAAACAACTAGATACTACGAATATTTAAATTATCATTTGTTATAAAATTAAAAAATTTCAGTATCATAAATTCAATATTATACAAGCACGCCCAAATAATAGAAATTAAACTTTCGTAACAAAGCCCATACGTCGCAAATAACTAACAATTTTATGCGTATGAAATTTCTAGGGAACGAACAAGTAGATAAGAAAAATTTCTATTAACTATTGTTATATTGTTCACAATTTTAAAACTCAAATATTGAAAATTTTACTAGCACACACAAATAATAGAAAAATAAGTTTTTGCGATGGAATGAGGCATCAGAAGTAATTAAATCTTTAAAAAAAATGAGCCAAAAAAATAACTAGATACTAAGAGTATTGAATTATCATTTTTTATGAAATTCACAATTTTAAATATCATAAATTCAATATTATACAAGCACACACTCCAAATAATAGAAAATAATTTTTATGACAAAGCTATGCGTTGCAAATAAATTAAAGTTTTATGTTTTTGTAATTTCTAGAGAACGAACAAGTAGTTAAGAAAAACTTTCTCTTCACTATAATTATATTTTTCATAGTTCTAAAACTCAATTACTCAATAATATACCAGTACACAACAAAAAATAAAAAAAAAACTTGTGACAGAATGAGATGTTGTTACTAAATGAATCTTTAATTTTTTTTTTCAATTGAACAAACAACTAGATATTAAGAATATTCAATTATCACTTGTTATGAAATTCACAATTTTAAATATCGTAAATTCATTATTATACAAACAATCACCAAATAATAGCAAATAAGTTGCGATGGACATTGCGTCACAAATAAGTAAATGTTTTTTGTTTATGAAATTTCCAAAGAAGGAACAAGTAGATAAGGAAAATTTTCTATTAGATTTTATTATATTGTTCACAATTTTAAATATCTTAAATTCAATATTATACAAGCAAGCACCAAATAATAGAAAATAAGTTGCGATGAACCGTGCGTCCCAATTAAGTAAATGTTTTATGTTTTGAAATTTCCAAAGAAGGAACAAGTAGATAAGGAAAATTTTCTATTAGCTTTTATTATATCGTTTACAATTTTAAATTAAATATTCAATATTATACTAGTAGTCTAGCAGACACCAACAATAGAAAGAGAAGCTTTGGCGACGGAATGAGTGTCACCAGTATATAAATCTTTAAACTCATTTTTTTCAACTGAACAAACAACTAGATACTAAGAATATTAAATTATTATTTTTTATGAAATTCAAAATTTTAAAAATCATAAATTCAATATTATACAACCACACAGCACATAATAGAAAACAAGCTTTGCAACCGCCGTCATGCGTCACAACTAATTAAGATGTGTAATACTTTTCTAATTTCCAGAAAACGAACAAGTAGATAAGGACAATTTTCTCTTAAATATAATTATTATATTTTTCAAAATTTAAAAAATTAAATTATCAAGATTATACTGGTACACATCAAATAATGAAAAAAAGAAGAAGATTTTGTCAGAATAAGGCATCGCAAGTAAATAAATCTTTGAATTCTTTTTTTTTTCAACTGAACAAACAACTAGATATTAAGGCTATTCATTTATCATTTGTTATGAAATTCACAATTTTAAATAACATAAATTTAATATTATACAAGCACGCACCAAATAATAGAAAAATAAGTTTGACGAAATGCGGCGGCAAAAGTAACTAAATCTTTAAATTCTTTTTTTTTTCAATCGAACAAACAACTTAATACTAAGAATATTCAATTCTCTTTAATTATGAAATTCTTAATTTTAAATATGACAAATTCAATATGATACAAGGAAGCACCAAATAATAGAAAATAAGGTTTTGCAACGGAGACGTGCGTCGCAACTCTATAAAAAGTTTCAAGCTTTTCTAATTTCTGGAAAATGAAAGGAAAATTTTGTATTAAATACTACTATATTTTTCTAAATTTGAAAACTCAAATAATTAAGAATATACTAGCACAAATCAAATATTTTAAAAAAATGAGTTTTGCGACGGAAGGAGGTGTCGCAAGTAAAAAAAATTTGAATTCTTTTTTTTTTTTTTTCCAAATCGAACAAACAACTAGATACTAATGACTTTCAATTATAATTTTTTATGAGATCACAATTTTAAATATCATTAATTCAATATTGTACAAGCATGCACCAAATAATAGAAAATAAGATGTTACGACAGAGTTGTGTGTCGCAAAAGTAAAAGTTATGATTTTTAAATTTCCTGAGAACAAAGAAGTAGATAGGAAAATTATCTATTAAATACTATTATATTTTTCACAATTTTAAAACTAAAATGGTTAAGATTATACTAGCATAGATCGATAATAAGGAAAAATAAAAAGCTTTTGTTGTGAGGACCCAGAATTTTAAATTGGAAAAAAATGTAAATAGAATTAATTCCTATAATGTATCAATATTAATGCATGAGTTTTTAGGTCAATATGATATCCAAAATCGATTATTATAAGTTGGTGTATAAGTAATCCACAAAAAATGATGTGAATATATTAATCCCAATCTTTAAACGATTATTTTAATCAAGTGTGAACAAAAAGGAAATAGAAATCTGGGGAAAACACACTGTAGGAGAAGCTGCAGCGTGAATTGTTGACTATATACAAGGCATGTAGTCACAAAATATTAGGAAGTTGGCTGCATACAATGTATCCACTGATGAACCAACTTAACTGTACAATCTAACTATGGTTACCAACCTGGTTATGCATGTACATATATTTTAAAAAGGATACTTGCTGTGCAAGGATACCAACAAGAGAAGCTTTTCTGTCCAACTAATTGTCGACTATTATAAGTGATTGACTGATATTTTGGCAGCAGCTACATTGGCCAAGCTAGCCAATCACATCACTCCAAAAGCATATTTCTGGCCAATCCAGCCAACTGCTGACAATTATTCATCAAAATGATCCAACTGCTCTAGTTGATTTGTAAGCACTATAAATATATCACCTGAGGTATAATCCTAGCCTCACTTCCAAAAATTCTCTCTACCTGACATGCACCCATATAAATTTCATTTTTCTTTTTCAAAGAGCAGTTGTCCTTTTCAAGAGCAACACGAATATTCTAATTCCTTCTTGAAAGCTTGAAGAGGTAAGACTTTTATAGCAATCGTATGCTCTGTGCCATTTTGATTTCTGTCCTTATTCATTCATATCATATTGTAAAACACTTTGTTCAGAAAGCATGTTTTAAAAACATACCCATAACATCGGGAGTTATTAGTTTTGTATGCTAAAAGAAAAGAATAAGAAATATTGAAACATACCAACTATACAAACTATATTAACTTCCAAACAGCTTTTATATCAGTAGTTAAAACCCTTTAAAAATACCATGCTTGTGTTTTAGACAACTAGAGTTCCTGAAGTTTAACAGTGTCCATAAGATAAGGAAAACAATAACGAATACTCATGTTCTCTCTCTCATGTTATTAGTTTTGCATGCTAAAAGAAAAGAATAAGAAATTTTGAAACATACCAACTATACAAACTATATTAACTTCCAAACAGCTTTTATATCAGTAGTTAAAACCCTTTAAAAACACCATGCTTGTGTCTTAGGCAACTAAAGTTCCTAAAGTTTAACAGTGTCCATAAGATAAGGAAAACAATAAGGAATACTCATGTTTTCTCTCTCAGCCTCTCTAATGATATAGAATAAGGCTTCAAGAACTGCATAACTCTGCAACCATAAAAGTTGGAGTAATATTTGTTTGCAACTGTGTGTGTATGTGTTATGAGAAGAAATGATACACACTGTAGAAAAGATGATGAGGGAATGCCCTAAGTAAGGTTTATCTATTAACAAACATCATCCCTTAATAAATGAAAAGTCCTCCTATGTAACAGAGACAAGTTTTAACTTAGTCTTTTGCAGTTTAGCGTTAGTCTCTGATAGACTAAAAAGTTAGTCTCTAATAGGCTAACAAAAAAGATAGTCTACGATATAATAAACTGCTAGTCTCCGATAGTATAAACTACTATTCTCTGATAGTACAAATATTAGTCTCCGAGAGTACAAATATTAGTCTCCGAGAGTACAAACTGCTAGTCTCCGATAGTACAAACTGCTAGTCCCCGATAGTGTAAACTGTTAGCCTCCGATAGTGTAAACTATTAGTCTCTAATAGTATAAACTGCCAGTCTCCGATAGAACAATCTTTGACAGTGTAAACTGTTAGTCTCCGAAAGTTCAAGTGACTAGTCTTTGACAATTCAAGCTTAGTCCTCGAGAAAGGTAAAATTTAGTTTCTGATAGGCTTGAACAAAGGTATACCCGATGATAAACATGATATTCCTTGATGAACACATTATACCCTAAGGAATGTGGTAGCCACAGATGAAGAAATCATCCCCTGACAAGTTGAAATTATCCCCTAATGATCGAGAGTTATCCTTTGACGATAGAGGATTTATCCCCTGACAGCCGAGGAACTATCTCCTGATGACCTAGAGTCTATCCCCTGATAGCCGAGAAATCATTCCCTGACGAACAAGTGTATCCCCTGATGGCCGAGAAATTATCCCTAACGGCTATGTCGCATCCCCTGATAGTCACCTTATCCCCTAATGACCCGTTTTATGCCTCAATGGCTATCCACTGATGCGCAATTTAACCTTAAATACAAAATTTTTTTTTTGTCACAAATAATTAAGGAATTATTTAATATAATTAATTAATAATTCCCATTAATTTATAAATTCACGTAAACTAAGTTTTATTGACATACAGATTCCAATAACTCAAATGAATTATATGAAAGTCTGTAAGTGACTAAATAACAATCTGAAAAATCTCTTAGACTTGTTTAATTCAAAAATGCAATCCCAACATAACAAATGATTAACTGAAACATCAAAGATATAAGAAATGCATGAACATCACATATGCACATATTCACATTTATATTCCAAACATAGATTCTCATGCTATGTCAACATACATATTTTATAGAGGTATTTCACCAGGCAGGTGAATTAAATTAGCTCAGCTAAGGACAAAAACAAGTATTTATTCACTCTTATACTTACTTCAATTAAATGCATGATCAATTGATTCGACATGCGTACAAGGTTATGACTTTTTATGTTTAGATTTCCTTGTAAATTAGAATGCTATGCTTAATTTTCGCTAGTATGATATGAATGAATGTGTAGAGTTATAACTGAGCTTTGATTTATCAGTTATTTTTTAATATTATATCTATGCAAATGAATGAGATTGTTATGTTTTAAGTAATGAGATTGTTATGTTCCTTAAAATGTGGAATATGTCATGTAGTTGGCAAGATGAAAGGGAAGGTGCTGATGTGTTCTATCACCTAACCTAGACAGTTTTATTGTGACTACGTAGTTCACTAAGGGACCATGTTGTATAGTCTGGTCCACTTATTATGGTATGGTTAGCAGATCCAACGGGTTTAGCCCCCGATGGATAAGAGGTTGTTTAATTTAAGAAGGATCACATGATTATGTTATCATCTGAGATCCTTAGAAATTTTTATAAGAACTCTGAGGTAACGATATTTACTTAATCCAAACAAAATTATATCACTTTTAAACACTTCAGAAACTTTATTTTCTTTTCCTCTGTGTTTATATACTTGCTGAGCGTAAATCACTCATTCTTGTTTAGTTCATGATTTTTCAGGACCTGAGTTAGACGCTGTACCATGACAGCAAATGAGAGGAATGAATTGATTAGCTTATAAGAAGATTAGTTTCCACTCCAATATTTATACTCTGAATTTTGTAAGGATGTACTATTAAAATACTTTTAGTTAAATGTTGTATAGATGTGATGTCTGTTTTCCCTCTATTGATGGTACCTAAATCCTGTATGAGATTTTGGGGTCGTCACATTTGCAACAGAATAAGGCATCAAAAGTAAATAAATCTGTAAATTTGGTTGTTTTAATTGAACAAACAACTAGATACTAAGAATATTCAATTATCAATGTTTATTATATACACAATTTTAAATATTATAAATACAATATTATAAAAGCACGCACCATATAATAGAAAATAAGCTTTTGTGACAGACTAGTACTTTGCAAATAAGTAAAAAGTTTCTTGCTTTTCAAATTTCCTGAGAATGAACCAGTAGATAAGGAATATTTATCTTAACTATTATTATATTTTCACAATTTTTAAACTTAAATAGTCAAGATTATACTAGCACATTTCAAATAATAAAAAAGATACTTTCTTGAGGGAATGAGGCATCACAAGTAAATCAATCTTTGAATTATTTTTCTTTTAAACCAATCAAACAACTAGATACTAGGATTATTCAACTATAATTTTTAGGAAATTCAAAATTTTAAATAGCATAAATTCAATATTATATAAGCACACACCAAATAATAGCAAATAAGATTTTGTGACGTAGTCGTGCGTCACAAATAAGTAAGAAGTTTCATGCCTTTCTAATATCCAGAGAAAGAACAACTAGATGAGGAATATTTTTTCTTAACTATTATTATACTTTTTCATAGTTTGAAACTCAAATAATCAAGATATACTAGCACACGTCAAATAATAATAAATAAAAAAAGATTTGCGACAGAATGAGGCATCGCGATTAAATAAATGTTAAAAAAAAATTCAACCGACAAACAACAAGATACTAAGGTTATTCATTTATCATTTGTTATGATATTCACAGTGTTAAATATTATAAATTCAATATTATACAAGCACACACCAAAGGTAAAAATTTTCTTGATTTTTTAATTTCCTGAGAACGAACCAACATATAAGGAAAATTTCTCTTAACTATTATTATATTTTTCACAAATTTTAAACTCAAATAATCAAAATGATATTAGCACACTTCTAATAATAATAATAAAAACTTAGTGACGGAATGAGGCATCACAAGTAAATCAATCCTTAAATTATTGTTTTTTTCAACCAAACAAACAACTAGATACTAAGAATATTCAATTATCATTTGTTAGAATATTCACAATTTTAAATATCATAAATAAAATATTATATAAGAACAAATAAAATAATAGAAAATAAGCTTTTTGCAACAGAGTCGTGCATCGCAAATAAGTAAAAAGTTTCTTGCTTTTCTAATTTCTTGAGAAAGAACCAGTAGGAAAGGAATATTTCTCTTAACTATTATTATATTTCACAATTCCTAAACTAAAATAATCAAGATTATACTAGCACACTTCTAATCATAAAAAAATCTTTGCGACAGAATGAGGCATCGCATGAAAATCAAATTTTAAATTATTTTTCTATTCAACCAAACAAACAAGTAGATACTAGGATTATTCAATTATCATTTTTATAAAATTAAAAATTTTAAATATCACAAATTCAATATTATATAACCACGCATAGAATAATAGCAAATAAGATTTTGTGACGGAGCTGTGCGTCGCAAATAATTAAGAAGTTTCATGCTTTTCTAATATCTTGAGAAAGAACAAGTAGATAAGGAATATTTTGTCGTAACTATTATTATATTTTTTTTATAGTTTAAAACTCAAATAATCAAGATTATACTAGCACACATCAAAGAATAATAAATAAATAAAAGATTTTGTGACGGAATGAGGAATCACAAGTAAATAAATCTTTAAATTCTTTTTTTTAACTAAACAATCAACTAGATGCTAAGGTTATTCATTTATCATTTGTTATGAAATTCAAAATTTTAAATATCATAAATTTAATATTATAGAAGAACGCCCCAAATATTAGAAAATAAGCTTTGCAATGGAGCTATGCGTTGCAATTAAGTAAAAGTTTTAATTTTTTGAGATTTCGAGAGAACAACAAGTAGATAGTGGAAATATTCTATAAACTATTATTATAGTGTTCACAATTTTAAAACTCAAATAGTTAAGAATATACTAGCACACAGAGAGATCATAAAAAATAAGCTTTACGACGGATTAAGGTGTCGCAAGTAAATAAATCTTTAAATTATTTTCTTTCAACTAGATACTAATAATATTAAATTATTATTTGTTTTTATGTTCACAATTTTAAATATTATAATTCAATATTATACAAGTACACACCAAATAATAGATAATAAGTTTTTGCGTTGGAGTTGTGTGTCGCAAATAAGTAAAAGGTTTCTTGCTTTTATAATTTAACGAGAACGAAACCAGAATGAACCAATAGATAAGGAAAATTTCTCTTAATTGTTATTACAAATTTCACAATTTTAAAACTAAAATAATCAAGATCATACTAGCTAAACAAAAAACTAGATAATAGGATTATTCATTTAGCCAAACAAAAAACTAGATAATCGGATTATTCATTTATCATTTTTATGAAATTCACAATTTTAAATATATAAAATTCAGTATTATATAACCACACACCAAATAATAGTAAATAAGATTTTGCAACGTAGTCGTGCATAAATAAGTAAGATGTTTCATGCTTTTCTAATATAAAGAGAATAAGCAAGTAGATAAGGAAAATTATCTCTTAACTATTATTATATTTTTCACAAATTTAAAACTCAAATAATCAAGATTATACTTGGACACATCAAATATAAAATAAAAAGAAAAATAAAAAAAGAAGATTTGCAACGGAATAAGGCGTTGTGAGTAAATAAAATTTTTAACCAAAAAAACACTAGATACTAATGTTATTCATTTATCATTTGTTATGAAAATCACAATTTTAAGTATCATAAATTTAATATAATATAAGCACGTACCAAATAATAATAAAAAAAGCTTTTACGACGGGGATTATGCGTCACAATAAGTAAGGATTTATCTTTTTTAAATTTCCAAAGAAAAAACAAGTAGATTGTGGAAATTTTCTATTAACTACTATTATATTGTTCACAATTTTAAAACTCTAATAGTAAAGATTATACTAGCACATACCGATAAAAGAAAAATAAGCTTTTGCGATATAATAAGGCACACAAGTACATAAATATTTAAAATATTTATTTTTAATCGAACAAACAACTAGATACTAAGAATATTCAATTATCATTTGTTATGATATTCACAATTTTAAATGCCATAGATTCAATATTATACAAGCATGCACCAAATTATAGAAAATAAGCTTTTGCAATGGAGTCCTGCGTCACAAATAACTAAAAAGTTTCATGGTTTTCTAATTTACTGAGAACGAACAATTAGATAAGAAAAATTTCTCTTAAACAATTATTATATTTTTTCACAATTTTTGAACGCAAACAATCAAGATGATACTAGCATATTTATAATAATTAAAAAGAATACTTTTGTGATAGAATGAGGCATCGCAAGTAAATAAATGTTTAAATTATTTTTCTTTTCAACCAAACAAGCAACTGGATAGTGGAAATTATCATTTTTTTTATAAAATTCACAATTTTAAATATATAAAATTCAATATTATATAACCACGCAGCAAATAATAGTAAATATGATTTTGCAACGGAGTCGTGCGTCGCAAATAAGTAAGAAATTTCATGCTTTTCTAATATAAATAGAACGAACAAGTAGATAAGGAATATTATCTCTTAACTATTATTATATTTTTCACAAACTTAAAACTCAAATAATCAAGATTATACTAGCACATATCAATTAATATTAATAAGAAAAAGATTTGCGATGGAATGAGGCATTCCAAGTAAATAAATCTTTAAATTCTTTTTTTTCAACCAAACAAACAACTAGATACTAAGGTTATTCATTTTTCATTTTTTGTGAAATTCACAATTTTAAATATCATATATTTAATATTATACAAGCTCGAACCAAATAAATGAAAATAAGCTTTTGCGACATAGTTGTGCATTGTAATAAGTAAAACTTTTATCTTTTTTAAATTTACAGAGAACAAACAAGTAGATAATGGAAATTTTCTATTAACTACTATTATTTTGTTTACAATTTAAAAACTCAAATAGTTAGGATTATATTAGCATCAAGATTAGAAAAATAAGCTTTGCAATGGATTAAGGCATCGCAAGTAAATAAATATTTAAATTGTTTTCTTTTAATCGAACAAACTACTAGATACTGTTAATGCACTTCTGCTTATATTAGTCATACTTAAAAGAATATTTGACTTTAGTTTTATAAGAATTGATAATGTAGTATAGTCTCAGCTTAGTCGGACTATATAAGTTTTGATAATGTAATATAGTTCTTACTTATTTAATGTAAAAGGACTTAAAAAAGTATCAAACTTGTTAGGTGGATATATATAGATTTAGATTAGCAAAGATTTTGATCACAAATGAAGCCGCTGCTTATTGATTAGAAAGGATGGTGAAGCTTCGAAGAATATTTTGAGGGCAGCCCTGCTTATAGAGGAAATAAGCAAGGTCTCAAGACAACAAGATCCCTCTCCAAGATCCAAGTAGCATGTCAGAAAAATACCTCTCCCCTTCTTAAAATCAACTTCTAGAAGACTTTTTAATAAACACTAGAAGACAACATAACAGCTACTTTATTTGATAAGCAAGTGACAACTGTGAAGGGTACTAGTCATGTCAGAGCAAGTACAACTCCCCAATGGATCATTTTCAAAATGCCCAATTGATAGATTTCTGGAGTATAAATACTGTCATAAATTTCATTTATGATAGTAGACCAACCAAGAATTGAACTGAGAGAGCTTTGGCATCTAACAGCCAACTTCATAAGCAAGTAACACTTCAAGAAAGATTAAACCAGTGCTATCTATTCTGCTCAACAAAGAGCTTTCTGCTTAGAGATAGCAAAAAGAAATTTATTATTTCTTTAGATTGTTTGTGTGACTAAGTTAGGTCTAGGTGACCAAACTGTAAGCAAGAATTGTGTGTTCTTTGTAACCGTGTTACTGTTTAGTGGAATCCTTAACTAAAAAAGAAGAAGATTAGAATAGGCTAGGCCGAACCACTATAAAAATCTCCTTGCTCATTTTACTTTACTACTTATCATTTACACTGCTTATTTCTTTATCTCCGCTTTGCTCAGTCCTTACTAAACTCTTTTAGCAAAGACTCACTAACATTGCTGCCTAAAGTCATTTGTTTAAGAACTAAGGGGTTCTTTGTTATAAATTTCGCTGTTAACTCATTTCAAAACATAAGTAAGATCTTTAATAAGCATGAAGTGTTTTGAATTGCATATTTTATAAGCAAGATCTTAAATTTTAAAAAACACTATTCAACCCTCTTCTAATATTTTCCCCTTTGGGACCTAATAGATACTAATATATTCAATTATCATTTTTTATAAAATTCACAATTTTAAATAACATAATTTCAATATTATACAAGAACGCACAAAATAATAGAAAATAAGCTTTTGCGACAGAGTCATGCATCGCAAATAAGTAAACAGTTTCATGTTTTTTCTAATTTCCAAACAACCAACCATAATATGAGAAAAATTTTATTATTATATTTTCACAATTTTAAACTCAAATAATAATGATTACACTAGCACACTTCTAATAATAAAAAAAACATTTTTGCGACAGAATGAGGCATCATAGTAAATCAATCTTTAAATTATTTTTCTTTAATTTCAACCAAACAAAGAACTAGATACTAGGATTATTCAATTATCATTTTTATGAAATTCACAATTTTAAATATCATAAATTCAATATTATATAAGTACACACCAAATAATAGTAAATAAGATTTTACGATGGAGACGTGCGTTGCAAATAAGTAAGAAGTTTCATACTTTTCTAAAATCAGAGAACGAACAAGTAGATAAGAAAAATTATTTCTTAACTATTATTATATTTTTCACAATTTTAAAACTCAAATAATTAAAATTATACTAGCACACATCAAATAATAAAAAAGAAAAATTTTGTGATGCATCAAATAATAAAAAAGAAAAATTTTGTGATGGATTGAGGCATCGCAAGTAAATCTATCTGTATATTATTTTTCTTTATATGTTAAAGTCATGAGGACTTGAGGTATGTAACAATGTATAGAACAGTTAGAGACAAATGAGGGGCCTGCATTAGTTCTGCTTGAAGACTTCACTAAGATTGTTTCACTTATCTCTATTTTTTAAACATATTTACAATGATATGTATACTATTCTTAAGGTGTATGTACTATTGCACGGGTGTAATGGATATTTCACCTGGTAGATGTCCAATCTTAAAATAGAATTATTTATCGGGCATATCTATAGACACACCCATTCTCACACCAAAAGTCAACGAAACGGAGTCGGTTAACGCCGTTTTGTTTATTATTGTTCTCTTTCGTTTTCTTTGCCTAATTTATATGGTTTTTGTTTCTTCTCTTCGCACTCCTTTCAATGTGTCATTAGTCAAACATAAATTAACTAACTTATGAATACTTCGAAATAGATCGGAGTTCCTCTCATTTAATTCATAACATTGGCAATGTCAATAATTCATAATATGTAATCTGCGGATGCTATTGGCAATGTCAACTGATTATATCTGTAAATGAGAAAAGGATTTCTATCATTCTAAAATCTTTGTTGATATTGTCTTCGTCAATTAATTCTATGGGTAAATTAGAAGAACATGCCAAATCGGCCTTTCTGTTTCTCCTTTTTTTCCTTTTTGTTCTCAAATAACAAAATTTCTGAGTGTCAAAATCGTTGAGTAAAGTTCCTCAACAACGACACTTTAACTCGGGCACATCTCCGTTCTTCTTTAGATTTCTCTAGTCTATGAGTTGTTTGTGTGAAAAAAGTTCATATCTAAAAAAACATGGCTATGGTTGTCGAATCCAACGAAAATAAATTTTTACTAAAAAAATAAATAACTTATAGCTAGTGACAATTAAAGTCATATCCACATCTATTGGTTAAAATTTACTTATTTCGTCAAGAACAAATGAAATAAAAATGGAGGTTTTGAATTAAAACAAATAAGATTAAGAAATCAATGTAAAATACATAAACAATAAATATGAGGATTTAACAAATATAGGAAAAAAAACTAGCCAAAAGATTATTCTCAACTTTTATTATTTGAATTGATCATCGATGCAAGAATTATTCAATTATCATACAATAAATTGGTTATAGTTGTCGAACATATATCAACAACCAATATCTCCTTAATTTGTCAATAACCAAGATACAATTTATTAATTACTTCTTTTACTTATGAACAATCATGAATACGATCATATAATTTAATTCATTGATAAACTTAAAATTTAGAGAAATCCAATTCTAATCAACAAAGTCGAAATGTTCGGTTCATTTAAATTAGATTACAAAATCCCATAACAATTAGAAACTTGATCATAACCAACATTGTTAATTGTTTCAATTATTAGAACATTCAAACACTTACTGATTTGATATTCTAAAAAGTGATATATTATTTTGACAATTAAATAGTTGCGCACCTACCCAATTAATCAAAACAATAATAAACTTGAAAAATAGATAAATTACAAATACCCAAGAATAGTAAAATAGGTAAAATCAGTTACATCTCACAATTTGTGGTGAATCAAAATTTTAAATATCATTTGTCTAGAAAGAGACTTAGCCGCACATATTAGTTGAAGAACACATACAAAGAGAAAATATGATTGCTAGAAAATTAATTCCCCAAGGGTTGTAGAATTATTCCCTTAAATAGGGAAGAAATTGATCTCATATAGGATTCTTTTCTTACTTGGAGAATAAATCAAAAACTTTTTTCATATAAGAAATATAATAAAATAATGTTACCCTAGTAAAAAACATAGTTAAGAGTTTACAACTTAAAATATTATAAAAATTTTAAATTTTCTAATTTGACTCAAAATCCTATACAAAAGGTTTCAGTGAAACAACTTATAACTTTCTGCAATATGTACCCGCGTCTTATGTCATACTCAATAAAGAAACCTACTTTTAAATATTTTTCTATCATTTGCTCTATTTTGCATTTCTAATAATAAACAACAATAAAATACACAAAATAAGCATATATAATATTTACGAATATGAAAATGATAATAAAAGATATGAACAAATTGAGTTTTAAAACATGGCAAAATAAAGTAATTATATTTTGACACTTTTGATAACTAAACACAAGAAGTACTCACCAAAAAAGGAAGAAGAAAACGTTGGTGTTACCAATGAAATGCAGATTCAACTTTTTACATTTAAAAAAAAAAACAGGAAAAAGAAAACCTCAATTTAAGGATAGACAACCATAATTTGTTCTAGATCTGGCAAGTTTTTATCGATCTGAACTCTTCAGATTCAATTTTGATAGTTAAACAGCTATTAGGAAGAACAAGAAGTTGAACAAGAAGTTGAACAAGAAGAGAAACAAGAACAAGCATGGATAAAGAAGAACTTTGGAGAGAGAAAGAGCTAGAGCAGACTACAGACCCGGTTACAGAGAAAATGGATGTTTTGCCTCAGTTAATGCCAAATGACATCTTCTACCGTAGTTTCGTGACTTGGAGAGTGTGTTTTGGTGTCTCTAGAGATTCTTTCTTATTTATCACTGATTGAATGGCTAATTGTAGGAGCGCTAATTCGTTATACAAGGGATCAATGGGCCAACACCTAAGAAGTGCAGGGATAATTAGGGATGAACAAAAAAATTGAAACCGTAGTTGAAATTAAGATGGACTTAAAATGGAATTGGTTTGAAAAAGACTGGTCTGATAAAAGATCGCTCCGGTCTAGGATCGATCTATATAGTCTTAATAATCTATAATATTAAGGTAAAAAATTAATTTGGATCAACCTATATAAAGACTGGACCAAAATTAAAACCGGACTAGGATCGAAACTGGACTGGGACCGAACTAAGATAGAACTAGGCCCGGGACTGAATATGACAGACATAAATTTCATAAGAAAAATTTATTATTTATACATGTAATCTTAATCAAACATATAATATTAATATGCATATAATTGATTCCAACATGTAATCCTGAGTCAATTGAAGTATATATATGTTATAAAGATCATCTTGTGGCACAAGAAAAATGTAAAATATGATTGATTCAGAAGATAGTAGAGATGATCCCAAGGTTGGTGAACAACTTGAAACATGTCAAAGTTTTATTACATGAATCTCTAAAACGTCGAACATATCAAAAGTCGAAAACAAATTTGAAATAGAAGATAAGACTCAAAGTTAAGGAATAAAAAAAATAATTATTTATCAACAAATTTAAATGTAATCATTTATACTAATATAATTATTACGCACTTGCTAAATTTTTCGTATAATAGACTCATAATTTATTGTTTATTTCAGGATAACTCAATAATTTAAATGTATTTTAAGTCTTCCTCCGATTTTGAAAATTTTATATGAATCAAATAATTATATAGTTTTTCTAGATTGTTTTTTATTTAAAATTTGTACAAAGAATTAGTTTGTCATAACTATAATTATAATAATTTGTTCAAAAAATAAAAAAAAAATTTTACTTTTTTAAAAGTTAATTTATGTATAAATAAAAGAGGATTGAAACCGGCCTACGACTATCGTAGTCTAAAATTGAACTAACCTCAAGTACTCAATAGTCTACTTTTATTGAATTAAGACCGAACTAGACTAGCCTAATCAACGTCAGAATCAATTCACAACGCCAATTTTTTAAAAACAGGTTCGGTCCGGACCTATTAGTCCGTTTGTTCATCCTAGATATAAGTGACCATACAAAGCCAACAAGAAGGACTCTCAAGTCCAACCATACAAGCCCATGAAGGAATATCTTACTAGTATTTATTTTGTAAACAAAAAAAAACTTATTATTTTGTCTATTAAAAGTCGATAAACTTATCTTCACAATTGTACTGATTCTTTTGAAATTCCATAACAAAAATTTTATATCTGCCAACTATTTGAGCGTAGTTGAGGAAATTCGTATTTCTATTGACTGATACAATTGACAACATGGAAATACTTTTAAATATAAATTTTGAAAAATGATATATTTGATTTTAGTTTTTTACAACTTTTTCCCCTTAAATTTGTTACCATAGTGTAACCCAAAAAAAAAAAAAGAAAAAGTTTTTTCACAGTTGAGATAAATTATTAGATTTAATTTATCTGCATTAGTTTTATCTCTATAATTACTTCGTTTGAAGGTTAAAACGTAGAATTGCGTAGGATTTGTATATAAATCATCAGTTGGTAGTACATATGGACAATACATGCACAGCATCTCTTTAAAGCAGTGTTCTCAAACTGTCTTTTAAAAAAAATCGTAAGTCATGTAATCTTTTTTTTATTATAAAAAGTCAATTAAGAATCTTATCCCTATAAATTCTCTAATTTTATTCAATTTGATTGCTTCAATTATAATTTAATTTATAACCAACTACAATTCTTTTGTAATAAAACTGATTAATTTAGAGTGTTGATTTTTAACTTTTTTTGTAACTAATATTTTACAAATTCTCAAATTAAAAATTATATTACACGGCACAAAAATTATTTCTTAAAAATAATATAAAATATCTTTTTGTACAAACACAAAAATTTATTATTTAATAAGTAAGATAAAATATTTTTTTAAAAATAAGGAAAGAAATAAAATAAAACATTATCTTTTGACAAAAACAAAGACAAATTTATAGAAAAAAATCATAAAATTTACAAACCCACATATAATATAACTATAGAAAAGTATTATAATTAAATTTAAATAATTATAAACCACACATCTATTAAACAAAATATTTTCATTTCTCATGGTACAAAAAGTCATAGTTTAATATTTCAATATAAGAAAATGAATAAATAAATATAATAACCTTTTTTTTAACTGAAATAATTTTTGTTAACAAATCTCCATATATGTTAGGTTTTAGAACATTTGATGATGATTGTCTTTAGATTACTTAGAGTACAAATGTATAGAAAGTGTTAATTAGTAACACTGAAGTTTTGTAGCTAGCAGTTATCTCTTTGTTTGTAATTTATTCATTCTTTGTAAAGAGATATAAATATTTTTTTATTTGTAAGTAACTGCTGGAATAGTGTATCGAAACTTCAGAAAGTCAAGATGTGTATTTGATCTGGTAGAATTTACAAAAGGTTTGTCGGAGACTAGGAAAATTGGTCAGGGACTAAAAAAATTTTATCTGTCGGAGACTAATTTTGCCTATCGGAGACTAAGACTTAAGTCATCAGAGATTAAGTCTAAAGGAGTCGGAGACTAAAGCTTATGTCATCGGAGATTAAAGTTAAAAGCATCAGAGACTAAGCTGACGTCATCAGAGACTAAGCCTTAACGCGTCAGAAACTAAACAATTCTATCGGAGACTACACAAGCTGATGTCATCAGGGACTAAATGCACTAGAGACTAATAATGACGTCACCAGAGACTAAAGATGAAGCATCAGGGACTAATCGTGATTTATTTCCTGAAAGATACAAAGTTCGAATTAAAAAGGGATGTCTTCCACGTAAAGTAAAATATTATTGAAGACGTAGCTGGTAAGGAAACTAACCAGAAATCTATTCCTATCAAAAAGGAAAGATTGTATTTGATTCGAATAAGGAAGCTGAATCTTATTCAGAATAGGAACTGAGTTAATGATAATTCAGTTGTGATAGAAGCTGTAATTAGGTTTACAGAGAATTGTAACTTCGAAGCTGTATAGGTTTTTCATAGTTTTGTATCTTTTCCTATACATATTAGAAAAGAAGCTGATGATTACATTATTGTAATTGTTAGGATTTGTATTCAATTGTAAATCAATAAAGCAATTGTTTATAAATTGATTTGTGTTCTTTTTCTTTAAATTCCGCAAGAAAAGTTAATTTCTTATAGAATAAGTAACTCAAAGAAATTTCAAAGAACTTGTATTCAACCCCCCCTTCTACAAGTTCTCGGCATCTCACTGGGAAAACAATTGGTATCAGAGCCTGTAATTGAATTTATTCAATTAATATGTTCCAAGAGATGGCCAATGATGAAGCAAGCAGCTCTAGCATAATGACGTATGCTGGAAGTCGTGATGGTGGTACTAGAATTCCCATACTTAAAAGAGAAGAATATCCTATGTGGAAGCAAAAGATGTATATGCACTTAAGAGCAACAGATCTAGATTACATTGATAGGATTGAGAAGGGTCCTTATCTACCCAGGAAATTTATTCCTGCTAAAACTGTCGAAGGATCTGTTGTTGCAGAACACTTTGAACTTGCTCCAGAAAGTGATTATACGAATGAAGACAAGTTGCAAGTGTTAAAGGATGCTAAGGTAATGAACATACTTTATAATGGAATTGATAAAAATATGTTCACAAGCATCATAAATTGCACTATGTCAAAGCAAATTTGGGACATCATCAAAGTTCTGTGTGAAGGGACTGACCAAGTCCGAAAGAACAAAAAATCATTGTTAACACAACAATATGAGTTCTTTCAAGCAAAGCCTGGTGAACCAATAACATCAGTATAAGATAGGTTCAACACTTTGCTCAACGACTTGAAAATACTTGGGAAGTCCTATGATAATAAGGATGTCAATACTAAGTTTATGAGATCTCTTCCACCAAGTTGGGATCCAAAGACAACGGCAATAAGAAAGGCTCATGACTTGGATATCCTTACACTGGACAGGCTCTAAGAAAATTTAAAGACCTATGAACTTGAAGTAGAGCAACGACAACGCATGCATGGCAAGGATAGAGGAGCTGCGTTGATGGTTGAGACAAGCAAGTCTCAAGAGAAGCTTGATGAGGAATCTTCGGATGCTAGCTCGACTGATCAGGAAGATGAACTGGATTCTGATGATGACATGGAGGAATTCATGGCGTTTATGGTCAAACAGTTCAAGAAGTTTAGAGCAAGCAGGAAAGGAAGAAAATCGTCAAGAAAACCTAACCCTAAACGTGAAGGTCAAAAAGTCACCTTCGACTTAAAAAAGATAAGATGCTACAACTGTGATGGGTTAGGGCACTTTGCCAATGAGTGCAGGAAGCCTAGATCTAGTGATAGATCTAAGGATGAGAAATCAAGGAAAGACTTTGCTGACAAGAGAGCTAAATCCAAGAGCAAAGCCTTGATTACTGGGGGAAAAGATTAGATTGACAGCGACTCTGATGAAGAAGTTGTCAACTTTGCCCTAATGGCTCGTAGTGACGAGTCAAGCGATTCTACAAAGGTATGTGATGCAAATCAAAATTTTAATGTGCTTAATTTACTTGATACTTCTAGCATTGAAAGCATACAAAAAGACATGTCTGATTTACATGTCAGCTTTAGGTCATTAACCATTGAACATACCAATGTAAAAGAATCACGTGACAATCTCTTGAAAAGAAACAAGTTTCTTGAAGAAAGATCGGCACAATTTGACACAATCAAGTCTGATTTAAACAAAGCTCATCACATGATTGATGCTTTGAAAAAGAGGGAATATTACTTAGTAGAGCAACTTGAAATTGCTCAAGCTAAGATTAAACAGTGGAATACTTCCTCTAAAAAGTTAACAGACTTGGTAGAGTGTCAAACAATAGGTCAAAAATCTGGACTAGGTTATGATGAAAATCTAGACAAGAGTTCAGATTTAAATGATCTATTCGAAGCTACAAACTCCTCAATTAGTAAGCCAAATTTTAAAAAAATTAATTTTGTCTCTCCTGTTTTTGAACCTAAATTTATTAACACTCAAGATCAACAATTCACTGCAAAAACAGAAAGTAATCAAAAGACAGTGAATGTTGTTGATAAGAGTGAAACAAAAAGATTAAATATTGGGTTCATGACAAAGACACAACTAAATAAAAAACTGGAGAATCTTCTAGACAAAAAAGCTGAAAAATTGGTGGAGTTAAGCAGAAAGAAGAAAAATAGGAATGGAAAGATAGGCATTAATAAACATACAAACTATGCTAGAATGCCTGATGCTCCTAGAAAGACATGTCATGTATGTGGTAACCCCAACCACATAGCTATAAACTGTAGGAGCAAAAATAAAATTCCTATAATTAAGATTGCACCATCAAAGAGAATAAAAGATAAATCACCAGTAAAAAGGTTAGAACATCTTTGCATTAAAACTGAAAATTCTAAGCTTGGCAGTCTCTCACAAACAAGTAGCAAGACTAATGATTGTCCTATTAAAGTTAAAATTGTTAAAAGGCAATCAACTCAATCTGAGTCAAGTCTTGAGTCTACAACTAGTGAGAAAGAACCTAAGAAAGTCTGGGTTCCAAAAATCTCAAACTAGTTACTCTCTACTGTGCAGGGCAAAAAGAAGAAATCATGGTACTTGGACAGTGGTTATTCAAGGCACATGACCGGAGATAAGACCCTGCTAAAACAGTATGAAGAGAAAAGTGGCCCAAAAGTCACTTTTGGAGATGACAGCAAAGGTCATACAAGGGGATATGACAGTGTTGAACATGGAGATGTCATCTTCACAGAAGTAGCACTAGTTGACGGCTTAAAGCATAATTTACTTAGTGTGAGTCAACTATGTGATAAAGGATTCCATGTTATCTTTAAAGAAGACCTATGCCAAGTGCGTGACAAGGAATCTGGGAATGTGATATTGACTGGAAAAAGAAAAGGAAATTTGTATATTGCAAATCTTATTTCTTTTACTGATCAAATCACATGTCTGTATAGCAAAGCTTCAACTGATGAAAGTTGGCTTTGGCATAAGAAGCTTTCCCACTTGAATTTCAAGAATATTAACAAGCTTGTGAGGAAAGGATTGGTAGCTGGCATTCCACAATTAGAATTTACACAAGAAGGATTATGTGATGCATGCCAGAAAGGGAAACAAAAAAGTGTATCATTCAAGAGTAAACCAGCAACATCAATCACTGACCCGTTACAATTGTTACATATGGATTTATTTGGTCAAGTGAATGTGATGTCTATCTGAAGAAATAGATATGCATTGGTTATTGTGGATGATCACACGAGGTATACTTGGGTAAAATACCTCTTTACAAAAGATGAAACTGCTCAGTTGATAATTGATCATATCAAGAAGATAGAAACTGAGTCAGGAAAAACAGTAAGGGTTATAAGGAGCGATAGAGGAATAGAATTCAAGAATTCCCAAGTACTTGAATTCTGCACTGAAAAAGGAATAACACATCAATTCTCAGCTCCAAGAACCCCTCAACAAAATGGAGTTGTTGAGAGGAAAAATAGAACCCTTATTGAAGCAGCAAGGACTATGTTACAAGAGGCTAACCTTCCCACATATTTTTGGGAGGAAACTATAAGCACTGCTTGCTTTACACAGAATAGATCCTTGATAAACAAAGCATACAACAAAACACCTTACGAGTTAATGACTGGGAGAAAACCAACTCTCAAGTTCTTACATGTGTTTGGATGTAAATGCTTTGTACTGAGAGATTCATCAGAGTCAAGAGGAAAGTTTGACAATAAATCTGATGAAACAATCTTCTTAGGTTATTCTCTGTCAAGTAAAGCATACAGAGTATATAATCTAAGAACAAAAGTCATTGTGGAATCAATACAAATCGTGTTTGATGATAAAAAGATTCCAGGAATGATTGGACAAGGATTGCATGAACCTCTCAGGTTTGAGAATGAATTGGATGCATGGGAATATCCATCGGAGACTACTAAACAACTCCAAGATAGTAATGATCCCTACTTAGTCGAGGGGGAGCTAACAGTTGTGCATGAAGTGCCAAGATCTAATAATTTATCAGAGAATAGATTATTAGATGAAACTTAAGAGACTAATGACATTAATAATCCTGCGGGGACTAATGTTTCACCAGAGACTAGAGTCACTGATGCACAATCTGAACTCCAGTGACACCGGAGCAAATAGAAATAAACAACACAGGGGGAGCTAATAATGCAGGAGTCAATGGTTTAGGGGGAACAGTTTCTGATCATGAAGATAGAATGGATAACACCAATCTAGATAATGAAGCCTCAACTTCAAGATCAAATCTGCCACGTGCAATTCCATGGTTGAGAGACCACACGCCAGATTTGATAATTGGAAGTCTAGAGGATGGAGTCAAGACTAGAAGTGCAACTCAAAATGAATGTTTATATCTCAGTTTTCTTTCAAAGATTGAGCCAAAGAAAATTGAGGAAGCACTTCAAGATCCTGACTGGATAATTGCCATGCAAGAGGAGTTAAACCAATTTACTCGAAACAAAGTCTGGAGACTGGTACCCAAACCAAGGAATAGATCAATAATTGGTGCCAAGTGGGTCTTCAGAAATAAATTGGATGAAGCTGGTACAATTACAAGGAACAAAGCAAGACTGGTTGCAAAAGGATATTCTCAAGAAGAAGGAATAGACTATGATGAGACTTTTGCACCAGTTGCAAGACTTGAAGCTATAAGAATCTTCTTGGCATATGCAGCCTACAAGAACTTCAATGTGTACCAGATGGATGTCAAAAGTGCTTTCTTGAATGGAAAATTGGAAGAGGAAGTCTATGTCTGCCAACCCCCAGGTTTTGTGGACTCCAAATTCCCAAATCATGTCTACAGGTTAGACAAAACACTTTATGGCTTAAAACAAGCACCAAGAGCCTGGTATGATACTCTATCTCAATTTTTGCTTGAAAAGAAATTTGTTAGAGGTATCATAGATAAAACCTTATTTTATAGAAAGCAAGACTCAGACATAATATTGGTGCAAATATATGTAGATGATATTATATTTGGATCTACAAATGAAAAACTTTGTGAAAAATTTTCAAAACTTATGCAGTCTAGATATGAAATGAGTATGGTGGGAGAATTAACATTTTTCTTAGGTTTGCAAATAAAGCAATCAACTGATGGAATATTTATCAGTCAGTCCAAGTATATCAAAGACTTATTGAGAAAATATGATTTGGTTGATTGTGCATCTGCAAAAACACCCATGCCTACTGCCACTAAGCTAGATAAAGATTTAAAAGGAAAGAAAATTGATATTACTAGCTATAGAGGCATGATAGGCTCTCTTTTGTATCTAACTACAAGTAGACCAGATATAATATTTGCTACATGTATATGTGCTAGATTTCAAGCTGACCCTAGAGAGTCACATTTGATTGCTGTAAAAAGAATACTCAGATATCTAAAGGGTACCCCAAACCTTGGTTTATGGTATCCCAAAGAATCTGATTTTAAACTAATCAGTTATTCAGATGCTGACTATGCAGGTTGCAAGCTTGATAGGAAAAGCACAAGTGGAAGCTGCCAACTTCTTGGAGGTAGACTTGTTTCTTAGTTCAGCCAGAAACAGAATTCAGTTTCTACTTCAACAACAGAAGCTGAATACATCGCAGCTGGGAGTTACTGTGCTCAAATCCTATGGATCAAGAATCAACTCCTAGACTATGGTATGTCATTATCCAAAATTCCTATTTATTGTGATAATACTAGTGCCATAGCAATAATAGAAAATCCAGTGCAACATTCAAGAACAAAACACATAGATATTAGATATCACTTCATAAGAGAATATGTAAGTAAAGGTAATATCGAATTACACTGGGTAACAACTGATAAACACCTTGCAGACATATTCACAAAACCCTTATATGAATCTACCTTTTCTAGATTAGTTTCTGAATTAGGAATATTGAATTATGTCTCTAAAAATTGATTAATGTTCTTTTTAAACAAGTTGTTTAGCTATATGCAGCTAGAATTTAATTTCTGGAAAGAAGCTGTTTTATTTTTATTAAACAGAATTTTAGAAGCTAGAATTAATTTCTGGATTGCAACTGTTTTTAATTAAACAGAATTTATGCAGCTAGAATTTAATTTCTGGAAAGAAGCTGTTTTATTTTTATTAAAGCAGAATTTTAGGAGCTAGAAGTTTCATTCTGGAAAAATTTGATAAAATGAATAATCAAATAGTTGATTATTAAATAAAATGAGCTAGAGTGTGTAAGAGATTATTTTAGTCTCTGATAGTTGTTTTTAAATTAGTCCCCGACTAAATTAAAAATTTGAACTATCAGAGACTAACTAGTCCCCGATAGTTAATACTATTAGAGACTAACTAGTCCCCGATAGTTAATACTATCAGAGACTACCTTAGTCCCCGATAGTCAACACTATCAGAGACTAATCTTCTTCTAGTCTCTTACAAGTGAACTTACCAGAGATTAGGGCAATCTCCGATCGAGGGTACTATGGTAGTTATCCCTCCCACGATAAAAAACGGTTCACTATCCTTAAGAATTGCAAACGTTTCAAACAATTTGATAAAACAAAATTCAAACATCTTTGCAATTACAAACACTCAAGCTCTGAAATTAATTTCTCTCTGCAAATACTCTGCAATTTAACCCTTTTTCAAGTTTTCTTCAAAAGTTCACAGATCTCTGAAAATGGCCGCTAAAACTGTTATGTTCAAGTTTGGAGACTTTGATATCATCAAGACAAACCATGCAGGGGTGGCTGATAAGCATGTCTTTGCAACCCAGTATCACCCCTTTGTGGATTTCCTTCAACACTCCAATCTATCGTATGCCATTTACGAAGCCCCCATCCAAGCCGCTGAGGTTATCACGGCTGTCTGGTCCACTGCTACCATCTAGGGTGAGAAAACTGACTCCCCTGTGGTAAGTTTCAGGTATGCTAACACTGTTTACACTATAGATCATACTGTTGTGAATAATGTTTTACATTTACCTGTTTATGAAAACTATGACTCTCTTGCTTCTGATGAAGAAATTATTTCTATGTTTAAAAATTTACATTATTCTACAAAAATTACTTTTGTTGGGTCTATAACACGACCCCATCTTAGGCAAGAGTGATCACTATTTTTTAACATAATCACAAAAGCATTTTCTACTAAGTGCAGTGGCTATGATGCTATCACTACACTCACACAACAAATCACTTTTAGTGTGTTGTATGATAGGCATATTAACATTGGGCTTTTAATTCTGCAAAATCTTTTGATAAAACTTAAAACCAGTAAAAATAAAATTTATTATTCTAGGTTTTTGATGATGATTGTTAAATATCTAATTCCTAACCTTGATATTACTGGAATGCAAGTTTTATCAACTGTTTTGTAAAGTAAAAGAATATTTACAGATGTGAAGCATAAATTTGCAAAGGTAATAGTTCCTTTATTTTTTCCTCCTGTCATGAGATCTATTCTCATTGACAGGCTTCCAAATCTTTATTCTTTGCAATTCTTTGAGGATATTGAAAGCCAAAACCCCATTAATCCTCCAACCACTCCACAGTCTCTCAACAGATTGTGGTTGTAAAATCAAAGACTATCACAAAACTCCCAATCAAAAGAAAAATAATTGAGGGAGCAAGTGAGGATGAGGGAGAACCAGAAGCTGAAGTTTCACTTTAGAGAAAGAAGAGAGTGATAACCCTTAGCCAAGCCCAATCCGGTGCTTCTCAAAAAGCATTGGAGGTTATAAGGACAAACAGTGAACTGTCACCATCCTCCCAAAAGGATGTTGACATTGAAGAAAGTTCCCAACTAGGAACATACTGTACAGAGTCTGCACAACCTCTTGTTCACCAACAAGAGGAAACCCAAAGAGAGATAATAAAAGAAAAGAGTGACACAAGGAGTGCACACACAGAGTCATCATTTGATATTCCTCAATTTTCAATATCTGAGGAACAACAAACACTCCCCACTGTACATTCTTCTCCTTTTTCTCCCACTCTTGATTCTTTTGATATAAATATGATTGATTCTCTTGATTTTTCCTAAGAAGAGCCAATAATCGAGACAAGCTCTCAAACAGATTCCATGGATAGAACCCTAGCCCAAGATAAACAAAGGGAACCCACTATCCATGCTGTCACAAGCACTTCTCAAACCCCCACTTCTGTAGAACAGAGTGACATCATCCATATGAGTGAGGTTATGAGAATAAATAGTGAGAGTCAGGCTTCTGACCTGGAAAAAGGAGAGAACATAAATATAAAAGAGAGTCAAGCTTTAGATAACTTGGAAAAAGGAGAGAAAGAGAAGCTGGGTGCCCAACCCCAGGCAAAAGGAGAGGGTGTGAGCAAGGATGAGATCCTTGAACAAAAGAAAAGAGAGAAATTTTCAGCAGGTATATTTTTAAAACCTGCTGAAACCAGCTCACAAGCAGCTCAGGTTTCTTCTGCTCCCTCCATCAATTTCCAAACAGAAGAACCAGAGATTAGATCAAGCACAGGGGATGCAGCTTTACAAGTCATATTTGAGATGTCCAATGCTAATTTTGAAGAGTTATATGGTCTACAACAGAGACAAGATCATATTTCTGCATTGAAGACAAGCCTAGCAGATGAACCTGTGCCTGAAGAAGCTCTAGAGGATAATGTTGATGAATGGCTTGATGCCTCTTATGCCAACACTCTGGAGGAAGCAGCCGCCCAGTTGAGGCAGGACTATGTGACCAACATAGGGTCAACTGCTGCTGCACCATCTGTGAAGGACATTCTTGAAGAAGTAACCAAGGTGGATAAGAAACACACAAAATTTCACCACTTCTTGGTTACTGGCATCAATGGTGCAGTACAGCAAATCAAGGAAAAGATGAAGTTGGAGACAGACAAGATTAGAAGGTGCTATGAAGGACACTTGCCAAGGAGGACTGTCACAGCAATTGATTCATTAGTCAAAGATAAGTCCAAGACTGACAGTCGACTTCAAGCCCTAGAAGCCAATATCCAACTCTTGATCCAAAAACAAGACAGAATGGAGCAACTCCTGATGCAGGCAATTCCACATTTGGCCACCTCCTCTCACTCTAAAGATGCTGATGTCAAAAAGGGGGAGAGTGGTCAATCCAAACAAAATGTTCCTGTAGAAAAACCAACATCTGGTCCTGTCCTTGATGCAGAATTGCAAGCAATGTTGGACAGTATCCTAAAGAAGCATTCTGATCTTGCAGCAGCAGTAGCAGCAGCAGCAACAACAACAACAACAACAACAACAACAACAACAACAACAATTCCAACAGCAGCAACAACAACAGCAACAACAACAACAACAACAACAATTCTAACAACAGCAACAACAACAACTTTTCCTTCTTCCTCTGCATAAGCCCCAAAATCAAAAGACAAAGGTAAGGGAGTCATGGTTGAGGAACCAAAGAAAAAGATTTCAACTTAACCAGGACAACCTAAGCTGTTGGGGGATGCCATGAAGACTGCTCACTTTCCTACTCCTATTGAAATTGAAGTGGAAGGGAAAGTTGAGTTAGTCAATCCTCGTGATCAAAGATTAATAGATTCTGATGCATTATTAGCTCAGAAACTTCAAGAGGAGGAGGACATGACAGTAGCAAGGGAGGAGGAGGAGGCAAAGAAGAAGAAAACTTCAACAAGGAGATCAAGTGCACAGAAGACAACCATTACCAAAAAGAAAAATAAAGAGATGGAAAAGGCAGAAAGAAAGTCAAGGAGGAAACCTTTGGTCCAGGAATCTGCAAAGAAACCTGTGACCAAGGCAACCATTAAGAAGCCTACCTCTCAAGATCCTCCAAGGTCAACCGAGACGGCCTTGGTGGCTGTAAGTGGATCAACAAAACCACGAACAGTTTCATCAAGGAAGTCCTATAAGGTTGAAATGGCTAGCACTGAAGAAATAATCAAGGCCCTGAAGAAAAGTACAAAGAAGATTGATCTTATCAAGGGTAAAAACAATGAAGAGCTTCTCCATGTCTTTTTAAAAGATGGAGAGTCTCTGAAGTTCGAAAAGCCAGCCTTGGAGAGACAGAATAAAAAAGATCTGGAGTGGTTGCTGACTGTTGTGCTTGAGACTTCTAATCTCAACATGAAACTTCGAAGCCAAATTCAGAAGGTGATGAAGATGGAGCATAAGGTGGATTCAGTACCGGAAGCTAAGTCTAAGCCTTTGGGATTGTGGTATGAGACTTTTCATGGGGAGAAGGTTTTCTTTGACTACAACAGAGACATTAACAGTATCAGTGAGAGGCACATTGAAGGATTTCTTACTCTCCTCAAAGATGCTGAAGAAGAAATTGAGCTTGTATTGAAAAATCTGTTGAAAAATAGGCTGGAGTTGCTGAGAAAAAACAGAAAAGAACAGTTGGAGTTGTTGAAGAAAAAATGAGGTAAAATTGTTGTGTTGAAGTTGTTTGTTGAAATAAGTTGTATTTTTTTTTATTTTTGAAGCCAGACTTATAGGATTTAAACCTGAGTCTTGGTGGAAGCTGAACAACAGATCAAAGATCTTAGTTCAGAATACATTTGTAGATAGAAATTCTTTATTCTTTTTCTAAGTAATTATAATGTTGAGTTTTAACATCATCATCAACCTTGAAATTATGCTTATCATTCTGATATTCATAATTAGGGGGAGATTGTTAGGTTTTAGAACATTTGATGATGATTGTTTTTAGATTACTTAGAGTACAAATGTATAGAAAGTGTTAATTAGTAACACTGAAGTTTTGTAACTAGCAGTTATCTCTTTGTTTGTAATTTATTCATTCTTTGTAAAGAGATATAAATATTTTTTTATTTGTAAGTAACTACTGGAATAGTGTATCGAAACTTCAGAAAGTCAAGATGTGTATTTGATCTGGTAGAATTTACAAAAGGTTTGTCGGAGACTAGGAAAATTGGTCAGGGACTAAAAAGATTTTATCTGTCAGAGACTAATTTTGCCTATCGGAGACTAAGACTTAAGTCATCAGAGATTAAGTCTAAAGGAGTCGAAGACTAAAGCTTATGTCATCGGAGACTAAAGTTAAAAGCATCAGAGACTAAGCTGACGTCATCAGAGACTAAGTCTTAACGCGTCAGAGACTAAACAATTCTATCGGAGACTACACAAGCTGATGTTATCAGGGACTAAATGCACCAGAGACTAATAATGACGTCACCAGAGACTAAAGATGAAGTATCAGGGACTAATCGTGATTTATTTCCTGAAAGATACAGAGTTCGAATTAAAAAGGGATGTCTTCCACGTAAAGTAAAATATTATTGAAGACGTAGCTGGTAAGGAAACTAACCAGAAATCTGTTCCTATCAAAAAGGAAAGATTGTATTTGATTCGAATAAGGAAGCTGAATCTTATTCAGAATAGGAACTGAGTTAATGATAATTCAGTTGTGATAGAAGCTGTAATTAGGTTTACAGAGAATTGTAACTTCGAAGCTGTATAGGTTTTTCATAGTTTTGTATCTTTTCCTATATAGATTAGAAAAGAAGCTGATGATTACATTATTGTAATTGTTAGGATTTGTATTCAATTGTAAATCAATAAAGCAATTGTTTATAAATTGATTTGTGTTCTTGTTCTTTAAATTCCGCAAGAAAAGTTAATTTCTTATAGAACAAGTAACTCAAAGAAATTTCAAAGAACTTGTATTCAACCCCCTTCTACAAGTTCTCGGCATCTCACTGGGAAAACAATATAATATACTTATAAAAAAAAATACATCAAAGTATAACTTTAATTATATATCTTAATATCTAAATTAAGCTAATTATTAGTTGCAAACTTATAAAAAAAAATATTAATTCTCATGTTACAAAAAAACTATAATTCAATAATGTAATATAATTCTTTAAAAAAATATTATCAGTATCATATATTAAATTACCGTGCTTTCACACATATTTAAAAGCTAGTTATTGTTAATTAACGGGAAAAACATAGGCCAAACAAATGATAGCGAGATTATATGGGTTGCTACATCTAGTAATTTAACGTAGTAGTATAATATATATCCATAGCTAGTGTTGAATTTTATTTTATTTTATTCATGTCAATCTCTATATCGTTCATCTTAAATAGGATGATTCTACATACAAATTGTGGTGGATATAAATTTACTTAATTTTCATCCCCTACAATTTATAGTAAATGTAAAAGTGGTGTACAACTATCATCTCACCATTTTTTTTTTTTTTTTGACCTGAACGGATAAAAAGTACTTTTCATCCGGCCCTTACTATGAATAAGCTCATATATATATATATATACACTTTCCTTTTATGACTCCATGTTTGGAATTTTGGAGTACATTAACAAACAATGGAAATTGAGAGTTGATATGGACTATGTATGCTCTGAATAACAATTACTAATTGAATTAAACTAATGCACAATTGTTGTAGGTTCATTATTTAGGATTAAATACACCAATATCAAAATTATGCCGATTCAGATATTCGAAATGTATATTTAATATAAAAGAAAAAAAAACATAAAGACAATAACTTCAAAAAAGCCTATCCATACGCCTAGGAACAACCTGTGATCTAGTTGACAAATAGCTTCTTAATTCTAACTGTAATATTGAGGGAGTCTTAATTCCCATGATCTACCATATAGAGGTAGCCCCTATGCACCATATGTCTAAGTATCTAACCTTCAGGTACATACATGTACAAGCACCAAGCTTTTTGGTGCTATTCTATGAATACATTTGCTTAACTTGGCATTGTGTATATATTTGTGGGGGACGACAAAAAATAGTTGTAGGAAGTTTTTGTTCACTTGCTTCTGCTGCATTTGTGAGTAAATTAGGATCGAGAGGCTGGATGCAGATCTAAACAACCTTTCACCTGTTATAAGAAAGTTAATTCAGCTAATTTACCTTCACCCTTTTCCATATCTTCGTCGCGTGGTGGGGGTGAGGGGTGTGGGAGTGGGGGTTGTGGAGGGGAGATGGTGGAGGGTGCATGGGGAAGGGTTGTTTGGAAAGAAAATATGAAAAAGTTATCATTTGTATATGTTTTCTATTCATTTATATTTAAAAAAAAACACAACGTTAGACTTTTCAAACATTAACGAATAAGAGAATATTCGTTCAGAATAATTTTAAATATGATCGCACTACATTCTTTGGTATTTGTGCTCACACTATACTAGTGCTGAAAAACAATCATGGATATATAGCAAAAGAGATTTCAAATGCTTGCCATGCGGGTATTTAAAATAGGGCAAGTGATTTGGACAATTGGACTCGATAAAAGAGTGATTAAGACTTGGTCGTCCCGCCTGCGGGAAAAAGAAAAAGCTACCCATGGATGGTTACAAGTAGGAAATTAAAAGGTCCCACAGGTGATGTGGTCATCTTTTCCACAACTGATGAGATCCAGCGCGAATTGATTTTGTTAGTACAAGAAGATCTCTCTTTATATGTATACATACATACATACATACATACAAACATATGGCCTATTAGTGACAATATATGTCTTGGCATTGCATTCATGGCAACCCTTTGGTACACGCAGGCCATTTGACACCACATGACATTATATTGGACCACTAGCTAGTGATTTTATTCAACTTCAGAATTTTATTTGCAGTTAAACCCTTTGTTGTAATATTGCATTTTCGTACGTATTACTGCAGCTAGAATCGAAGTAAAGGCATCCATGTCTAAGGTGTCGATTTCTTACTTAATTAATAAAATTAACTAATAATTTATTACTCTCTCCTTTCCAAAATTAGATTTACATTTTGATTTTTTCGATCAAACGACGACATATTAAACTCCAAAATTTAGGGGATAGTATCAGATTTGCCAGATGAGAGGGAAAGCTGTTGTATTTGCTACTTTAATATGTATCAGCTCAAACATCGGAACAAAAGAGCAGCTAGTCCCATAATAAGTTTTGTTAGTTAAATACTTTTTTGAGGACAATGTCACATTTTCATCACATGAACCATTACTCTTTGCACTATCTTCCATGTATGAGTCTTCGGCCCTATCTCCCTGTAAATATTCCCTGATTAACAATTTTTTTGGGGTTGTGAGTGGGGGTGGTAGGTGGGGGGTGGGTTAAGTTTGAGTTAGAGTTCCACATAATTAATGAATACCAGCAGAGAGATCGAGAAAAGACATTCTCCTAATAAAAATGAAATTTATGGGTGCGGGCGTCTGGATAACAAATTATTCCTCTAAATAAATATATTAGTAGCTCAAGGATTACGAAGCTATGGCACTTTAGTTTAAAAGGTGGTGTTGTTCCAAATGGAACAGACAAATCGATAATTCTGTGTGTGTATGCTCATTTTTGTGTTATATGGATGGATTTTTGAGAGACTATGATAACAATGACACACACACACACTACACACACAAATCAGACACATTTACGTGGCAAGAAATTTAATCAAACTCTTTCATCCGAAGAACAATGAATTACAGTAAATCAGAACGAATGGCTTGGTTTGTTTTACAGCATCAACTGCAAGGTAAAGGTAGAAAGAAAATTTTGAACTGACAAATTTACAACTCCTTTGTTTTGAAAGATAGGGTAATTTTAAAGAGAAAGTGAACATTCAATTGATCAAGAATAAGTAATAGAAAGGAATAAAGGTACAAGAGAAAAAAGAAAGTATTGTAAGTTGTAGAAAATATCAAATTATCCTATCAAAGTGCATGTTAATTAAAGACCTCATCAGACTTCATTTCGTTAATTAGTCCTAATAAGATAAGCAATTAACAATATATGTTATAATGTTTGATTAAGACTTTGAATCAAACGTACGGAGTAATTAACATATGTAACTAGGTAGGGTTACTTATGAAGGCAATAATATGAATAGGAAACTTATAAGAGATTCATCTGAATTTCAGTATAAGGGATGATGTCTCATGTACAACCATGAATTTTACATAAACGAGAAGAAACACACACACAATAACACACAAAAAGAAAAACTAATTTGAAACTGTGAAGATATAAGTTAATTACTTGAATAAGACAAGGATGCTATATATATATATATATATTCAGTTTGAATAGTTTTTATTGAAATTTGTAGAACAAATAGCTCTTAATTTAACAACTAGTATCCCATGGTTGAAATGTGATTAAATTCAGAAATTGTACGGTAGATTCCTTTTACTGGATTAACTGTTACAAAAAGATAGAAATAAGAAAATTATGCATGCATGTCACTTGTACCTGGCTACTTATGGGCACAATAAGGAGTATCTAGAAAATTATAATGACTGGGTTTAACCTTTCTCTTCCACTAATCATATTTTTATTTTTTAATTTCCCTCTAATCAAATAAGAGATACAGATTAACTAATTAATCTATGGTCAAATGACGACATTAAACATATTGAAAGCTTTATATTAATTAATCTGATCATGAAAGTACAATACCACGTAAATAAAAGATAAATTTTTGATGATGTATATTTTTAATACAAATATTTGTTTTATATTATTATTAGATCAACTAAACTCAAATAGATTAACATCAGTTGTTCAACCTCAAGTTGTATCGCTTATTTTGGAGTGAAGGGAGCTAGAGTATTGACATTCAAGGACTCCAAAGAATTCACATTTGAATGTATGGACGTGAAAATGTACTGAAGATTTCTTATAAAATACTCATAAATCATGATGAAGGTGTAAATATATACTGTTGGGTATATTTCTACAATAAACACAAACACTGAAACACTTCAGTTATTACCAGAAGCTTTCTTAATTTGTTGGAAATATTGTACTATAAAGCTAAGTGTCAAGAACAAGAACCATAAGTTACAAAAATCGAACAAAATGCATGTATTACTAGCTAGTTAGCTGGGGAGATACTTTGGAATTTAGTATGAGAACTACATAGATATTAATTTGATATTTCTGGTTTTCATTCAATGAAGCACAAGTTCATTAATTTGAATCAAAGCTTTCCTTATCATGAAGTATACTTTCTTTAATTTAAACATTTCACGTTTATAAAAATTCAACCATATACCTACAAGCACAATAATGATTATTTATCATCGGTTGCAATCCGTTTGTCAGGTCTACCGCTATGTGCCACTACAAAAAAAATGAATCAATTGAGATGGCCAAAAAAATGTTATATTAGGCCCTAAAAATGTTACAAAAGGACTAATGTCATGGTTTTTGTGACGGGTCTTGACCGGGGCACTTGCTAGCGGTTGTATTTGATCGGTATCGATTTAGCAACTATCACATTTGACCTAATAGAATAGTTTTGGTATCAGTTTAAAAGTGTTACATCTAAATGTTAAATTAATTACTAAGATGGTCTATTGTAACTACTAAAAACTAATACCATATACTGACTTAATTACATAATTCATTCTTTTTCGGTAATACATATTATGACAAGTTATTGAGAGCTAACACACGCGCACTAGAGAGTTCGATTTTTATAGATTTTGATATTTTCTTTAGAGTTTAAATAGCAATTAGTACCTAAAATTTTAACGTCTTGAATTAAATCATTGTGCAAAAAGATTTGAAAATTTTTGGGTTGTTTTCTCCGTCAAGATGTCCAGAAGCTATGGCAAGAGAGCTTGAACTTTAACCAATTGTAACGGTTTATTTAACTGTTACATTTAGATGTAATAATTGTAACAATTTGTCAAATCGTGTCACACCAAAGAGTAGAAATTGTCCACTTTTTTTGTAGTGTGCAGTCTTCATCAATATCTCAAACTTTATATATTTTTCATTACATTATTTGAAAATGCCTTCTTTTTTATCTTCAAAAAGAAAGCATAACTAAGAGAGTTAAAGTATTTTTACAATCTAACCCTACATTAATGTTGTTTTAAATTGAGGAAACAGAATGAGAAGAAAATGAATTTAATACATGTGTATTTATTAAGAAGATTACAAAATTTTATAATTTTTATAAAAAATGATGATAGAATAAATTATTCATCTCGTATGTAATTTTACACTACAAGAAAAAAACGCAATCTTGACGGCTAAACTTACCAGTCGAGATAGGTCAATCTCGACAGTCACGCCGTCGAGAGGCAAATTGTCGAGAATAGATGCCGTCGGACAAAAGCTATTGAGCTTAATTGTTTTTTAAAATAAATAATTAATTGTTTTTATTTTAAAAATAATTAATTATTTCGCGTAGATTTCGTCGAAGTTCCGTCAAGGATATATTTATAGTATTATTATTTTAATTTAAAATTAACTTTTCACTTTAAAATTATTTTTTATGAATTTAAAAGTCTCCCGCAAAAACAAAATACTATTGCGACGGCTGAAGTTATGTATCGATGACAGCCCGTCGAGATTAGTTCTCGTGCCAAAAATACTTTGACCTTTGCCTAGCCAAACAGTTATTCTCAACAGCATTTTGCTGGCCGTTGAGATTTCACGTTATTCTCGACTGCATTTTGCTGTCAAGAATTGTTCCGTCAATATTGGTCATGTTTTTTGTAATGTCACGAGAAATGAAGAGAAATAATTAGTTCTTTTTTTTTTTATTGTGATCTCCTCTCATTTTTTTTTCAATCTCTCCTTCAACTATTATTTTTTTCTAAATTTTTTCTAATTTTTAATTTATTTCTCCTTTTATTCTCTTTCCTCAATCGGAATGGAACATAAATCGAAACTAGGGTTGATTTGTGACCATATACATTATATGCACATTAATATGAACAGCAGGCCTAGAACTACTCATCCAAATATATATAGTGCTGTAAAATGAAAGAGTGATATATAGCATTACCTTCTGTAATTATTATATATCTAAGTTAAAAAATATATGACCAATAAAAACTAACCACAGTAGTGGCAATTCTAGAAAGCAGTAAATTAAAATTGTTAAAATAAGGTTGAATGGAACAAAAATGAATGTGAATAGATATTTTTGGAGATGCTTTCTGGGTACAAATTATGGAAACATATATTCATCTCACCATACAGAATGTAGGGTTGTTCAATATATATTCTGAGCATAGAGCAAGAGAAAGGGAATCACTTGGTCCATGTCAAGGGGACCAGGTGGTATTGAGTTTGTCTGTCCATCAGACCATCAGTTTAGGTCCATGACTGTTACTACATATACATTGCACTGGCATATATATTGTACCACTTGACAGCAAATGAGATATATATATAGAGAGAGAGAAATACAGTTGGAATATTACTCTATATATTTCACAAAAATAGTAACATTTGAATTTTTAATAAATATTAATATTGTATATTTGACTAAAAATTACATGTATAAATGATAAATTTTTCTCATTAAATTTGTTATGAATGTTCGATTAATGATAAGATAAGAATATTACAATGAAAATTTTTATAAAATAGTGCATTATAATTAAAAAATTATGCAAAATTTTTTTTTAAAATAAATCTTATTTTCAGTCAGTTTTTTTTTTTTTTTGGGAACGGAAAGAGTAATACATTCATATTAAAGATTTGGAGACTTTAGAAAATAATTTTTGATGGTTGCTCTTCACCCATTGTGGTGATTTTGATTTTGAGTCGAATGCTTCAATGTTAGGTTAAAATATGCCACGCATGGAATGCTTGTTGAGATAATAAAGCTCAATATGTAATCTAGAATGGCTACTAGCTGCTCATGTCTCACGCATGACCAAATGGTTTTGATTTAGATATTTTTATAATATTTTGGTGTTTATAGAAATGAATTTAATTAATTTGGATTCAATTTTATTCTTTTACGTAATGGGTTAAGTACAAAGTTTATACACCTATAAAGATCCACCCCTTACCTTTCACAATTGAAGGTTATAAAAATAAATAAAACAAATACTTAATAAGGAAAATTATTGCATGAAATTAACTTACACTTAATCTTGAATCACTTCAAAACGAAGACAACATGACTTATAATTTTTTTTAAATGCTATATAAATATAAGATCTTAAGGATCAAATTAGCTGTATTCCAAATTATAAAATTAAAATATAAGTAATTATTTCAGTTTTTAGCTATGTACCTAAAGCAATATATAGATATATTAATTAACTTCATCTATGGAAAAAACAAATCTTTGGGAGCAAAATGGTTCACTAATGGAATTATAGAAGTATAATAAGAAGCCCACCAAAACAACAATAATAAACTGAAAACTTACCAATAGCTTGTCTTTGTCATCTGTCCTCCATTGTAGAAAGAATAATCCATATATAGATCTCCACCACAGTCAACACTCAGCAGTCATCAACAGCAAGGCAAAAGTCATTTATATCTCACTAGCTAGGTCAAGAAATACTAACAATTAATGACATCAAACCACCTGAAAAATCTATCAAAAGATTTAGTAACAATTATATAAATAAAAGAAAAATTAAATAAAAAATGAAAATAAAAAAACTCACCTGAAAGATTGTGAATCAGAGGTTGCGTCTTGATCAAATCAGTCCAATACTTTAGCAAAAACTAGGTAAAAAAATAGATCAATATATAAAATAATAAACATAGATAGTCATTTTATAGCTGATGCAGCATCATCAAGATTCTCATTGCTTTGGAAGAAATAAATCTCTATTAATTTCGTAATTCGATATGCATGTGAATCTTGAAGATGCTACACCCGCAAACAACGACTTAATTTCAATCACCGGCGAGCAAAAAGAAGGAAGACTCTCCAATATTACTCTCTCTCTCTCTCTCTCTCTCTCTCTCTCCTCTCTCTCTACATATAAACACATATTATAGTATATATCATGTACATAGTTATATCTAGTATACATACACGAAGTATATGTTATATGGAATCTTAGGCCACGAGCATGTGCTGATTTGGCAATTTGTAAGTGGCCCTAAGACCCTAACAAAAACAAACAACTATTTAATATATTCAACGGTCAAGGTATACATGATGGAGAAAAGTTTTTGGCCGGTGCCTAAATTAAAAATATGCATAATCTATGCAATAGCTATCACCGGAATATAAGGAACAACGAGTCCAGATCCTCTATTTCACTCGTTGCTCTATCTTATATTTTTTGTATAATTAATATATATGTGCTTTTAATTTTTCGTATTAAACAATCAAAATCCCTAAAATGATATGCCAACCTAAACATAAATAAGATAAAAGATTTCAAAATCATATAAAGGATTACCGAACAAAATCGTTATCATGTTTTTGAATATAATACACACACACACACACATATTTAAAGAAGTGAAATGGTGAAGTTTGAAAACAAAATAGATAGGTGGATTACCATGTAATTATAAGGTTAGATTCCCGCAATAAAATATCTCACTTACTCTCCGGCCAGCCTAACAAAGGGATCGGAGCTCTGTTAGATTCAGGCTCTTTTTGCCATATCTTCTTCAAGTCGGGAAAAAAAAAAAGAGAGGAAATATAAATATACATACATACATACACACACACACACACACACACATATATATATATTTATATACATGAAAGTTCAAAGAAAAAGAATTCAAGAAAAGATTTCTTTGACTATACCACCCGAAAAATTATTTACGGAGTATATACATATCAGGAACGTATATATACATAAAATCTGTGTAGATATATGTAAAATTGTGTTATAAATTTGATAAGTAGTTACTAAATACTATCTTGGAAAGACTCTTCTAATATATGTTTCCGGCAGAAGTGAGGAGAGCGGCGGGGGACGAGGATGTGTGTGGTGGTGGGTGGGGGAGAGGGGAGGGGGGGCGGCGCGGAGTTGTATAGGATCTGCAAATTAATAGAGGTTACCTTTAGTTTTGTATAGGAGTTGTACATGTCACAGTAAGGAAAAGATTATGTTTTACCTTTCACCCTTTCTACTAACTCCGGAGGAATCGTTTTTTAAGTTAAAAAGTTCATGCGTTTAGTTTGCCGGCAAAGTCACGAAATTATTTTTTTATATATATAAAACAAAAAAAATTTCATTTTGATCGCTCGTCAAGAAAAAAATCATTTTTGAAATTTTGTTATTATACATTAAAAATTTATGTGCACATTATTATTATCTTATAATCTATTTTTATGTAACGTGACAATATATGATTTATAAGTTAAACAAATAAAATTTACTTATAATATAACTATATCTATGATTAAATAAGTTAAACAAATAAAATTCGCTTATAATATGACTATTTCTATATAAATTAATTTTAATTTCACCACGTAAATCCAAGTTGCAACATTTTCATGTGAATCATTATCCAATTCTTACGGATGTAATTGGTGGCTCCCGCCGTATATTTCTGACGCAATATATAGAATTGTAGATAGAGCTTTCTGGTTTGGAATGAGTTGGAAATTGTTTGAGATCGGCTGATGCTTAGCTGTATGGCCTGTACTAATGAGACTCCACTTACACATCACCAATACCAATCTTTTCCGAACCCTACTACTTCTAGTGCATATTTTTAGATGAACTTGACTATATATTAAATATTTTATATTTTTAAAATAAAAATTAAAAATATTTTAAACAAAAATTAATATGATATAAAAATAAAAATATTTGAAACTATATTCGATCTAAACCACGATACAAACGCGCTCACAGTTTGTACTTGGAGTTCACAAGATTTTGGTTTGCCGGTTTATTCGATCTCGAAGTTTGACTCCTCGGTAATAATACTTCATACATGGTTTATTTGCTTTATACCGTCGCCTGATTAACGCAAAAGTGTTCCCAATATAGGGGCTATTAATTTAATTTATCGAAAAGTAAACAAGTAACGTGAATGATCAAATCATAATTAGTACTTAGTAAAATTTTTTTTATCTATTTGATATTAACTTACTTATATTAATATAAAGTAAATTAATTCACGATAATACTATTAGAATAGAAAGGAAGTTATCTCCATCCCTTTAGGTTATTCTATAAAGGAAAAGTACGACATTCCAAAATGAAAAAGAAAAGTAAAAGCTAGGACACTCCAGGAGAAAAAAGAAAAAAAGAAAAAGAAAACACTATGTGAATAAATTGAAGAAACCATGTCATATACCAATTTTTGAAATCTTTTAGGAAAAAGGTAAATATTAATTCGCAATTGGTCAATTCTTATAATTATTGATTTTAATGGGAAAGAATTAAAAGTTACAATTGATGAACATTATGTTACGAAACTATATGAATAACATATATAGCTTTTCGTTTAGGCTAATGAGTCTAGAGGCTTTTATGAACGTAACATATGTATTAGATAGAGTTTTAAATGAGTCGAGTCGTTTGTCTGTTCGATTCGATTTTATTCGGTTTATTTTAAATTTATTTGGTCCAATTTATTTATGTAAACAAGTTGATTTCGAATATGATTATTTGTTCATTTAAATTTTTAAATTCAACTATGTTCGAACTCAAAAACTCAACTAAAGTCGGTTTGTTTATAACGTTTGGGACATATTTGACTTGTTCCACTACTTTAATAAGTCGATCTCAAACATAATTTTTTATTCGTTAAGTAAAATATGTTTGATTCAGTTCAACTCGATTAACAAACAATCTCGAGTAGGCTCGGTTCAGCTATTTTACGGCCATAGTTCTATTTCACTTTGAATTAAATAGAGTTCCCAAATTTTATAATTTAAAATTTTTAAAAAAATGTTTCATTTTCAATAATTTGGAAATAAAATTCATAAAAATATACGATTACTTCTCAATCTAAACTTTTACATTTTCTATATTTTTACAAGTTCATATTACGGACAAGATTATGGATTTCAGAATTATATGTTATATTTAAAAGTTATATAGTTTTAGTTTTAAACGAAAAGAATAAGAGATACTCCTTAACGAATAAGTTAGGAACCAATTCCGTACAGTCTGACGTGGCTGGAGCTGATTTTTCACTAAATTTTCTTTGCTTTATTGTTCTGCGATTGATTGTGGCTCCAGTTTTGGTCCAATTGGTCCCTTTTCTTCTTCTATATAAAAATTAAAATTTCTCCAACAATTTTTATGTCCTGTTCCAACCGTGGCCTCTATTTAAAAATTCAGAATTTAATAGGATAATTAATGTTGTTAAAATCGTTCAAGTTATAATAAATGATAGAGAAGTGTTATTTTCACAAGTAAAAATAATATTTTACATGTATTGATTATATATTTTATCTGCAATTGATTAAATATTTTTGAGTATCTAAGACTCAGAGATATTGTCTATTATAAAAAGGCACGGACTATTCTTTTCACAGTGTTGTCTTAAAAAAAATAATTTCTCTCATATGAATAATTAGTGGAGTTCATAATTATGTGAAATAAAAATTTGTTAAATTATTAATTAATTTCTCATGTATAAATATTATTTCACTAAATGATACTGTAGTAAATCTTTTGACTATAGTATCTCTTAGTATATATATTTTTAGAGTATAAAATTTGCAGGAAATACAACTTTTAAAGGTCATTATGGTACGTTTACACTATACAAATTTTAAAATATTGTGATCGATCATACTCGCTCAAAATACATTATTCCATCTATTTCAAAATTAAAATTATATTTTAATTCATATAAAATAAATTTATGAATTTTTATAATTTAAAATTAAAATAATTTTTTTTATTTTTAATAAATGTTATTCCCGGATTAATAATTGAAGAAAGGGATTGAATAATAATTAACAGATTTTTCGCCCAATGTAAACATCTCAGATATAATTTATAAATTAATTGCGGAACCAATAAGTAAGACATTGTATCAATTAATAAAAAATGACTTTTATTGATTTTAAATATGAAATTACAATATTAGTGAGTTACAACCAACTTTTGAATTCTATTCAATGATGAACAGTTGCAACCTAAAAAATAATTTATAACTTCTCAAGTTATGAAAACTTGTTTCTCTATTTTTGTTGTATTATATACTATATGTTACTTTATGTTTTCTTACTCTATACCATGTTTTATCGTTGTTTGATTTGAATCTTGGTATATTGACAATCCTAATCTGATTCAAATCAACTGTCTGACCTTGTTATTCCTAATCAATTTTGTATTAAATGAATTTTTGATCAGCTTCTTTGCTTGTCATTTCAAATCCTATTAAGTTTAGGATTTGTTGCATTCCAATCATACGTGATCTTCAATATCTCCCAACAAATCTGTATCTACTGTTGGTTTTATCTCCTGACAAGATTATTTGCCGATGGTCATTTATTTATTGATAATCTTCAATTTCTCTCAACAAATCTGTATTTACTGTTGGTTTTATCTGCTGACGAAATTATCTGTCGATGGTCATTTATTTGTTGATGAACATTTATCCGCAGATAATTATTTATTTGTTGATGAACATTTTATTTGCCAACAACTATTTATCCTCTGATACAAATTATCTACCGATGAACAAAATATCTACTGAGAAACAAATTTATCTGTTGACTGACTACTTGAATTAGTTATCTTCCAATGTACAAATTATACTATCAGAGGATAAATATTCATTAAACCTAACTATTATTCGTTAATGAATAAATTACTCATCGGAAGATAATACTTAGAAAAATTCAACTTCAAATTAATTTATCTGCTGATATTTATACTGCACATCAATAACTATTTTATAATTGAAAATCTAACAATTCTAAATATATACATCATCATCAAATGTTATAATTTCTAACAATAACTTTAAAGTGAAATAAAGATAATAATTTTAAATACAAACTTTTATATCTTAATATCTTATAAATCACAAATAAAATCTTCAGATTTATAAATACAACACTAAAAGAAAAATGTATATATAATTTTAGAAAGAAAATAATATTAATTATATAAGTGTGATAAATTGTGACTACGAAAAAACGAATATGAGAAATATTATTTTATTGTTTTGATATTATTTTTTTCCATTAATATATTTGTCATAAAAAATAATCACAAAAGAGTGACTTTCATAATAATTTGCCAAAGCGGAGAAGACGGGAGGTGTCACATGGAAAGCACGTGGGAGTGTCTAATATATGAGCAAATAGTCACAGGCAAGGCGTGTGAAAGGGCCAACCAGGCCACGTGATGGGAGATGAGCCCCGCATGAGAAAGCATACTACACTTTTTGGTCTTGTTACTAAATAAAATTGGTGTGTTTATTTAAAAAATATTATTATGTAATTTATCTATATTTAATTTTTTTTCGTATAATTTATGTTATCATGTTACTATATTATTATTTGATATTTTATATTATTATTTACGTTTTAATTTTGTTAAATAGATAATAACATAATAACATAAATTTAATAGAAATGATTAGAAATAGTTGCACTGCACGAAAATATTTTTTACCATGCACTATTATCCGAGAAGAAGCCCAAACAAAAACAGACAAGCCCAACACAGTTTCAACATTTCCGCTTTTATTCTAAAATTAATATTTCCTTATTCCATAAAAATTGTAACACCTAATTTAAAGTGTGCGACATAAATTTTAAGACATTGAAAACATCTATTTAGATATTTAATTTTAAAAAAAAATAAAATAGAACTAAATGTGTAAAATTTGAATTTACAAATATTTAAAAACAGTAGAAAATTGAGATATTTAATTATAATTTTGATTTATCTTAAAATTCGTGTCATACACTTGAAAAAAAGTGTTGTAATTTTTATGGGACAGAGAAAGTAATATATTTTAAAATTTTAAATTAAATAATGGTGCATTAAACTTCAAAATTAATGTAATTTATAAAAAAAATAAAGATGCTAATTATATTGTGAGTAAAAGTTTTTGTTATAAATTATTGTGTGTTGTATTATTTAAATTGTTTGTTTAGTTTACTATTTAACTCTTAATAAATTCAGTTTTATTTGAATCAAGTAAGTCATAAATGAAACTCAATTAATTAATATCAGACAAAATAATATAATAGATTAATTCAAATTTTAAATGAAAAATATTAAAAAAATACTAAATTTTATATTCAAATTCATATATAAATATTTAAATGATTTAATAAATTTATATCTAATAAATTTATTTAAATTTAAATACTTAGTAAACAGATGTGGGCTAACATAAAGTTGTTTGCATGTCCTGTGTTCATAATTTCTGATATTTACATTAGACTATAGCCCGAGACACATTCGCGCATCCTCTGGACATCAAATTTTTGTACGGTAGAATAGCAAAATGTTGACACGTACAACTAATATATCAAATTTTTGTATGGTAGAATAATAAAATGTTGACACGTACGACTAATAATTTAAGATATGTAAACGTCATTATCCAAAATCAATTATGGAGTATAAAATTTGATTCTTGAAAGCTTTCACCAACTCCAAAAGTAAAATTCAAATCACCTCAAGAAATTTAGAAAACTACAGAAAGTGAATAATGTATGCCAGTGTATACGTGAGTTTAATGCTATTTTTTATATGACTATCAAAATGAACGTCCCCCGCTTTGTTCTTTTCATGTTAATGGTAAGTTGCTTCCGTTTGTTGTCCTTTCCGATTGCAATTGGATACCCAATAATAATGGAAAATAGGAGATAATTATTACCAACAAAGTAATTTTTTTTTAATTATATAGGAGATCAATATTTAAAACTTACGCATTCACTCACACATTCATGTATCTATTATTTTAATTTTTCAGAGGAGATAGTCGATAACAAATGAAACTAACGACCATGTCAAAATAAATTGCAATTTATTGACTGTTATATTGTCAGTGTAAAATTGGTTACAAATATAAGGGTATAAATATATATTTTTTCCTGTTTAATCTTTATCGTCCAAAATAAAAAAGGATAGTAAAAAATATGCCGAGACGTTTTACTTTTGTCACACAAATTTATACGATCGTCAAAAATATTGGGATGAAGATGTTTCTTCATTGTAATCTCTTATTCATCACTATTGATAGTCTATTGAAACTTTTAAACAGATACATTTGCAGATGAGAAATGTAAGTTTTCTACTCTCTTTTTTCAACATGATGTTCATGGCGTGAAGTGCAACTTTACCTTATTAGCGATGTTAAATGAACGAAAAAAATAACAAATATTTAATTATAGAGATATACTTGATTGAGTATTACAATAGAATGTCAATGACGATTAAGAAAAGAACAAGATGATGAATATATTTTATGTCATAGGAATTTTCAATTTTTTACATTTGTCATAATTTGTAATGGATTTGTGGCAAACGAAAAAAATAATAGGATTTTTGCCTACCACAAATTGTATCGGACAAAATTCTCAGAATTTATAAAAAAATTGAGATTTTATAGCGAAAGTAAAAAGTCCTAACAATTTCTTTCCGCCAAGGATCATATTTTATATATATTGTTATATAAGAAGTGACTGCCCAAAGACCGTCGAATGTTACTTCAACCAGTTTAGTAACTGGTGTCATGCACAATCTAATTTGATATATAGTCTATTGGCAATTAATTTAAATGATTTTTATTATGTTATAATTAAAATTTTAAATGAGTTGCGCCTATTTAATTTTACTCAAAGTTAACTGTTTAAATCAATTCGTGCAGAAGAACAAAAATAACATGATCGCGAACGAGTCGTTTGACTAAATAACCCAACTAAATGTAGACAAGTTACGCTAAATCCGACCAACAATTCAATTCATTTATTTTTATATCCACAAATTATGGAGTTTGTCATTGGTGAAACAAATGAACAAATCATTAACAAGTTATGTCTAAGAAGGTGCTTGACATTCAGATTGATTATAAGAAGCCAACCCTGTTTATAATCACATATTTTAAAGCTGTTAATTTGTTTTTCCTACTTATTTTAACAAGCTTATAACCAGATTTCCGACAATAATCATGGATTTTATTTTGATATTTTATATTAACAAAAGTATGATAACAATTAGAGTCGTGATTGAGTCGAGTTAAATTGATTATTACTTGTTCGAACTCGACTCGAAAAATTATCTAGTTGTTCGCGAGTAGTTCAAATAAATCAAACATTTTTTAATTTTCGAGAATTTCTCAAGTATCAAGTAATTATTAACTAACAAATGTGTTACAATCGATTATTTTGTGAGTTTATATGAATAAAACTTTTGGAATAAGATATAATTATTTTGAGTATAAAAACGAGTCAAACATACTAAATACTCGGCTCAACTCGATAAGATAATGAACAAAATAAATTGATCGAACTTGACTTAATTAATTATTCTAATCGAATTGTACCAAATAATGATCGAGTCGAGTCGAATTGAATATCGAGGAATTGGGTTCGAGTTACCGCCCGAATATTAATGTTACTTTCTCGTTTGTAGCATACTAAGCTACTAGCGTGACTCCTCTAAATATAAAAAAGCAGGCTTATCATTATGGGTGTAAGGTCAAAATAAAACTTTTCTTAGCCCAATAGGGGAGAAGCCTAAAGGCCCAATTTGCTTCTACCAGAGAGTATTTGTTTCATTTGAATAATAGAATTGGAAAAAGACCACAATAAAAAAAGATTCTATCGTATTTGCTCAGAAGAAACTACTCAAGGCAAGTTTTAATCTGAATATAGAAAAATTCTATGTTAAATTCTATTTTATGTTATGCATATTATATCAGATACGCATAATTTTTGTACTAGATTCCATTTGTCGGATTTAACTAGGTAGATTGGCTTTGTTTTAATCTATCTATATAATCTGATGAATTTGTAGCCTTTTCTCTCTTCCTCAGGTTAGAATTTTCTGAATTTGGTTCTGGGTGTTTGGAATTCTTTAATGGGTTTTCTTTCCAGAATTAGATTCATTTTTGGCTATCCTTTGAAAGGGCTAGTGCTAAATTTGAGATTTTTCTTTGTTTCCTGTTCTTCCCGTGATTATTTATTTTTCTTGTTTTTTGTAATTTAGTGAGCTGGATTTTTGTTATTTGTGATTATTGTTTCCGTGTTCTGGTTGATTTGATCTGGGTTTGCATGAATTTTGCAGATAGGCTTTTGGCTTGGGGATATTATTATGATTGTTGTGCATAATTACCTTCGGGAGGAGGATTGATTTGACAAGCTGTTAATAAATTCTTGAAGGGCCAGAGCTTCAGTTAATAAGGTTTCTTTTCTTTCTTTCTTTCAGAAATGCAGTTTCTGGGTATCTTTAATATATGCTGATTCATTGATGTGGACTGTGGATTTATTTATTTTTCAGCTGTTTTGAATTTTGATTGCTCTTGCATGTTGTAATAAAGATGTTTATGGTACTTTCTTTGTCTTTTGATTATATTTGCAGCATGAATTATTTCATTCAGCAGGTCATGTTTAACCTTGAGTTTCCTGTATTTATACTTCATTGCTTGCCAATTACAAAATTAATTTAGATTCCGAATAGTTCTTATTTGATCTCATGGAGAATATTTAATTCTAATGCAAATTTGTTTAACCCTTGAATTTAATATGCAATCTGAGTATCAAGTAAATTCAAGTAATGCAATAACTTCATGGAGTCTGTTTAGATTTCTGATTTTTGGTTCGCTATAGCAGAATTTTGGATACTTCTAACTAAATTTCTGAAGCAATAATCATCTGGGATTAGCTGTTAAATATATATTGTCGTCGACAGTTCAATTCTAAGTTCTATTTCTACATTAGTGATAAAATAATGCCATGTTCACCAAATTTGTGCAGAGTAAGTACTGAAGTGACTTTTTATTTATTTATTTTTTTATAGCTAAAATACCTTAATCCTGTACCTTCTGCATTGTTAGTGAAAATGGTTATTTTAGCATTTTAGTTGCTTTTTCTTTTCTTTGTTCTGGTGGATTTATCATCACTTTTAGTGAAATTATAGGGGTTACAGTGATTATGTAGTGTGTAGGATACTTCAGTAAATTTGAGGGAGTAATTTGTAAAATGCACATAATGTTAGTTGAAAATAGGTGCGCATATTGAGAATTGAGACTAAGTGGAGGAATTTTTAGCTCCATACAATGCAAGTTTTAATTTTAATTTCTTATCAAATTTTTTAAAATAGATTAATCAATGAATTCTAGAAGTCAGACCAAATAGGGGATACAAGTTTCCTTGAAGTGTCGGACGCTCTTGTTTGAGAGTGTCCAAGCCGTGTTGTCATCTGACTTATGTTGGACACTGAGATGTAGCTGTAGGTGAAGTTTTGTGCTTAGTTTAGTTGCAACTTCTAAATCAGAGATACATTTTTGGCCATTTGAGTCTATTAGTGAAACTGAAACCCAATATTCAACACTGGTTCTAATTCACATAAATATTGAAAGCAAGAAAATTGATGTTTATTGGACTATTAAAATAATTAAAATAATACTAGTAGTTGTTTATATTGAATTACTAAACTTACAGATTTGGAAATATAGGATTTCATATGAATCATAAAGTCAAAATATCTCTAATTTTGGAATGGTGGGTATTTATTTTTGTTGTTTAGGCCTGAAGGCAATCCATTTGATTAATTACTTTTCAGCAATCTTTATTGAATTAAGAGGTTTTGTCAGTTCTATTACTTTTTTGGGACTTCATGGTCTTCCTGAACTAGATACATGATTCTTCAATATATGTCTTCACTTGATGTCAATGAACATGTGTTCTTCACAACTATCTCAAACAATCAGTAACTTTTCATAGCAGTCTCTTTTCCTATTTTGGTCGTTCTGGCATGTCAAATATGTTCATGTAATCTTGTCTGCAAATCATACAATGATGCCCTTTTCTGTGTGATTTCAATTGTAAATGAGAATAAATTATTCATAAATAAACATGCAAGACACATAATTTGAAGATTTGGTCTTGCGAATGCTCAGGGAGAGTTATCTTTTCATTATTCGTCCAGCTGAAACTCCATTTGATCATCATTCCCATTGTACCAAAGGTATAGGATACAACAAACAATAGATACTTCAAAGGCTGTCAGAACTATTCTCCACACATCATGTAAAAGAGCCCACACAAGGAAGAACTGCTCTTCACACATGCACACATGAAACCTCCAAAGCAAAATGACTAAATTCCTCAACCATATGTCCATATACTCCTAGAGTCACTTTCATGGTTTCACTCACCTGATAGAGATTGATTATAAGGTGCTTGGTTCGCTAATGACCAAAAACAGTACCTCACAAGTTGGAGATGGCAACTGCTTCTGATTCACTAGATTATAATTTCTCGTCGTTATTACTGTACAAATGATGTCCTTTCTTTGACATGTTTATTGAACCAAGCTGGACTGTAGGTTAAGAAAATGGACACATATATATTATGGTTAGTATCGATCTACTTCCTTCTGTAGATGGAGTCATAACTATTGAGGAAGGTCTTCTTCAGACATAGGTGTGACTTGTGAGGCACAAGGCGTTGTGTGCTTTATCAAAATGAGGGTCACATATTTTAACAGTAATATATTATAATTAATTATTTACAGCAGTAATTATATATTGATATACTGGTTTTATGTAGTAATTGTCGCTTAATCAATTACCAAGTAGTACACTATGTAGTAAACTAGTAATTAATAATTACCGGTTTAGTACTATGTAGTGATTGATAATTATTGCTACTAGTACTTGGTACCTGAACAAGAATTGGCCAGCATTAATATCTGGAAAGTAATGCTAATATAATTAAGTTCTGAATACTGATTACTAGTGCTTAACTAAGTATTAAGTAGTAAATATGATGTGACCAGGTACCCAAGCAAAAAAGGAACTGTATCATGAGAACAAAAAATAACTTGAGAAGAGCCTTGGTTCAATAACGTGAGCTTCAGAGGGGGCTCATGTCTCACAAGCACATTCACATCCGTCAAAATGAGTAATACTAAATTCACTTTGGACCTATCTTTTGTAGGACAAAGGTGATTAAAATTAATTAATATGTTATCGGCAGTGACCACACTTTTGATATGATACTCCCTAGAGGAACTCAACTCCTCTAGATTGAAGCCTTAAGTTTTAAGACTCCTATTTTTAATATCAAAATATAGAACGTTGCTACTGAAATCTTGTCTCCCGCAAGATGGTTTCCCAACCAAGCACTCTGCTCCCTTAATTTTTACATTTGATTGTCATAAATCTTTTGCTGAATACTCCTCATACGTAGAAACCAACTTGATCAAGCTTGATGTAATTTTTTGAATCTAAATAGCCTAGACTTTGTGGACTTGTATGGCAATGGATACGGTAAAAAATTACAATGAGAATGCCAAATGAATAGTGCCACAATGGAATGATGGATAGACCAATACAGTTGTAAACTACAGAGTATGCCAAATGAGTAGTGGACTTTGTGTTATTTCTTAGTATTCTTATACGAATGCCTCAAAATCCCAAGAAGTACACTCTTACTCTCATTGTATTACTTTAGTTTGTATTGATTACTGTACAAATTAACCTGCATTATAAGTCCCATTTAAGTGGCATGCCAATTCTGCTTCTGTCTAATGCTAAACTGGAACTCTAAGAAAATAGGATTGAAATTCTAGATGGTTTTATAAATAGCTGGAGAGGGGAAATGTATTGAAAATGGCTGATCGTGTAGAGGGTTTGTGATATCTACCGGCTGTTATTGTATCAAATAAAACCTTTTTTCTCCATGCTTTTTTGGGACCATCAATGATTTATATTGCATAATTGTGACATATGTGCCATGGTAGTAGCTTTATGTTGGGAGCCCTTGATCTAAGTAAAGTGATATAATCTTGAGTAGAATGAAACCCCATTCAACTCCTTGAATCATAATTATTTTAAGTTATCTTCTGCAATTCTATTTCATCATTCAAGATTATGGATGTAATGTAATTCTTATTGTAATTATATAGGAACAAAAATCACTACCTGAATCGCTAATAGAAATTATTGTTGTTATTGCAGGTTCATAGGTACAATCAAACCTCATTTTTGATGAATTTGCCCTGTTAGCCTGTTTTCATTTTTCCAAAATGAACAATAATTACGGGGAAAATCAAGTAAGATACAAAATCTTGGCAGGTTTTTGTTGTACAAAATTAATTGCTTTTTAACCATTATATGATTCTGTAGGACGAAGCAACTGTAGCAGGATTTGAAGTTCCAAGATCGCCTGATGCTAGTTACAACAATGTGTATCCTGGGAATGAAGATGAAGGACGGGATCCTCCCACAGTCCCACAACATCTTCAACACACCTTGCTAAACCACCCAGTGCCCAGAGACCCTCCTGTGCCTCTTCCATTACCACAGAATGTGGTCCTCAACCATCTTTACCTTGAAAACAGAGAAGCTCCCCGATCAGTTGTGGCTTTGGGGATCACCCACCGCTTTCGTGCAAAGTATGTCACCGTTGTGCTGTACAAACCGGTGCAAAGACGTGGCAATACTAATACTTGAAGAACCGTTCAATGTATGAGCCTTTCATGTATGCTTATTTCTCTTACCCTTATGAATGGGAACGGTTATTGATAAAACCCAGATGAGATATGCTAAAAAGCAACCATATGGTGTTACTTAGTGCAGGTGATTGTAGGATGGTTTCTTTCTAACTTTTTGTGGTCTTAAATCATCAAAGATATATGTTTATGGACTCATAAGTCTGATATATATGCTCCCCTATAATATCATTTTTATGGGTTGAACCTCGATTACTGTGTCACGGTATTTTGTCCAAAATTTACTTACATTCTTATAGATCACTTTTTATAGATTATTATGGTTTCATACATTTTTCTGTTCTGATATTGATCAAAAGACTAGCAATCCAATAAGTCCAAATTTAACACTCAAATGAAAAGTCAAGACTCAATTTCATTGCATTCATAGCTCTGAGTTTTTTGAGGGGAGCTGCAATATTGCAGAGTGCAATTATATAGATTTGGAAGGTTCCCATTTGTCTTTAGATTTGCTTTTGTCTGCTTGGGGTTGGTCCTTTATGTCTCCAAGGCTCAATATACTGTTTTCAAATTCCTTTTGTAGTAGAGGTGGTTTCGTCTCAACCCTATCAGTTGAGGGGAAAAAGGAACTTGTGTCCTGGCAACAGGTTGCAGGCTCCTGTTGCTGTTGCTATTATTGTTGACTTCTTGGTATTGTTTGTTGTGTGTAATTTTTTAATCTACTTCCGCAGTGACTTATTAGAGAGGGCCAAAATACTTTGATTTTTTATGTTTGTGTAAATGTAGGGTTGCGATCGAGTTGAGTATTGTTTGTTTGAACTTGATTGGTTAAGAAAATTATCGAGTAAGAGTCGAGTAATTATCGAACGTGATAATTTATGATCAAACTTGACTTGAAAATTTATCGAGTTGTTAGCAAATAACTCGAACATTTTCAAGTATTTTTCAAGCATTTTTTGAGAACGGAGTGATTATCAACTAACAAATGTCTAAGTTAAGTATTTTTTGAGTTTATATGAATAAAATTTTTATAATAATATAAAATTATTTGTAAGAAAACAAGTTGAGTCGAGTAACTTAATAAACGAGTACGAGTCGAATAAAATAAACTGATTGAACACGACTTGATGAGATAATGAGTAAAATAAATTGATTGAACTCGACTTAATTCACTAATTAAATCAAGCCGAGTAATTATTGAGTCGAGTATTGAGTAGTTTGGTTCAAATTACATCCTTATGCAAACATGATTAAATCTCACATAGCAGACATGTCTTAAATTAATTTATGAATATAATTTAGCATGTATATGATTAATATACTTATTTAACAAACAAACTCAATTGTATTTCAAATTGCATGGGGAAAATGAACAGAAGAGACATGTATATGTAGTATATATCCATCTATATTGCATTTGTGTGAATATTCTTATTTTTTTAAACAATAAATAAAATTATTATTAATGCTCTATTCGTTTCATAATAAATGTTTTACTTTGATTTTGGAGGTCAAATTGATCGATTTTAAAATTAATATTATTATTATTGTATAAAGATATAGATGATAAATTTTATATCATATGAAAGTTCATAAGATTAGCTATAAAACCCAATTGTTATAATGCTTGAAATATAAATATATTTATCAAATTTTAAAATTAAAAATTAGTCAATTTGATCATTAAAGTCAAATTAAGATATTTAATTTGGGACAGAGGGAGTATTACTTAATTTTGGGATGCCCATTTGTACGTAAATTTTGGTATTATTTTTTTTAAAAATATTTTTTATTATTTATGAGGAATCCCATTTTTATCCTGTGAAAAGATTCAAAAACTTCAATCTGCATGGAGTAGCTTTTTCCCTCTTTCTCGGTCACAGGGTCAGACATTTATTCTTTCTTCTTTACCAAATCTGATCAATAAATATATGGTGCATGTGTTGTTAACCTCTATCATCAATTCTTCTTTTTCCTTTTAAAATTTTAAAATAAATTTGAATTCAATAATATACATGAAGGGATTTTAATGCTGCTCCAGTCGGACCCCCGAACTGAAGAAGAAGAATAGATTCATGTGAGTGATGTGTCAGTTAGTCAGTGGTCTGTCATAATAATTTAATACACAACACACACATAAAATTTAATACAAGGATATATGTGTCGTTAAAATAGTAAAATGAGCATCCTGCATAAAGTATAGTCGAATGAAAATTTATTTATTATTTTTTCCGAAATACAGTGGAAGGAATTTTATATTATGTTTTGTACGAATCTACTCTTATTAATCTTCTACTATTAAATCAGAGGCAAACAGTTGTGGATGAAAATCATAAAATAAAACATATTTATATATTATTTGACCAATTATCAAAAGCTCAATCTTCTCTCTGAGACGTTGCTTTTGAATTGTTTGAACAGAATATGCGGAAAAAAATGATTCTGACAAAAAAAAAGGTGTAAGAACAGTTAGAGAAAATTATTATTTAAAATATAGTGGAAAATAGCAGAATTAATATCCACAAATTTCATCTCTTGAAATGGAGGATGAATCTCTATTCGTTTTTTTGGGTTGTATGTATATCTCGCTGTCATTCCTTCTCTTCTATCGCACTGAGAACAGGGATGAATCAGTATATTGTTGGATTAAAAATTTTAGATTAGAGTACTAGCACCAGATGCCTTATATTTTTTATATTCTCTATATTTTAAAGGACAGAAAGTTAAAAAAATTTAAAATATATTTTCTCTGCACCAACATCCTTAAAATAGAAAATCAGTTACATATAAGGATTTACTATTTAATCTCTAATAAAATCAAATAATCTTTATAATATGAATGTTGATGAAGTCTATAAAAATAGAAACTCTAAAATATGTGAAAATTTGTTCTTGAATCTAACTCTAAATATAATAAAGAATACGTTAAGTGTTACGGTGTGAATGACTTTAGACTATGAATCCAAAAGGCTTCCTGCCGTTCTAATACATTACAGTAATACTCGGGCAATAAATAGATCGAGCAACTTTCAATAGAACAGTAAAAGCAAGATTGAAATAAAAAATGAAAATAAACATAGTAGCATCCTGTGGGATCATTAACTAGTGTTTGTACAAAACATAAGTATATTAGTCCACAACAGATCAAGCACAACACCATACCATGCAATCTTAATAAATAAAATTATTCGGTAATTTCAGTAAATCATTGAAATAACCAATACAAGTTAACCTAGTTTAGTAAACACATACAACTAACTATGACAAAATCAATACTCTCAAAAAGTAAGCTGGAGATATATAAATATATTTGACCCGCTAGCTCTCTCGACTATGAAACTGGTAATTTAGTTAACAGACTCCAGAAACATGTACATAATTAAGTATTACTCGATCATCAACTACATCTAAGGAGTAGTACTCCTTGCTTTCCTCCCAGTTTCACAACCTAATAATCCATCAAATGTGTGAAAGTTTACGAATCTGCTCGGTGCAGACGAATGGCGACGACCTTTAGGCATGCATGCCTTCACTTCTTTGCCATGGAACACCCTCCCTTCCTCATTCAACCGCGGCCTCATCTTCATCAGCGCGTATTCGCGAGCTTTTGTGGCCAATGGCATCATTGTGCTCGGCCCACTTGAGGGTAGTTCTCGTCCGGCCATTGTTTCTTGTATAGGAAACAAGACTAGCAGGAGACAAATGTGTATAGTGAACAAAATTTGTGCTGTAGAAGAAGACATTTGGAATATTGTGTGTGTGTGTGTGTGTTTAATGTTATTTTTTGTTTGTGGAAGATGTGTATTTATATATGGGGTTTGTGATGGGGGGTGGGGGTGTGGGATGGGGTGGGGTGGGGTATAAGGGGGTGTTTCTTATGGGGGGAAAAAGATATTGAGGGACTATAAATGAGCTCGTGAAGGTGGCAGATAGAGAACGTACAGCTCATAGTGTAGTTTACATGAAGGCAAGAGTAGCGAGGTGTTTTGTTCACTTTTTCAGTTTTTTGGTTTTGACTGTGTACGTACGTGTGTGTATATGTGTGTGTGTTTTTGCTAGCAGTGGTGGAGGTGAGAATGCTCGTGAGTTTCTGTCATAGCACTTAAAGTCAAAGGTATGCAAAGCAAAGGAAGCTAGGAGTAGAAATCTAATACTAGCTAGAGCACTTAATTTCTTCCAGCCATTCCAGTCCACTGCATGAGTTTGTAAGCTGAGACATCTATCTGTCATTAATATCTCTCTCTCTCTCTCTAGTTCAGGAAGATTTTTTTGGACCTTAACCATTAATAATTCCACTAGTAAAGCTCAGGATAATCTTAATAGAAAAAGGATTTTTTAATATTTAAATTTTGGTGTAGTTTGGTCATCAAATGAGTTTAGCTGTTACAAAATGTGTTTTTATCTAGTGTCTCAATCTTTTCAAGATTTTCATGTGTTTTTTTTTATAGTTTTTAAATTGGTTATGGGAAAAAAATGTACAAGACCACTTAGAAATTTAAAAACAAATAAATATAAAGAAAGCAACAATTGTAGTAGCAGAATTGACTTGATTTGAACATAAAGCAGTGATCTTTAAAATTTATGATACTCCGTATCTATTATTTTGTTTAGAATTTACAATATTTCTATTTAACTGAGAAAGAGTTAGCAAGTAAATTTGTGACTATATACTTGCTCTTAATCAATTTATTTGCAACATTCGATTTTTTTTATTGATATTAAGAAATTAATTAACTTTATATTGTTCTCTAGAATAACCTCGTATTATTCGAAAACTTGTTGGAAGAGGGTGAAAAATATTACTCCCTCCTTTCTAAAAAAAAAGCCATATCGTTTTGTTTGTATAAGATTGTGAAAATCTAAACTTTAAATTGTGACAATAGTTTAATAATATTTTAATATTATAAAAAGTTTATTTTGTTGGAATCTTAATATATTTTATAATGTTAATCATTTTTAAACTAAAATGAATTAAATTAAAATTGAATTTTAATTTTAAATTTTCACAAAATTACTAAACAACTTTTTAAAATATTACGTTTTTTTTTATAACGAAGGTAGTACAAATATTTTAGGATTGACCAAAAACAATATTAGTACTTTACGGACAAAATGATGAGGCAGGCAATATTGGTGGAATTGACAAAAGTGACCCAAGCCCATGGGCTATTTAACAAGCTTTGAGTCTACTGGGAAAGATAAAAGATGTAGATGTAGACCACAATAACCATAACGGAAACGACGGTTCATTATTTGAATGATATTAAAATGATATTTATGTGATATATTTTGTAAAGTTTTCATTGTAGTATAAAAAATATTTAATAATATTTACGTGTTACTTTGTAATGTTAATAGATTCGTTGTGTTGTCGGTGAACTCAAGTTGTCAGTTCGAACTTTGTATCACTCACCATTTTTTTTAAATTCGAGGTCCTCGACTAAAATTATACGTACAAGTTTTTCCACATGTAATTAGTAAATTTATCATATTATTTAGTTATAGCATTTTTTGATGTTATCCAACAGCATGCTAAAATTATTGAAAAAAGTTATTAAAATTACTAACAACGAAATTTGAAAAGTACTTGGATAATATGACTTAAAAATATTATTATTGGGATGAAAATATTTTTCATTTATATTACTCAAGTGTAATTTTTTTTAAAGATAATTGAAGAAAATATGTGCTGAAAATAAATTCATGTGCATTGGAATGACATAGACTCCAATGTAATTTTTTTAAAGATAATTTAAGAAAATATGTATTGAAAACAAATTCTTGTGCATTGGAACGATATAGTTTTGATTTTTCTTTTTTCGTAGGTTACATTGAAGGCTATTATACACTTACACACCAATCAACTATTTTGCAAAGTTCTCACACACCAATCAACTATTTTGCAAGGTTTCTTTATTAGTCTGCAAAATTCAAAAAATTGACATTTTTATTTTTAAGAGGAGATAGTCGATAACCAGTAATGCCAATTTTGAGACTACTTCTATGGGAGCTACTGTGGCCTATCTATTTGTAGCTCATTAGAATATGTATGGTTCCAAATGGGCCTCGTCTAACTATAGCTCGAACTACATGGCCCCATGAGTTGTTGTACCAGTTTGAAAATCTTGCACTTTATGAACTTGATAGAACATAACTGGTTTTAATTTTTAAATAAGAAAGAAAGTTGCAATATAAAAAAGGAAGAAAAATGATAGTGGAAGTAAGAAACTGAAGGAATTTTAAATTAAAAATAAGATAAGAGCGAAAATTATTAATTATTTTTGCTAGCAATTTCATGTATAGACTATTTTATCTACGTAAACGGACTTTTAAATATTTTCTTAAAAATTCCTATAAAAAGTTCATTATATTTATCATAAATAATAAAATTAATAAAAATTTAAATTTATCATAAATAATAAATTAATAAAAATTAGATATAAACGTTGATTAAATTAATCATCTGACTAGTGTTTTTTTAGATGAAGATATATTAGTTTCGAATTGTATGAATTACTAACACTGCATCGACCTTCTCTATAACATGAAACAAAAAAAAGAAAGAAAAGAAACTGAGGGTTGTAAGATTACATAACTTTAATTCAATATTTTAAAAAGATGCTATCAAATTACAAATAGACTAAATGTAGGTTGAAGATAGGTTGATAGCTAAAGACAAAAATGATTAGAAAATGAATGACAAAGTTGAAGATAAGTTATAAGAGGAACAATTCGGTTGGAACTTTACAAATACAAATCACAGTCGGAGGACGCCGCTAGTACTAACATGGAGCTCACACTCCAGACTATACTCTATCCATCCATTACAAGTAAGCTAATTAACCCATTTCTCTTTCTCCTCCAGTTTTATTTGTTTATTGAAAATGTGGATTTTTGGAGTAATAATGAAGGGCACATAAGTTCTTTTTTTTAATTATAAATTTTCCTTGAATTAAAAATTTAAGACCATTTGAAAATTGGGTTCTTGAAAATATTTGGAAGAACTATATCGATTGATTGTTTAATTCCTTACTGTTATAGTGATGATAATCACTGAGTTTCTGTGACCAAAAAGGAGGGAAATAATCATAGTTATTGTGTAGATTTAGATTTGATAGAAATACAAGGAGAAATTTTGGTTGGTAATTTAAAAAATGCTGCTCCTTGCAGCTTGTGCAGGCTTAATAATTACATGTTTCGATGTGGGTAAGAGTTGTTTGAGGTTGAAGAGCTCTTCTCAGTCCTCAGTGATAGAAAATGAAAAGAACTTAAATGGGAGATAAAGAAAAAGGAAATGGAATTTACCCGAAGTCTATATATAACGCAGATGTTCTGGCTTGTTGGTCTACCTTCTGAACTAACATTCAATTCTGTTCATCAGAATTGTAAACAAAAACAACCCTTTTAAATTCTATTCGAAATAGTAACGGCGAAAAAAAAGGGATTCCCCCATTTTGAAGCTAAGTAAGAAGGCGTGATAAGGTTTGAGATATTTATTTTCTTTATATTATGAGATTTCCCAAACTGACTATTATAATGTGCATATGATACATGTATTGCATTATTATTTATCAGCGAATTTTGTTTCTTCAAGGTTACTTACAGAAATATTATAGCTTTTCTTTCCATGTTTGAGCAAATAAATAGTTCTGGTAAATACAGAAAATTATGGTAGTTGAATACTGAAAAGCTACAATTTGACATATCCAAAATGCTTTGCCTTTTGTCTATTTAGTTGCAATTACCCTTTTGGGTTCTCTTTTTGATTTTAATTGTGATATTCTTTTTGGAGAAATAAGCAAGATTATTGACTAACCTGTATGTGGTTCATGTACATCTTATGCTTCAACGAGGTCACATTAATTTTGTCCTGGCTATGAGTTCCTTGAATTTGTGGCGAATAACATGGTTGAAAATAATCATGATAAATTTCTAAACAACTGTATCGGAGGACTTATTTTTCTCCTCACTGTTGACCTAGTTACCAGAAGGCATATGTGTGTACTGTGCTGGCATTAACCTGGTTAGAATAATCATGTCCTGAAGTTGCGCATGTGTTTCTCCAAATGTAGCTTTGAAAGATAACTTATTTGTTCTCAACGATAAAGAAAAATAATAGTTGCAGATCAATGATTCTCTCTTCTATTAGTAAATTTTTTGTTGAGATACACATGCTTGTTTGTTAAATATGGAAATCCTTTAGTTTGTGGAAGGTCTTAGAGAATATATACTTGATGTATTATTCCCTAGAGCTATATATTTCCTGAACCTACAAAAAGTACTCAAGAGGATGAAACATTCCCTTGTTAAGCAAATCCATAATATTTGCGTAGCTTATATTATGGATGATATTTGATGCAGCAAGGGGAATCAAGCTTGAAGATGGCAGTCCATTCCAGAGAATCTCTTTCTTTTCTGGTCCAATTAGATCATTAAAACCAGGAAAAAGGAGAACTGTAATATCTTCAGGTCTACCAGAAACAGCTGCTTCTATTGCAGTTGCTGCCACTGTCGTAAGTGCAGCAGCTACACTTCTTGTAAGAAGAACCAAAGAGTCTAAAGTGAATGAGGTATGCCCCTTTAATTGGGAAGTTGATAACAGGTCATAACTGTAAGGAAAAAATGATTTAGAACTTTGCGAGTTTTGCAATTTCCAGAACTGCTATAGTTAATAATAGAGCAATTAAAAGAAAAGGGTAGTAGTAATAGGGCAATTTGGACTCTCCAATCAAGGATGTATCAGCAGGGCTCCTTTTTGGGTTTTATGATCAACCTTGAAACAGTAGATGTGTTCTCACAAGATATGTTCAATATTAATGTATTAAGAATGGCGATTGAACATAGGGTGTACTGCAGAACATGCTGATCCAGAAGTTTCTTTAATTGTTTAGTAAAAGGTGTCAAAAATTTCTTAGAAAACATTGGTGAAGATGTTGGTGATCTTATATTTTGTTAAGGACGCTCATCTGTTACCATATTTGATGTTATTCATACATATATTATCACTGTATATAGTAAAGCAACACAAAAATTTTATATACAAGTAAACTTAACAGCCATTTGTTTCGTTTCTCCTTGGCAAAGAGTTCCATCTCTTCTTTCAGAATTGCTGTTTCCCTTTCATAAATATTCTTAGGAAATAAAGTATGTGCTCCAGTTACTAGGCATACTTCTGTACCATTGTTTAATCCTAGTCCCATCTCAAAAAACAGGTACCCATGAAAACTTGTGAAGACTGTGGCGGTTCAGGCATTTGCTCAGAATGTAAAGGTGAAGGGTTTGTGCTCAAAAGACTCTCAGAGGGAACTGCTGAGCAAGCTAGACTTAATGCCAAGAATATGGCCACTCGATACACAGCAGGGTACATCACTCTTTTTTTTTCCTAATCATAATTTATATCTTCTTTCTTTGGAAACATATTTCTCAAACTTGTTGAACTTTAACAGGCTTCCTAAGAAATGGAGCTATTGTGCAAAATGCTCTTCTGCCAGATCTTGTAGTTCATGTGGTGGTAGTGGGAAACTAGAGCTTTAGCTCGGTATCACTTCTCTTTGTTTCTTTCTTTGAACCATTTTTGGCCACACAATCAGATAAAAAGCTAAAAAGATTATAGTAGTTACTTCTCATCATTGTCTTGATGCTTCGTGTACATTCTTCTTAAAAGCTAGAAATGCATTCTTCCTTAATTTCGCTATACAATTCTGAATAATAGTTTTTCACACAAATGTATTTAGTGCTGGTAGTTTTCAACCTTTATTTATGTTGTAATGTTGCAAAACTTGCAAGACCTTTCCGGATAGTGGGTGTTCTTCAGTAATCGTTTTAATGCTGCAAATTTTTTGTTTGCTGTTAAATTTAGCTATGAGATATTCCGAAAATTGTTAAAAGTCGCAGAACCAAACCCCAAGTGTAACTGTATTGGAAATTCCTAGGTGGCCATGGCTGTCTTCTCCTTGTACATGCCAGGTATTGTCATGATCGCTGTAATATATTTTTGATTGATAAATTTCCCCTGCATCTTATTTCCGTTAAACAATGTGTTATAGTTTAATTTGCTCAATTACCTCAAGTCACTTGGTTACTCTAAGTGCAACTATTACCCCTATATGATTCTATCTTTTGAAGTTCATACCCCAGACATAGAGGTGAACAAAAAATCGAAAAAACAGATTGAAAAAATATAAATCCAAAATTAATGAAGTGTAGGCCCTTTGAACTTCAGTTATTGGACTCCTATGTTGAACAAGGATGGGCCAGCCCAAAAATTAGGGTTTGAGATTCTTAGGCCCAAATCTAGACTGGGTTGATTTCGGGTTAAATTAAGTTAGGCCTGATATGACCTTGGGTTAACATAAGCTTCATTTCTTCTCACCATTACTGTTCCTAACAGTTGGCCACCGCTACCGCTGCTTACCGAATCAGATCAATTAAAATGACATCCACTTCACTAGAAACATTAAAATTTATGGTATATTATAACACAATCTTCAAGACCTGTTATTTTTAAATTGTATATGCAATTTTGGACGAGAGAGTATTATTTATGTTTCATAATTGTGAGTTTTTATAATTCGTCCGAAATTAAAGCTTTATTTACATTTTTGAGTCAAAAAATGGTATATTAGACTTTAAATTTAGTTGATTCATTATGTAATCTTACACTAGTTTATAAGGAAGACCTTTGATCAATATAATTTGCATCTAAAATTTCATCAATCCGATAATTATTTTGAGGTTCACTATGCGATCTTTGTCTTACACATATAATATCAGAATATTCTAACATAATAAAAAGTCAAGTAATTAACAAGAAGTATCTATTTTTATAATTTACTTCTGTAAAAATCATAAACAAGGGATTTTGAATCGAGAACACATGGAAGTCGGATGTTTTTAATTAGAGATGTAAATATAATACTCATTTTTTAAATTCATAGTTGTCGACAATTTGTGAAAGGCCATTAATTTTCTGGAAGGAAGTGCTCTTCAATAAAATATACTCCCCATTTATATATAGAAATAAATGAGTCAATCAAACAAGTTGCTGATTCAATAGTAGTGGAAGCTAGATTAAGTCAAGATACATAAAATATGTTCTGTAATTGACAAGTACGCAAATACATAAAAATATTTAGTACCAAAAAAGAAAAATAAAATACATAAAATATACACAAGTACATAAGGTACGGAAGATAAACATGTACGTCCTGTAATTGACCTTTTAATTGGATTGGACATGTGGATGGTGGGTGGGTGTAGCTACCACTTAACTTATGAGTGGATTATAATTTTTTTTCTCCGTAATATATTTTTATCGTGATTTTCTATAAATTAAATAATAAAAAAAACTAAAATTAATTATAACATTTTATATATCAATAAATATGATGCAATTTTAATCATATTAATTAAATATTACATTTTTATACTTCAAATATCATATATTTGTTTCACTTCTACAAATATCATGCGAGACTAGAGAGAAAAATAGAGACAAAAATTTTGGAGGATCATAACTTATACAAAGTATATAATTTACATATTTTATTTATTAATAAAAAATTAGGGGGATGGTGATACCCATTCCACTACCTACTAATTATCCGGCCATTTGGATGCTTAAATCATAATAGATAACCATAAAGCTTTTCTCTTATGAATAAATATTTTAACGTATGTTTTATTGTGGAAGAAAAAAAATAATATCGTCAAAATAATTATATGTGAGAATAGTGAATGCTTCTAACACACATATAATCTTATACGTGTCCAAAATATTAAATTTTAGCAAAACGACGTTATGTTACCCTTAATCAATAATATATTGGCGTTTCAATCGAATTTATAACTAAAAACATATAAAATTATTATGTGTGTGTAAACATATACTTCCTTTGTCCTTTAAAATTTTAGTGACATATATAATACGGATTGATGTTTAATACTTCTAAGTACCATGATTTGAATTGGAATTTTTATTTTGGGGGAAATCAACAAGCACTTTAGAGAGTTATAAAACTGTTTGAAGGTGTCATTTCATGAAATTTATTGGGACTATGAATATTATATGCCTCATCTTTTATCTATCTTATTTTTTAATTGTTTATGTTAAACAAATTAAAATCGTAAGAGACACGTTATAATCTAAAAGAAATAGACTATAAAATGAGATATATATTGAGAGATGGTTTTATCTCTACATTTTGATAATATATCGTTTAAAATAATATCAGAATAACTGACACGTAAGTAATACAACCTATCACTTGTCATTTTTTAAAAATTTATTACGATGAATTACGCATTCATTGATACATGCTAAGTGCTCCCATATATCGGGTAGATTAACTCATTTCACATATATTATATATTGAGGTCCTTGAGGACACATGATCAAAGTTATACTTCGTATATATTAGTAGCCTATTGCGAAGACTGGAATATTTTGGCAATATATATTCACATAGAAATGTACAACTTGATTATGTACCGTACACCGAATACATGTGCTACTTAGCGTTGAAGTCGGATATATGTTTAGTTGGTGATACGGCATTTCTCTTTTCACTCTGATGATTAGGGTTCGACATTAATTAATCTTGGCTTTAATATATGCATCGCATATACTTAAATAATCTTGCTTATAATTGTGAGAGAGTTCATCTCTTTATTATCGGAGTAAAAATTTAGGGTTTTTTTTGGGGTGGGGAGATCGGGGTTTGCAACATGAATACTGCTCTACTTAAAGAGTTTAGTTACACGTACAACTTCACAATGAAATATTTTCATAATTGTCTTATGGACTATGTAATGAAATGGACTTACTACTTGGCACTCTGAATATATTTAGGAGAGGCTTTTTATTGATTTTTCGTTAATTAGATCGTAATATCAGAATTAAATAAATTTTTTTACATGAATAATATAACAATTCCCCAAATCGCAGGTTATTAAAAAACAACGCATGTAGATCTCAATTAGTATTTTTCCTTAGGTCAACCTCATTATCAAAAACACATGTGATGTTATCTATGGCTTTTATTGCACTATTTTCTTTGCTATTAGTAATTATAATTGTAGAACTTCTCTTGGAGTTTAGTAAGTTGTCACAACAAAATCTATGAGTGATGCAACTATAACTATATATATATATGAGTATCAAATTATCATTTAATAATCGTAGGGTGAATAAATAATTGATGAACAACAAAAAGTCAAGAAGGTATCTACTCTATTACATATATATATATATATATATATATATATATATATATATATATATATA
>CM025787.1:32053547-32067465 GCA_014636745.2 Centella asiatica
ATATATATATATATATATATATATATATATATATATATATATATATACGTATGTATATTAAACAACTAATTAAGTTTTGAAATTTGAATCCAGAACACATGGAAACGAAAGGAATTAGAGACGTGAAAAGGGTAAACTCATCTTTTTATCTTATTCATGCACGACTAGTGAAAGAAACAGCCTTGGAATATGAAGAGAAAAGAATTATATACACCGTACTCTCACAGTTTTTTATTTCATCTTTATTTTTTAATGTCCCCGTCAACCTTTTACCTTTGCTTTTAGTTGGTTTAATGTTTGTCACTTTTATATATTTTAAGTGTATTAAATAAGTTTTTCACCTTGAATATCGGTATTTAATTTTTCTACCCAAAACAATATTAATATAAAGGTAAAGAATGTACATTCTTGAAAAGAGCAAAAACTTTTAATATATAAAATAATCTTGATACGTGTGAAAAAAAAATTGAAGAACCAACATATAAAAAGGGAGAGAGTATAGAAATAATGGAAACTAAATAACTGGCTGCTTAATTAAATGAGTGTTAGGTTTTTCATTTTCCTATTTTTTTATTACTAAATGGGTGGGTTAGGTCAACCGTGCACAAAATATACACAAGTACGGAAAATATGTAGTACATAGTTGTACGTCTATATTTGACATGAGATGCTGAAGAAAAAATAAAAAAAAGTCTTCTCTGTCTATAAGAAAATTTTCTTAAATTAAAAAAAAAAGAGTCAACAAAGTACGAAAATTTTGAGAAAACTCCACAAACGAATTCCACAAATGTAAGTGAAAACCTATATATTGCAGATTTACGCAAAGATAAAACTTGAGATGAATAAAGTTTCGATCCAAGTTTTATACACACACAAACACAGAGAAATTGAAGGCAAGTAGGCAACAAACACTTTATTTATGATCTATTTGATGAAATCTTCTGTTGATTTGATGAATAAGACAGTTATAGTATTAGTAGCCTTTGCAGAACTTTAATATTTTGGTGATCTCCATGCATATGAAATGTACATTTAATTTGATTCTCTGATATGTCCGCTGAATACATGTGCAAATTAGCATTGAAATCAGATGTTTAATTAGTGATAAGGCATTTCTCTTCTCACTCTTGGCTTTAATGCACGCAGACACTTAAATAATATTGCTTGTAATTCTTTATGTTTAATTAGTACATCTCTTTATCGATAAAATGGTACGAATCTTTTTTGAAATTCCAGATCTTTTGTAAGCAACATGACCAGCATTATAGGAAAGAGTTCACTTTTACAAACACAATATAATGAAATGTTTTCGGTTTTCACATGAACTTAGTGTTGAAATGGAGTTTGTATTAGAAGATTCACTGAACATGATTACCATTGGGATAATTAATTATGTCTCATAAGATCTCATATATAAAGGGCACCTAAAGATTAATTTAAGTTTTTTTTTACCTTTACTGATCGATTAATTATGAGTTGAATGTTTTGAGGAGCTAAATGTTATTTTCGATAGAATAAAATAACAAATCTAGATCACACATCCCTCATCACCATCCTTATTTTAGGTCAACTTATCAATTCATGTTATTTTATGGGTGGCTTCTATTGCATCATTTATTTTTATATTAGTACTTCTTCCGTTCCACAAAAAAATAACATTAGGTTTTTGATGATTATTAATTTTATATTTTTGACCAATAATTAAATGTATAAATCATAAGTTTTTTTCATGAAATTTGGTATGAATATTTAATATATGACAAGATATATAAGTTTGTAATTGAAAGTTTTTTAATTTATAGAAAAATAACAAATAAAATTTTCAAATGTAACTTTTTTTTGGAACAAATATTTTTTCCAAATGTAACTCTTTTTTTTGGAATGAAGGGAGTATATAGTAAGGCAAAAATATAAGGGTGTGCTGATAATCGCAACCTACTGTTTAATTTAATTTGGTTTTATTATTATATTGCCATTGCGGTTATTTTTGAAATATTAAATTTAGATTTATAATGATATTTGATAAATTCTAAAATTTTAATGTTTGTTGGATTATTTTAGAGTTCCAAATTTTGTTTAAGCCGAGCTAATGTTATTTTATGACGGTGTATAACTATATACCATTTTTGAAGGGTTTTTCTTCTCGTAGTTTGATAATCAAATAAATATTTTAGGTGTAAAAAATAAAAAAAATTCAATATTTTTGATATATAAAGATATTTCGGAAAGAATAATTACTTGTAATTTGAGAACATATACTAAAACTTATACTTTTAAGACTAAAATTAAATACATTTTACTAGTTTATTGCAGTTTGGTTATTTTAGACATTAACCGAATATGCAGTTCAGTTATTCTCCATTAGATTTTCAGCCAGTTTTTAATAAGTTCGATTTTTCGGTTATTTAATTTGCTAGCCCTAGAAAAGAAATCTATGTATGATGCAAGTACATGCACGAGTATCAAATAATCAATATATATATTTTTAAGACTTGACCAGGTGATTAAAGACTTGAGGTAAACGACAAGATTGAAGTCAAGAAGGTATTTATTTTTTATTATTTTAAATCATATCACTTATTTTCTTTTTCAAACTGCAAACAACTAAATTAATTTTGAATCCAAAACGCATGGAAGTTGGAGGAACTAGAGACGTGAAAAGAGAACATTCATCTATCATCTCTTAATTCATACGATTTAATATATATTCATGCACGACTAATGAACGACGGAAAGAAAAAGACCTACTACCAATATTTATATAAAAATACCGACAATCAAACAACTTGTCAGCTTGTTGCGCGTAAAAGCCGTTAGGTTAAGTCCACATACATAGAAAATATATGTACGGTTCGTACGGAGAATAAAGATGCATGTACGGCATGCTTTGGTCCGTATAGTTATTTACTTATTTTTATACCTTTTGGTCTAATTTAATTTATCCAGACACTTATTAAAAATGATGGTAATATTATTATTTTGTAATTAAAATTGTTGTAAAATTATTTATTTAAGATTTCCTATATATATAAAAAATATTATAGAGATTGAGTACTAAATAAGTATATTAAAATGTCAGTGTATTATAAGAAAACACATTCTTTTAAGTTCTCCTTGAATTTTGTATGTCACAATTATATTTAGATAAATAAAAATACTATATATGACATAAAAATGGACGAAATGATAGTGTCTATTTGACCTTTGAATGAGATGCTGAAATCATGACGGCCAAATATATATGTTTGAAATTATAGGATCATAATTGTATGTTAAGTTTCTAAAGCCAACGGATTGACGTACTAAGGTTTGAAAAATGAATTTAATTGTAGTCTTACATATTTTATAATACTTAATTAATTAAAATGACAAAATATTATTTTTATGCTATAAGTCATTATTTCTTACCCATATTTATCTTACTCATATTTCCTCTTACTGTTACTATATATTAACCAAATTCATTTAGGTTGAAATCAAAAAAGAAATAAAAAATCTACAAACACAAGAGGAAACATAGATAATACTAATAATATTATATAGAAATGTGATATATGCAATCATAAATCAAAAGTATTTATAATTAAATTAATCATTATATTCTAAAATATTCTTATTGAATAAAAATTCAATTATATCATTCTACTTTTTCTATATTCATATAAATTGTTTCCAATTCTTTTTATCGCCTCATGGAATTAACCCAATTCTTACTCGTTTTTCTACATAATTTTCATTATGATCAGATTTAGTTTTTTAACCTGAAAATCATAAGAGAGTGCTCCAACCATATGAGCTAACCAAAACCTCTTAATTATTTCCATTAAAATACCAAACATAGCGTATTGTGCAATTTATAAGGCCTGAAGCAGATCATGGAATTTATGCTAATATAATTTGCAACTTCTGGAAAAAATAATGTTATGGTTGTATTTCCAAGAAGTCAACCCAAATGTGGGAATATATACATGTTGTTTGCGTAGAATTGAAATTGTATGTTAAATATTTAGTGATAAAGGCATTTCTCTTCTCTGCTCCCCCTAATCTATGGCGCAATCCATTCATGCTTGTAAAATAGTTAATTCTTCTTCTTAATGTGATGATAAAACTATTTATTGCTCAAACTACACTTCACTTGGATTAGGAAAAGACACATCTGGCTTCAAAAAAGATTTCTTTTTGATCCGCGAAAAAAAATCTTATTTTGAATCGGAATTTGACAAATCAAAATATTTCTGTTCGACTATTTGTAATTAGTATTTGTATTCTTTCAACTAAAAATGGCTACAAAAATAAAAATATAGATATATTTTGTATTCGTCAATATTCTTATTCATTTTTAGGGATTATTTACAACAAATTTTAATCAATGATAAAATTTATTTACACAATTTCTTTTCAATTTAATCAAGGATTTTAGTTGGATACAATTCAAATTGAATATAAAATGAATAATATTCTCGGTAAGACATTTTGATTGGTTACTCCAATTACCTTTTGTCTATGCCACATAAATTTATAGAAAACAGGTGTTAATTATATTTATAATACATTTGAAATACCCCATACCCAGCCGATTCTCAAACTCATCTGATATTGATTACTTACAGTAATATTCGTATCAATTTATATTTGTTACGAAAGAACATTTTTCCCTGGATGGGGGATTATCTTCTATGTTTGGACTATTACTATTATGATGTTTATAAAAGTCTACTTTCTTTTTTTCTTTAAGTTTCATTTTTTTATTTTCTAATTTATATTTCTACTTGAATTACGTCACAACTGGGAGAAATTGCTTTCCAGCGACGAAATTTAAAAGTTCCTATTTACTATCAGACTTCTGCCTTAACATATTGGGCAATATTTATCGCACATATTGTATCGGACGGTCTGTGATTTAACGGATTTGTATTAAGCCACATGTTGTACGAACTCTCAAATAAGCAGCTATAGTTGAAAACTTAACATGTGAAGGTTGTAAAGATGACATTTAGCCACGGATTTATATAAAAAACAGATTGTTAAGGGTATTTATTTTACCTGATTTTATGTATAGATAACGATATACTCCATAACTAGGAAGCTTCTTATTTCTTAAGAGCATATGTAAACATGCTAGGCTTTCACTTTCATTTGGACGGAGGAACAGAACGAAAATAAGAAACTGTGCTTTTGACTTATGTTTCAGAGAGATCTAAAGAACATTGCTCCTAACTATTGAACTTAACATAACTAGATTGGGTGATAGGAGAATCAATCATATATACTCCTTTCATCTCAAGGAATAAATACATTTTTATTTCTTAAAGTTATATTACAGCATTTTAAACTTCAATATTGACGTCATACACACTATCATTTAGCTACAAATTAACTCCATCAATATTAGCTATTAATATACAGCCTTATTTTATATTTCTGATCTTGTATTATGCATTAAACATGGTTGGGGGTAGCATTAGGTGGAGATGACACTGATGTAATCACCCTCTTTCCACGCTCGGATCGACTATTCTCAGCAAACTTGAGACTTCCATGGTGCAATCCCTTCTCTTTCTCCTCTTCGTTCCACTCGGATCCGTAGTAGTGTTCTTCGGAGTGTTCATCAGTTTTTGAAGCTGGTAAAAACATGCTTCCCCACTGTGGAAAGTGGACCAGTGCCACCGGAAGTGTAAGAGCCACAGCCATGACTCCCATCCATGTTAAACCTGTCGCAGTAGAAAACCTAGAGCCCGAAAAAAACAGTAATTGTGTTAACCCACCTCCAAAGTTTCCACCTGCACCAGTTAGGCCACTAATGAGGCCCAAAGATCGTCGTGAAACGAAAGGGATTATGCCATAAGTTGCACCACATGCTGCTTGTGCTCCGATAGAGAAAAGAATCATAGCAAATATTGAAATGGGAAGTGAATTAGCACGGCCGAGCCAGATACAGAAGACTCCTCCAACTGTTTGGAGTATCCATAAGGTCCATAGTCTTCCTCTCATGCCAAATTTTCTTGCTGCTACATCTGAAGCATACCCTCCGAAAGGGCGTGATACAATGTTGGCCAATCCGAAGGTTGCAGCAATCATTCCAGCTGTGTTTAGCTTGAGGTTGAACCGGTCGTAGAAATATTCAGCAATGATATTGTTTATGCACAACTCCACACCCATGGAGAAGCCGTATATAAGGAAAAAGATCCATGTTCTATAGTTTGTAACCGCATACCAAAAGACCTAAACAAGATATAGTTTAGAATTAGTTTGAGAGACATATATGTATATGTATGTATGTATATATATATATATATATATATATATATATATATATATATATATATTTTCCCAATGTTTTATCAAATTTGATAAATAGAATGGCTCAGTTGTCACCTGCTCCATTTCCCTAGGGTTTCCATGTGCTCACTTATGGTTTTAGATTAATTAATTGAAATTGTATAAAGACACTTGGAAATCCAAAAATGAATGGAGCAACAGATGAACTATTAATTGAAGCAACGGAATTATGAAAGCCTTAAAGAGAGGCTCACCTTAGAGAACTTATCTTTGGCAACATCACCCTTCTTTTGTAGGGAGCTAAGGTTTCCATCAGGCAAGTCTTGGCCGAGCACTAAGACCATGATCCCTATTATCAGATGAAGGAATCCAGGGATGAAGAAAGCAATCCTCCAGGCCATGAACGGAGTAGCTCCGGCTAGTTTGATGACATGGTAAAGAAAAGGCATCAAAAGCTGAGTAACTCCACCACCCATGTCTCCCCACCCACCGGTGGTTCCATTGACAAGCCCTATAATCTTACCATTGAACATTGTGCTCATCCAAAATTGGCAAGACACAAATGTTGCAAGTGAGAATCCGATCATAAACCGGATTGCTATATATCCTTCTGCTGATGAAACAAAAGCTATAGAAAACACAATTGGAGCTGCTAAAATGTTAATAACAGCACAGCCATATCGCGGCCCTATTAGGTCACAAACCACACCCATGACAAGCCTAGAGAATATGCTCCCGGAAACAGAAGCAACTCCGGCATTTCCAATGTCACTTCTTGTTAAATTTATGTTGTCCCGGATGATGGGGACGAGAGGAGCGGCAGCGAAAGTGGAGACAAAACAAGTGAAGAATGATATCCAAGAAAGGTGGAAGGCTCTCATGTGAGGTTGTGCAAAAGAGAAAATTTTTAGGGTTTTGGCTTTGTGTTCAGAATCTACTGGTAAATCAAATTTCGCTGTGGTATCGGTGGGAATTTCAGGTGAGTCAACGGAGAAGGCGAAGATTTGTTCTCTGCTGCTGACTCCATGCATGGAGCTTCCAAAGGGAACTTCAGTATTCGCCATTTGGATGTGGGAGGGGAAGTAAAGTAATGCACTAGGAATTGCTAGTGCTGGTGTGGTTATTGAAAGGTTGTATTGGTTAGGTATTTATAGTGTTTTTTGGTTGACACTGTACAAGTACATCACATGGGTTTCGACACTAGTATAATTTTGATACATTTAGACATTTAAGTAAAATTCAAAATTTTATATGTAATATTCCAGTTAGAGATAATTTCTTTCATACTAAGTTTTAACTATGAAGAAATTTTATAATTTTTAAAGCAAAGGGTGCATGAATTGAATTCGGAACTTCTGAAAGGGAACCTCTATTTCGATAAGTTTTTTTTAAAAAAAAAAAAAAAAACACTTACGTACGAGTCCATATTTTTTTACATATACATTTGACACTTGTCTATACATTAATATTGTATTAATGTGGGACTATATATAAAAATATAAAAATTAAATATATTAAGTTACCAAATTCATCTTGGAAGTCAAAGAGTGTACGGGCACCGTACATTTGATTTATGCTTTTAATTAAGAAAAAAGAGTGACAGAGACCTTTCATACATGAATGGAACGAAGGTGGCTACACACACGTACGTACTCATCACGCAATTGACAAACGCATTGCCGATTTACCATTGTTTCTCAATACGTATGATATCTTTGAATTGGAATCGAATCATGTTCGTGTAGTTTTTTTTGTGTGTGTGTATGGATGAGTCATGTTCATGTAGTTAAAGGTCCAGTTTAACTTGAATTCAAACAAAAAAAAAGAAGAAGGCATATATCCAATCACAGATGGGTCATTTGATCTGGTTTCTCTTTAGACGCTAACAAATAAACTTTTCCGAGTTAACCTAATTATTTCGTCCTAATTTTAAACTTTCAGTTTATATAAAAATAAAAATATAAGATAATTTTTGATGAATATATGTGTAAGTATATGGTTAAATTCTAAAATACCGATCTCCTGTATATTTAAATCATAAGATAATTTATGATCTCCCGTATGTTTAGGTTAAGGAATATGGTTTCAACGCTTGAGGTTTTGGGTAGTGTCCGGGACGGCGAAACCTATAGCTTGGTCGATATCTTGCATCTAATGAAAGGATAAGACATCTAAAATTTCAAAATTTAAAGTGAGATCTCCTGGACAACTAGCTTGGATATTTTATTATATTCTTAATTTAATTTCAAGAGAAAGAATAAGGAAAAGGTAAAATGTTCTAATGAACCGCAAATGTCGCCATTATATCTCATTCCACGTGGTCCTTTATTTGGCTATAACTCATTAACTCCTATAAGCCTATAAGTTTCATGGTCAACGTATCCGGTGGCGGAGCTATTTGGGGACAATATAAGGTAAGTGTTCTTTTATTTTATTTATTTATTTCCTACATATATACCTTTGGTCTAGTGTCGACGAATTCATAATAATAATAAATAAATAAAACTAAAACAAAAAACCTATCAAGATTTACAACAACTTATCTTGAAGAAAATAGGTTTATATTTTTCTTAACGGATTTAACTTATACTATATATAAGAGTTTAAAGAAGTTGTGATTAGATCAATAGCACACTCTTATGACCTTAAGTCAATTAAGTTATTTTACGTGTGATTTCGTCGATAAAAAAAATAATAATATAAGAGCTTAAATTATATTATGTGGACGAGAAAACAAAGGTGAGACCTTATGTGTGAAATATTTTGTTTTCTCATAATGTGTATCTCATTTCCCCGATAATCAAGAATTCTAGCTCCGCCATTGAACTCATCAATTATGCATTATATGTGGTTATCAATTGAGTGGTATCATTTAATTTATGTATCAACTTTCTAAATTCTACATGTAGCTTATAAATTTCTTTCAATTCTAATAATTCTATCTTTGTTATTGTAAGAGTAAAACATATGTTCTTAATTTAAAACATGTATTATCATTAAATGAGTTAATTGTAACAACATCACTAAAAGTATAATTATTCTAACTACACACACACATATATATATATATATTATAATCCTGAAAACATTATTTCTATGTAATAACCAAAAAAGAGATAGACAAGATGAGCTACCTATGTTTTAAGGAAAAATGTTAGGGGCATCAATAGTCAACTAAATATCTAATTTTCAAATACATGAAGGTAGGAGGAAACAACATGAGACAATTAATTGCACAAGTACGGCCATAAGATTATTAAACGAAAAAAATTGTCAACAATTAAGTTGAGTGAAGGGTTGAATATTCGATTAGATGTAGAGTATTATATATGTAAGACCCAATTAACTGCACAAGTACGGCTATAAGTACACCATCGACGCTACAGTGATGACATAATATATATATATATATATATAGATATAGATAAATACGCCTATGTACCTAATGCAGTTCTAGAAAACATTTAACTAATTAATTAGATAAGTGGTACGGTGTATTAGTATAATCTAGGAACAAATTTTAAAATAGTTTTTCACGTTTTTTATTTCAACTCGCTTAGCATGCTGATTGTTCACTGTCAAACAAGCACATGATTTGTCGGCTTTCATTTTAAGTTAATATATATATATATATATATATATATATATATATATATATATATATATTCAAAATCTCCATTACTGAATCATTCTTGTGCTACATTTGTCATTTGCTATATTCAAAAATAAGAGAAAAGATAATCGACAAATGAGAAACTTTATTAATAAAAGTAAATATTAACGATCAAGAGAGTTTTTTCCAGAACTAAAAATTTGATAGAGATAAAAAAAAAAGAGGAGAAGAGAATTCGCCGTTTCATTTTAATTTTGTTTTTAGAAAAATCTCCGTTATTGAATCATTCTTGTGCTACATTTGTCATTTGCTATATTTAATCCCAAAATAATAGTCCCTAGAAAATAAAATAACACATTCAAGATAATTAAGCCACATGTGCTCATAGAAACAGTCGATATATCTCTACTTTTTTGTTAGGGCAATAATTATTTAACATATATAATAGCTCGATGATAAGCTGTAACATATATACAGTGACTAGGATACCTATCTTCTTATCTTTTGTGTCTGTTAGAGTTCATACTTGGTGGTTATCAACTACAATATCAAAGCAGCCTAGCTTATTCAAAATTGGGATATATTGTTGTCTTTGTTTATTTTATTATGTTTATTTTTTCTTTTTTCTAGGTACTGTGAACTTTCTTAATTCACATGCACTATGCCATTATGTTGGTCAAGATAAATCATGTTTGACTTTTTTTCCTATAAATATTACGATTAGTTACATGTTTAATAGATTTATATGTATAAAAAATAATTTTTTATACTCAATTTTTTTCCTAATATTATAGTGACGATAAAATAAGAGTATTATAATAACTAATTTTTATATGTAATAGTAGTTTAATAAAATAGCTTAATAGATATTTATAACTCTTTATGTGCAATCAAATTAATTTTTAAATGTGATTTGTTTTTTGGTTGTTGCATGTAGAACTGTGGAAGTTCTTCATACAAACATTGCACACAAATGAATAATGAAGTAGCAAGTCCAATATAATCTTCAACTTGGTAGATGGATGCTTTCTGAATAATGGTACAACATAACTGATCATACTCAAAATTTATAAAATTTCCGGCTAATTGATGTACAATACAAGGAGAATATGTACAGCCTACCACCACACACCTAACTTGCTTTCCAATTTTGCATTTTTAGAAATTGAATCCAAAATACACTACCTAAATACTGCATTACTTAATTAAACTATCAAAAAGAGAAAGTATTATACAACATTTGGTGTACGATTAGGCTGTTGGACATAAGTTATGCACAAAATTAGAGTCAATAAAATCAGTAAATTAGAGTCAATAAAGATAGAATTTTGAACTGGTATTTAGGAGTTAGTTTTATGCAACATGTGTTAGTGGATGTGTTTACCTATTTTTATGGATGAGTCAGTAGTGATAGTCATGGTCTAAATAGAGGTAGTCATGGTCCTATTTCTCAGCTAATTTGTTATGTGTATTGCCTATTTAAAAGGCCTTTGTTTTGTTAATGAAGTAAGTAGAAATTGCAGTGTATTCTCTTTTAATTCTTGAGTTCTATACATCAGTGGTATCAGAGACATAATAGTTCCTGAGTGTGTGAGAAACATTAGAGTGTGAGAGCAACACGTGAGTTTGAGTGAAACATCAAAAGGAAGGATGAATTCTGCAGAAAACTTCATCCAAGCTGCAATTCCTTGCTTTGATGGTCACTATGATCATTGGAGCATGCTTATGGAAAACTTTCTACGTTCGAAAGAATACTGGACAGTTGTTTGTTCAGGAATTCAAGAACCAGGATTACCAGAAGGTATGGAGTTAACAGAAGCACAGAAGGCTGAAGCACAAGCTCAAAAATTGAAAGATCTAAAAGCTAAAAATTATCTCTTTCAGGCCATTGATCGTCCCACTTTAGAAACCATTCTTTACAAAGAAACTTCTAAAGACATATGGGATTCGATGAAGAAGAAGTACCAGGGTTCAACAAGAGCAAAAAGACAACAACTTCAAGCTCTTCGCACAGAGTTTGAAGCACTCCGAATGAACACAGGAAAGTCTGTAACAGATTACTTCTCTCGCACTATGGCAATTGTGAACAAGATGCGTATTCATGGTGATAAAACTGAAGATGTTACCATAGTGGAGAAGATACTTCGATCCCTTACACCAAAATTCAATTACGTTGTCTGCTCCATAGAAGAATCCAAAGATGTTGACACTCTTTCACTTGATGAGTTATAGAGTTCCTTGATGATTCATGAGCACAAGATAAACCAACAAGAGCCACAAGAAAAGGCACTGAAGGTTGTCGCTGAAAATGTCTCTTCAGCAGGCAGAGGTCATAGCAGAGGAGGTCGAGGACGTGGCAGGCATGGTGGAAGAGGGAACAACAATAATCAGTACCAAGAGCATCACACTCAAGGCAGAGGAAAGGGGAGAGGCTCTTATTCAACAAATTTCAAGCCAAAGTCAGCAGACAAGTCTAATATTGAATGCTACCGATGCCATAGGTATGGTCATTATTATTCTGAATGTAGAACTAATTTGAATAAAAAGGATGGAGAAAGAACTAACTTTGCAGAGAAAGAGGAAAGCACTGAAGTGTCTCTTTTGATGGTGTGTCACATTCAAGAAGAAATGCAAAATGATCTTTGGTACTTGGATTCGGGTTGCAGCAATCATATGTGTAGGAATAAGTCAACATTCTCCAAGCTTGATGAATCATTCAAAACGACAGTCAAGTTTGGAGATAATTCGGTGAAAGACGTTATAGGCATTGGGACGATATCCATACAAACCAAAGAAAACAATATTTACACAATTTCTGATGTTTTCTTTATGCCTGAGTTAAAGACAAACTTGATAAGTGTTGGCCAACTACAAGAGAAGGGCTATGAAGTCTCCATTAAAGATGGTGTATGTCAAATTCGAGATGATAAGATGGGATTAATTGCTCGGGTCAACATGACAGCAAATCGCTTGTTTCCTTTATACATACGCCACACTGCACAAGCTTGTTTCTCAGCTAGAGTGAAAGATACAGCATGACTATGGCATTTTCGCTATGGTCACTTGAACTTTGGAGGGTTAAAAACGCTGCAACAGAAGGTCATGGTAACGGGTCTTCCACAACTCTCAATTCCTACCGGTGTGTGCGAAGAGTGCACAATTAGCAAGCAACCACGAAGTCCATTTCCTCATGGAAAATCCTAGAGAGCAAAACACATTCTAGAGCTGATACATTCAGACATATGCGGCCCAATTAATCCAAGTTCCAATGGGGGTAAACGATATATTATTACTTTTATTGATGATTTTAGTCGGAAAACTTGGGTGTTTTTCTTACAGGAGAAATCTGAAGCATTGGAGGCATTTAAAGCATTTAAAATGCTGGTCGAAAAAGAAGTAGAGTGTCAAATCAAAACTTTACGAACAGACCGTGGAGGTGAATTTAACTCACAAGAATTCATTAACTTTTGTGAGTTTCATGGGATTAAAAGGCAGCTCACAGCTGCATACACGCCTCAGCAAAACGGAGTTAGTGAGAGGAAGAATCGTACTATCATGAATATGGTGCGGAGTCTTCTAACAAGAAGTGGTGTACCGAAGCAGTTCTGGCTTGAAGCGGTAAATTGGAGCATTCATGTTTTGAACAGATCTCCCACTTATGCTGTTCAAAATATGACCCCTGAAGAGGCCTGGAATGGAAGGAAACCAAATGTTGCGCATTTTAGAATTTTTGGATGTACTGCATATGCGCATGTTCCAGAGAAGAAAAGGAAGAAGCTAGATGATAAAGGAGAAAAATGTGTTTTTCTTGGTGTTAGCACACAATCAAAGGCTTACAAATTGTATAATCCTAACACTAAGAAGATCATTATTAGTCGCGATGTTGTCTTTGATGAAGAAAACATGTGGGACTGGAGTGAAAATGACAATCAACAAATTGTAGCTGACTTTGATGGTGAAATAAATGATCCTGAGCAGCAGCCCCCAGCTGAAATAAATGATCCTGAGCAGCAGCCCCCAGCTCCA
>CM025787.1:32077997-32090914 GCA_014636745.2 Centella asiatica
ATGAAACAATTATGTTTATGTATTTGTTATTATTGAAAACTTATAATATCGTCACCAAAACTTGCTCTCTCAACACCAAATACTTGTTGGAGACTGGAGTACCGAGACATTAAGCAAGAGAGACTAATTTTATTGGAGTAACGCCACTGGTAATGCATGATATCGAGTATAATAAGAAGAAAAAAAATATCATATACTAATCTATTAGGATTGATATATTGATATATTCATTTTTTTTTCCTATATATATATATATATATATATATATATGCAATTATGATAATTAAATTAATCAATATACATATATATAATAATTTATATAAAATTAATTAACATCAATTGACCTACGGTCAACTTGGAAGGTTCCCATTATGAAACAATTATGTTTATGTATTTGTTATTATTGAAAACTTATAATATCGTCACCAAAACTTGCTCTCTCAACACCAAATACTTGTTGGAGACGGGAGTACCGAGACATTAAGCAAGAGAGACTAATTTTATTGGAGTAACGCCACTGGTAATGCATGATATCGAGTATAATAAGAAGAAAAAAAATATCATATACTAATCTATTAGGATTAGTATATTAATATTTTAGTATCGAATTTAGACTATAGGCGAATTTAGATGGTATGAGATTGCTTAGTGTCTAATCAAAATAATTAATCTGAATAAATATTTACAATAATGATTTTACTATTAATAATATCTATTAGTGTTGATATTTTGTGTTAATCGGAGTAGTATTAATTCTAGTACGATTTCAAAGAAATATATATGGACCGGATAATTGGGTCTCTTTTAAACTAGAACACCACGCATAAACTTGATCACTAAAAAAAAAACACTACGTGTTGATGTAAACTTTATTTCATTAATTTTAAAGTTGATTGATCATAAATATATATCAAAACTAATCGCAGCAACAGCCTGGCAACAGTACATTAAAATTTGAAAATACACCGGAAAGGTTAATTAGCCTCAATTTTCCAAGTCAGCCTAAAGTCGTCTCATGAACTTTTTTATTTTTAAAAATAATATTTCATTAGAATTGTTGGCATTTTGTTTTTTTCGTGGTTGACATTTTGAAAGTAAAATGATAATTAAATCACTGAGAATTTGCTCCGTTCTGTCTAAGTAAACGTGTAGGGCCTTCGAAATCTTTTGTAGCATTCGGTGGGATTTTAAAGAATATAAAAGAGTTGCATGTCAATCTTGCCATCTAGAAGGTTTTTTCAAGTAAATAGTTTTTAATGATAATCCTGTTGAAGTATTCAGGAGTGGGGTGCATTAGTTATGCGTGCTATGTAACGACTTATCTCTAAAGACGTCGAATGGGAAAAAATTATTTAGTGAATTTGCACATGTACATGTGTGTCACATATATTAATATTATATTATTATTTTAGAAGAAATTTTAAAAATAGATCTTAACAAAAAAAACATTAAAAAGCTAATTGATTTTAAGAATTTCGCATATAAAGTTATTGACAGCTGTACGGCGAAAAAGAAATTGTTTCAAGCTAGGACGAAACCATAGTATTCTATTTCTTTTTCTATTTCGCCTTAAGAAAAAAAAAAGACAGAATTCATAGTATTCTATTTTTGTAACAATTATATCAACAAAAGGTCTCCAACAAGATATTGAAGGCAACAACAAATTGAATTCAAATATTTCAAATGAAGTAATTTAATAATGTCTTCCGTTTCAAAACTAAAGATACATTTTAACAAACTATAACATGTTAAAATTTAAATCAACAACAATTTAATTGATTTTAAATAATATAATTATTATAATCTTGTAGTTTATGAAAAAAAATTGAATTAAAATATAATTTTCATTTGGAATTTTCATAGATATCATAAACTTTGAGAATCAATATATCATCGTTTGATTTCAAATAATTAAAATATATCAGTAATTTTAAAACGAATAGAGTATTTATCAATTTAACTGTCTCACATAAGACAGATATTAATATTAATCATTATTAAATCAATTAACAATGTATTACTAAAAATATAATGATTTTAACGGCGAATACAAATAGAAGAAAGGGGCATGATGTGTTGTGAACGCGTAAAGAACAGTGGCAAGAGAACGGGGACCACCCTGTGGAAATTCAGAGATGATATATATCTACAATTCTCTATGTATCAAATCATAACGACAGCCATATATAGCAAAGCTAACGTAGCACAAATTCCTCAGCAGCCGGCTTTAAATGAAATCTGAAGAAGTTATTTGCTTAATTTGTGTATTGGTTGTCATAAATTGATCGTTTTGATAATTATATCAATAGTTTTGAGTCATATCAAGTGCACTAAAAATTAATGGAGTATTTAATTTGATGAAATTATTTACGATATGAGAATTATAATAAAAATAAGAATCGATTTTTTTATTGATATGTTTAGTACACTATTTAAAAAACACTTAAGAATGAAATAAAATGTCCTTATTGTAACTCATATAAACATATATGTATATGGATTAATATAATAATTTATATTAAATATTAATTGGTATAAATTTATATTATTAATATAATATATATATATATATAATAATACACTAATAATAATTATTATAATATAATAATAATAACAAGAGTATACATGTCTTTATATGTTCTATTGATTCCAATATCTATTGTAAGAAACTTGATAATACTCATTTTTAATACATTAAAAAATAGAAAATTCTTAAAATCGATTCAAATTATTTATAACTAATTAAACTATGAATGGAATTAATTAGAATCGATTTCCATTCCTATTACCAACCAAACGACCATAACAGTGTTAATGATAAAAACGAAGGAAGAAGCCACGTGTGTAGAAGTAACACCACACACACACATATATATATGAAAAAAATGTAAAACATGAAATACATTAAGAATATAAACTAGCCCAGCAGCCCGTCCTGCCTAACACGAATTTTGTGGCTGTTAGTGATTTTTTTTCTTTTGGTTTTTTTTCAGCCGGTACGATTTGATAAAAAATATTTCCGTACTTTACAATAATTTTTCAACTTCTCTTATTAAGTTTATATTATCATATTATTATATGTAATATTATTATCTAGTTAACAAAATTACAGTGTAAATTGTAATATAATGTATCAAATAATAACATGATAATATAAATTGCACATGAAGAGTTCAAACATATTTAAACTGTATGATAATAGTTTTCAAAAGATTGCACCGGCCAGTAAATTTTTTTTTTTTTTTAATGATGTATGCGAGAATTTTCAATACTTTTGAGGTGATGGATGTTTTCAATATGGTATTCGTTGATAGCTATACAAATGTTTGTCAGTAATTTTTCTACCGTAATACATTATTGTGCTAATTTCTTGATTTTATTTCAATAGTAAATCGTATGTTCTTTGTTTTTTTTTACTCTGATAGCAAAACACTAAGAATCCACAAAGTTGTTGCAATGAAGGCCGATTTGGGCAACAATTTCCATCAGATTCGACGATTATTTCACAATTAATTTTGTACAATTCAATCTTTTCGCCAAAAATATTACTGCGACAGTATAATATTTTATGTATCAACATTTTGGGATACATTGTCAACATATAAGTCAACTTATTAGATTAATATACATTATAGAGCTCGATTTAATCAAACTTGATCGTTTGAAACATAAATCAAGAGTCTCTTAGTAATATAGCTCACTCTGGTAGTTGTAAGACAGTAACAAATCCTTGGCTATTGTGGATGATAAGCATCACGAAAGAGCAAATCATAGTTCCAAAGGATCGCGAGTTGCTCTGTAGCATGACTCCAATTCCATTTTACTAAATATTATCACCAGACAATCTGAGCTCATATCCTCCAATTTTCTCCTTTTCATTATCAAACAGATAGAAAAACTAAATCACGCAGAGTGAAGTTAAAAAACAGATTAAGGGAAATTAATATTTTAAAGTGTAGTTAGGAGTTCTATAATTAACACATGTATCCTAAGAACTTGGAAAAGTACATCAATTGATGTAGTTGACTAACCACACATTGCTCTATATATTGATTCGAAAATTAATGTATGTTAAAATCTTAAAAGACAAAACATTTAAGAACTAAATATTTACTTCATTTTAAAAAGTCAAATAACTATAAAATGCAACGTATTGAGTCAATTGAGTGACAATAATTAGACTTATATAGTGACTCAGTGAGTTATTAACCAAATGGAAGTTTAAAAATTTAAGGTCTTATATTAATAATATTATTATATATTAATATATTAATGTGGGCAGAAAAGTTTCTCATGGGAGGATTGGTAACAAATAGTCTTTGGTGTCACTGTCCCTTTGGTTACTCCAAGTCAACTTCTATCCTATCAGGTCGCGTGTAATTGATGTTTTGAGAATAAGTTGTCAGCTTGAAAAATTCTTCTTAATTCCAAAATAGGTAATGGTAAAAAAGAAGTTGTGTAATGTTTTTTACATTCCGATTAATTTGATACATTTTCTTTGAAAAAAAAAGAAGGAATTTCACGAAAAAATAAATATCAATAACTTTGTATAATATGTGGAATTAATAAGAATAACATAATAAATATAGACAATTTAGAAGAACAAACTTTTCTTAATATTTTTCAAATTATTTTCAGTAAATGAATCTAGGAGGGAATATATAATACAGCTTCTTTTGAATTAATGATAAAATGAATTTAAAAAAGACTTGTGTCATCTCAAATTCTACAAGTATCGCGTCATCGGTTCTCTTCTCTTGTATTCTTGTTAAACAATACATTTTAGTACAAAATGCAATTTTAAAATCAAGCTGATCCATAAAAATATCCAAGACTATTTCTTCCACCATTATGTTTTAATGTTCAGGTTTTCACATCAAATGTGAAAGAGATTAATAGTTATGATAAGTTTTTGAGACGAAAGACGTCCAAAATCACTTTTAAAATTCTATATAAAAGACTGAGAGTCTTTTGTAAGATTATTGAACTATAGTTAAAAAATAAAAAAAAATATTAATTACAAAATGCGTAGGTTACCAATATTATTCCTCACACTGAACATTATATTAAGTATAAATATAAAACTGTATGTTTAATTCACACATGTTTGATTCGTACATACTTTTCACATAGTTTACGGTGTCAAATTTCTCACTTAATGAAAATCAAAAGACTCATATCACTCATTAAACTATAGAACTTGAATACTTCATCAGTTATGAATGAAACTCAATATAACTCTAAATTTTAATTTTGGAGCGGAGAGTAACTACTCCCTTAGTCCCATTTTATTTGAGAAACTTTGATTTTTTTGATTAAATTAATCAAATTTTAAATAAAAAATTACTTTTAATCTTATACGATATAATCACAAAATTAATATCATAAAAAATTATATCTAATATACAACTTGTTTGAAATTAATATTTATAATACACTTGTCTATAAATTAATTTTAAATTTGATCAATTTAACCAATAAAATTAAAATTTATTAAATAATACGGAATAAAGAGAGTATTATTTTTACTTTGGAATATTGCACGACTGATAAAAACAGAAGTGGGTTGACGCAGAGAAGAATAATCACAACTTTTCCGTGTTGGAAGAAAAGTTATGACCAGATAATAACAACATTAAGCCAAAACGAGGATAAGCTTTTAATGTATTTCTTTAAGTCCATTTTGTATATATCTCGTACTCAGTCCATTTATATTCGCATGTAGTTTGATTTTTTAACCCATAATTTATATAATACGCACGAAAGTCCATCAATACAATAGTGGTCCTAAAGAGGAAAACATGACACAGAGCTCGATCCCCACCCTGCCCCCACCTATGGATCTTGTAAAAGATCACTTCCAACTCCAGCAGGATTTTTTATTTGATTTGGTGTACATTTAATTAAAGAATGAAAACTCAAAACAAAAAATAAATATATTTGTACAATAAATTAGGTGGGGAATCTTTTGTCAATTTTGCAAGTACTCTCTTCGTTCTTATTTATACGTCGTTTGTCTTTTTTGTACATAATTTTAGGTACATTTTTATACATATTAAACATTTTATTTAAATTTTAAAAAGTTAAAAAGTGAAAATAATTTAAATGAAGATTATATATATATATATATATATATATATATATATATATATATATATATTCACTATGAGTCACTATGTCAATTTCCAGAGAAAGGTTCCGAATAACTACGTGTCTAATAAGAGAATAGAAATATTTCAACTACATTCACACTTGGAGAGCAAGGAAAGGGTTACGTTCACACTAAGCGACTGAACCAAAGAAAAGAGACGAAAATAAGATGGCGACTATTAATTAAAAAGAAGAAACTAAGAAAGTATATAAAAAAAATATTAGTTACGATAGAATGGGTTAATAAGCGGGTTTACTCAAGTAGAGGAACAAATATTAAAGTCATATCCAACTCTTTAATTATGTTTTATCATCAGAGGGAATTGACTTAAGTATGTCACTTGGGAGTAGGTAACGCAGCATTGTATTATAGTTGATCGATCGGAATATAAATTGAATATGTTGGAGTTGGATCATAATTCAACATTATTTATTTCTAATTAGGAATAGGTTTTTCTATTTCTTATTGGGATGCGTTTTATTTCTATTCCTAATCAGAATAGGTTTCCAATTGGATTTTGGATTTGATTATTTTTTTCAATTTCTTTTGGGTTTCTAACATTATGTTGGGGGTCTATTGTGTTTATGGGTAGATCAAAACTAAATTATAATATTTAGTTCTTTGTGAGGATATTATGTAACTATTGAGAGTTTGCAAGGTAGATTAACGGAGTGTGAGATATTCCACCATAATTGTATCTTGTGGAAAACTTGGATTAATAGTAATAATATTCAGACAGGCTGGACGTAGCCCGAATTTGGGTGAACCAGGGTAAATCTTTGTGTTCTTTTCTGTTATTGAATTATCTCTTTACTTGCGGTTTGGTATTTGTCAAGGTCTTATTCCCAACATTTGGTATCAGAGCTTAGTTTGCGCACAGAGTTTCTGGGATTAATCTGGGTTTAAAATGTCGACAAATACATCTAGAGTTGAGATTGAGAAATTCAATGAGAAGAGCTTTGAGTTGTGAAAACTCAAGATGGAGGATCTACTCGTGGATTGTGATCTGTGGTCAATGATTGAAGATTCGAAGCCGGTACTTATTACAGAAAATGAGGATGGTAGTTCTTCCTCTATTGTTAATACGGTGACAAAAGATAAAATTGTCGAGTGGAAAAAACTGGGTTTGAAAGGCTCGAGGATTGATTTGGTTGTGTCTAGCCGATACTGTTTTGGTGAATGTTGCCGGTGAAAAATCTACAAAGGACCTATGGACAAAATTGGAGAACCTCTACCAAATTAAATCTCTTGTCAACAAATTATTTCTAAGGAAGAAATTGTATAAGTTGCGGATGGAGGATGGTGGATCGTTCTCGGCTCATCTTCAGGAATTTAATACCTTGGTAAGTCAATTGGCTTCAATTAATTGTGATATGAAGGATGATGACAAAGCCATTACCTTACTTTGTTCACTGCCGAACTCGTGGGACAATTTGATTATTGCGATTGGTAGTGGAAATACAGAGATCTCGTTTGAGAGTGTTGTTGCGGCCTTGTTATCTGAGGAGATGAGACGCCAAGGTATGGAGAGTTCCACCAAGGAGGCCTTGATTGTGAGAGGCAGAATCAAGACAAAAGTAGGCGGTCAAACGGCAGATCTAGATCACGTGGGAGATCTAAAAGTATTGATCGGTCAAAGATGCGGTGTTGGAAGTGTCAAGAAATTGGACATGGTAAGAAAGATTGTCCAAACAAAGCAGCCAAAGGAGACAAGGTGATCCTAAGAAAAAGGAGGATGACGGCGATTTGTACTTGGTGGCAGCTTGTGTGGCTCAGTCAGATTCTGATGTGTGGTATATTGACACTGAAGCTTCCTATCATATGACTTCTCACAAGGAGTGGTTTTGTGAATATGAGAAATATGATGGGGGTAGTGTCTAATTGGGGAATAGTGAGACACTAACGATAGTTGGACGTGGGAAAGTTAGACTCAGAATGAGTGATGGGATGGTGAAGACCCTTCCCGGAGTTATGCATATTCCAGGACTCAGGAGAAATTTAATATCAGTGGGCATGATGACAGATGCAGGCATCACTTTCAGTTGCACTAAAGATTCATGTAAGATGACTCGCGGTTCAATGATAATTGCGAGAGGCACTAGATATGGTACTTTGTACAAGCTGCTGGGAGACACTGTTGAACCTCAATTTGGGAGTGCATTGATTTCTGAGACAGAGCCTAGTGATGACACTAGTGTAGCCATGTTATGGCATCAGCGGCTCGGACACATAGGAGAGAAGGGGCTATCTACCATAGCCTCGAAGCAGCTAGTGGAAGGGGTCCCAAATTATTTTATGGGATTTGGCTTTTGTGAGCATTGTTTGTATGGAAAGCAAAGCCGAGTAAAGTTTAAGGGTGAAGGTACAAGGGTGTTGGATTTGATACACAGTGATCTTTGTGAGTCTCCGGATAAATCTCTTGGAGGATCAAGGTATTTCGTTTCCTTTATAGATGATTACTCAAGGTATGCTTGGATTTATTTCTTGAAAAGGAAATCGGATGTGCTTGAAAAGTTCAAGGAGTTCAAGGCATTAGTTGAAAATCAACTTGATAGAAGGATCAAAGTTCTTCGGACAGACAATGGTTTAGAGTATAAGTTCGTGGACAAGTATTGTACAGAAGTAGGCATTGCAAGACAGAACACCATAAGGTATACACTTCAGCAGAATGGAGTGGCGGAACCGCTGAATCGTACACTTATGGATAAAACTAGATGTATGCGAAATTGGGCAGGCTTGGAGCCTGAGTTTTGGGTAGAAGCAGTTGCTACAGCATATTACTTGAAAAATCGAACTCCTACTTCAGCGGTAAAGGATCAAACACCATATGAGATAATATTTGGAAAGAAGCCAAGTATGAGTCATGTTCATGTGTTTGGTTGTGATGCTTATATGCATGTGCCTAAGGAGAAAAGAACAAAGCTTGACTACAAATCTGAGAAGTGCAAGTTTGTTGGCTATAAAGATGGAGTCAAGGGGTACAAATTGTGGAATCCAGAGACCCGGACTATTGTGTACAGCAGAGATGTGGTGTTTAGAGAAACATCAAATGTTGATGCTGTCACTGAAAATTTACCCAAGGAGACTAGTCATGTTGAGTTTGATATGAGCTCAGTAAAGGATGTGGAAGATGAAGACCCACATGGTACATCAGAAGCTGTTGATGATGATTCAGATAAAGAACAATTAGTTTAACAGGATGACGATGATAGTGTTGATTCAGATCATGGAGTGGAGGCCGAACAAGAGCCTCAAGCAAAGCCAACATTGAGGAGATCCACACGGGTTAGGAAAACACCTAGCAGGTATTCACTTAGTGTCTCTTATGCTTTGATAGTCACTAGTGATGAACCTGGTTCAGTTAAAGAGGCGAGAGCCTTAGATGATGCTAATATGTGGGAGGAAGCAATGAAAGAGGAGATGCGGTTACTTGAACAGAATCACACATGGAATCTTGTGAAATTGCCTAGGGATATGAAGGCAATTGGGTGCAAGTGGGTATTTAAAAAGAAGCAGAATGTAGATGGTAAAGTGGAGAAGTATAAAGTTAGGCTGGTTGCGAAGGGGTATTCTCAAATAGAAGGAGTGGACTATGCAAAGATCTTCTCACCAGTGGCAAAGCTAATATCTATTAGAACTGTTTTATCTGCGACAACTGCTTATGATCTTGAAGTTGAGCAAATGGATGTAAAGACAGCCTTTCTTCATGGGGATTTAGAGGAGGAGATCTACATGAAACAACCGGAGGGGTTTGTGGTCAAAGGAAAAGAGAACTTAGTTTGCAAGTTGGATAAATCCTTGTGTGGCCTAAAACAGTCACCTCAGATGTGGTATCAAAAGTTTGATAGTTATGCTCAACGGATCGGATTCACTCGAAGCCATGCCGATCATTGTGTATATATGAAGAGGTCAGGTGAGGATTTTGTCATTCTGACTTTGTATGTTGATGATATGCTCTTGGTGGGTAATAGCAAGAAGATGATCAAAACTATTAAGGGATTACTAGCGCAACAGTTTGAGATGAAGGATCTTGGGGTTGCTATTTACATCTTGGGCATACATATACGGAGAGATCGGGGACAACGGAAACTGTGGCTTGGACAAAGAAAATATGTTGAAGGAATCTTGAAGAAGTTCAACATGTCTGATTGCAAACCAGTCGGGACTCCTATGTCAGTTGGAGTTAAAATGTCTGCGGAGCTATCTCCTAAGAGTGATGAGGAAAAGGAGCAGATGACACACATTCCATATGCTAGCGCGGTTAGTAGCTTAATGTATGCAATGGTGTGCACTCGACCAGATATTGCTCATTCAGTGGGAGTATTGAGCAGATATATGTCTAATCCAGGCAAGGAGCATTGGACTGCCGTCAAAAGAGTGTTCAGGTATCTTCGTGGAACCTCAGATTATGCTTTATGTTTTGAGGGTAATGGAGATAAGGTGTCTTTTGGTGTGAAGGGGTCAGTTGATGCGAATTGGGGTGGTGACTTAGACTGTCGAAGATCGACAAGTGGTTATGTATTCAACTTGTTCGGTGGACCGGTTAGTTGGATGAGTAAAAGGCAAAGTGTTGTTGCCTTGTCATCTACTGAAGCAGAATACATGGCATTGACTCATGCAGGGAAGGAAGCAATATGGCTTCGTCGGCTATGCAAGGAGCTTGGATTTAAGGAAAAATTTGTTGTGGTGAAATGTGATAGCCAAAGTGCTATACATTTGGCAAAGAATCCAGCATATCACTCCAGGACGAAACATATTGATATTCAATATCACTTTATCCGAGAAAAGGTGGAGGACAAAGTGGTGCACTTGGAGAAGGTTGACACAGTGGCAAATTGTGTGGACTTCTTGACAAAGCCTGTTACTTTGGAGAAGTTTCAGTGGTGTACTTCTGAAGTTGGGTTAAAGACTCAGGGTATAGGAGCTGCTGCATTGTGTGTGAAGTATTCACCAAGTGGGAGAATGTTGGAGTTGGATCATACTTCAACATTATCTATTTCCAATTAGGAATAGGTTTTTCTATTTTCTATTGGGATGTGTTTTATTTCTATTCCTAATCAGAATAGGTTTCCAATTGAATTTTGGATTTGGTTATTTTTTCCAATTCCTTTTGGGTTTCTAACATTATGTTGAGGGTTTATAAATATAATGGTTTATTATGTTTATGGGTAGATCAAAACTAAATTATAATATTTAGTTTTTTGTGAGGGTCTCTTATAAGGGGGTGAGGATATTATGTAACTATTGAGAGTTTGCAAAGTAGATTAGCGGAGTGTGAGATATTCCACCATAATTGTATCATTGTATTTTGTGGAAAACTTGGATCAATAGTAATAATATTCAGACAGGCTAGACGTAATCCGGATTTGGGTGAATTAGGGTAAATCTTTGTATTTTTTTCTGTTATTGAATTATCTCTTTGTTTGCGGTTTGGTATTTGTTAAGATTTTATTTCCAACAGAATATATAAAAACGAAATAAAAATGGCGATCCGAAGAAATTATGTGAGAAAACGAGGAGGTTAGAATTAAACATACATATGATGGAGTGTATATAAAAAACACAGTTTATTTAATTAGTTTGAAGGAAAGTAACACAGTTAGCTGCCAAGAGCCAACCTGCTTGGTTTTAGTATTATGTGCGTATGTGTATATAGAGATATATATATACAAGAATTACCACGTAAAAATTACGATACAAATCTCGATATCAACTTTATCATGCAAATTATCCTCTTGGTTATAAGATTATAAATTCATTTAATATTTTAAACAGTAAAATTGATTATTCCTGAAATTTCAAATTTAGGACTCATAATTTGTTACTCCGTATTACTTATTTTCGTCATATATTAAGAAAAATCTGTATAGACTATTTTGTTGAGTTTTTTTTTTCTTTTCTTTTATTCTAAAAAAATCTCAAACCATGTATTTCGTTGGGAGTTTGGGACCCAACTTTGTTTTTTCCAATAAAAGTTTATAACAATATTAAAATAAGACGTTAACAAATAAATTCACACGTTTTCGCAAATAGTAATATTTAAATATCAGTTAAATAGTAACACAGCCAACTCAAGTCTAAATGTAAGTAAAAATTCCTGAATCCATGTAAGAGTTCCACCAAGTTCATCCAATGGTCAAGAGATACATTCTTTTCTCAATAAAGACTTTTGCACCCTTATGCCCTTTTTTTCCTTCGAGCATGTCATTTTGACTTTTTATTAGTTTGTCATAGAGATGGATACAAGTCAGCCTCTTTCGCACCTATTACTTCCTCCCTCCTATTCTATTTTACAGGTCGTTTTAAAAAAAAATAATTATTAAGAAATATATTAATTTTATGTTCAATTAATTAAAAAAATATAAAAATCTTATATTATTATTTAAATATTTATTAAAAATAATAAAAATCAAACAAATTAATACTAAATACAAGGATAATATAGGAAATTAAAAAATTAATATGCTATTAAAATTTAAAAGTGACATGTAAAATAAAATATATTTTTTTTCTTCCTTAAAAAGATATCTAAATATGAATGGAGGGAGTAATAATTTATAGAGCTCCCTAATTGTAAATGAGTATTTGATTTTTCCAACATATCCTGCAATGAGCATTACAATGAATTCTTCTCGAGAAATGAATATAATAGTGTACAAAATTTATGAATCTCATCAACTTATCACACTCATTCCATGTATTAATTTATAATTTAAAGACTACAAACACCAGAAGAATCATGCAAAGTATCTCATATATCCAAAAA
>CM025787.1:32102714-32115659 GCA_014636745.2 Centella asiatica
TATATATATATATATATATATATATATATATATATATATATATATTTATGTCATATGTATAATATTTGAACATCATTGATAGTTTCTTTATACGCGTACTAGATATATTGGTTTCATACATATAAGTAAATATTTTGTGAATGGCATGCATGCGCATGTGTTTATATATGGTAGTGCAAACCGCTACCCTAAAGCATCTAAAGTATGTTAATCCGCCCAGGTCTTTTCGTCCTTTGATTTTAGACTAATTCAGATTTATGTCCATTTTAAATTAAATTCAATGCTAATTCATTTTTGCTACTAAAGCTTTTGAAAAAGCTAACATGTCTCCTACAAGCTTTACCCCTCTCTTTCAGTACTACGTTTTATTCTAATTATATATTTTAAAATTTCATTTCTTCTTTATTAGCTTAATTTTGCTACTAATTTCCTCCGTATTGAAAAGTAATATTTACCTACATAACAAGTAGGAAAAAGTTGTACACTGACTCGGTGATCAAGTAAAAAAGTCCCTTGATTAGAATGGCCGAGGCTTAAGGGTCCTAGAAATATACAAGGATTATAAAAGACTAAAAATAATCCTTTTAAGTAAAGATTTTTTTATAAAATTTTATTATATATTATTATTACTATTATCATTGCATATTAACACCATATCTTCTGCAAATCATTTGGAAACAAAAGACTATTGCTACATCGTCAATGGAATCGATAAACTATCCATCAAGGATACCATTAGATATTGTTTTCAGGTGTATTATATTGATAATTTGAATCCAATTAGGAGTCTAATAACTCGGCCTAAAATGGGGCAGCAGTTTAGGTAGATACAATGTTACAAGCAAATTCTAATTATTTTGTTCTTAGAATTTCTATAACAAATTCTAGTTACCCTTATGGCCTTATTCTATATGAGTAACAAATTGTAGTTACTATCATATCAATTCTTTAATCCCACGCTCTGATCGACTGTTCTCAGCAAACATGAAACTTCCATGGTGTAATCCCTTCTCTTTCTCCTCCTCATTCCACTCTGATCCATAGTAGTGTTGTTCGGAGTGTTCATCAGTTTTTGAAGCTGGTAAAAACATGCTTCCCCACTGAGGAAAGTGCACTAGTGCCACCGGAAGCGTAAGGACCACACCCATGACTCCCATCCATGTTAGACCTGCTGCAGTAGAGAACCTCGAGCCTGAGAAAAACAGTAATTGAGTCAAACCACCTCCAAAGTTTCCACCTGCACCAGTTAGGCCACTGATCAAGCCTAAAGATCGTCGTGAAATGAAAGGGACTATGCCATAAGTTGCACCACATGCTGCTTGTGCTCCGATAGAGAAGAGGACGAGAGCAAATATTGAAATGGGAAGTGAATTAGCTCGACCAAGCCAGATACAGAAGATTCCTCCAAGTGTTTGGAGTATCCATAAGGTCCATAGTCTTCCCCTCATGCCAAATTTTCTTGCTGCTAAATCGGAAGCATATCCCCCAAAAGGGGGTGATGCAAAGTTGGCCAATCCAAAGGATGCAGCAACCATTCCAGCCGTATGAAGCTTGAGATTAAAACGGTCATAGAAATATTCCGCGATGACATTGTTTATGCACATCTCCATACCCATGGAGAAGCCATATATAAGGAAAAAAATCCCCGTCCTATAGTTGGTGACTGCATACCGAAACACCTAAACAAGAAATTGTATTTAGAGTTAGTTTGACAGACATAATGTGTATGGAATATGTCCAAGAAAATATTCCCTTTTTAATTAGATTAACAGCCTTGTTTAATTTAAGGGTCAACCAACTCCCTCAGTTGTTATACGTACAGTGGATTCTATACAAAAAGTGATGCTTGAGAAGCACCTATGCTGTAGATGAGTAGGGTTTTATTTAATTTAATTTCAAAATTTTTTGTCTGTCTTTGTCTTTTGCTAGGTTGTAACCGGTAACACTATTTGCTCCTGAGCCAACTTTAGATTAAAATATAAATTTATGCACGCTCCGTATAATAAAAAACTCTCGGCGGATATAGGTGAAAAAGGATGGCTAGCGGAGTTAGGCACTAGACAGTCCTAGGTGGTAGAGCGCCTAGACGGATGATTAATGGAACTAAGTAAGGACTTAACATTGTGCACATGTGCATAGAGAGAGATCAACTGACCTTGGAGAACTTATCTTTAGGGTCATGACGACTCTTTTGTAGGGAACTAAGGTTGCCATCAGGCAAGTCTTGGCCAAGAGTTAAGACCATGATACCTACGGTCAGATGTAGAAATCCAGGTATGAAGAAGGCAATCCTCCAGGCCGTGAACGGAGTAGCACCGGATAGTTTAATAACAAGATACAGAAATGGCATCAAAAGTTGAGTAACTCCACCACCCATGTCTCCCCACCCACCGGTGGTTCCATTGACAAGCCCTATAATCTTACTATTGAACATTGTGCTCATCCAATATTGGCAAGACACAAATGTTGCAAGTGAGAATCCAATCATAAACCGGATTGCTATATATCCTTCTGCTGATGAAACAAAAGAAATAGAAAACACAACTGGAGCTGCTAACATGTTAATAAAAGCACAGCCATATCGCGGTCCTATGAGGTCACAAACCACACCCATCAGAAGCCTAGAGAATATGCTCCCGGAAACAGAAGCAACTCCGGCATTTCCTATGTCACTTCTTGTTAAATTTATGTTGTCCCTGATGATGGGGACGAGAGGAGCGGCCGCGAAAGTGGATACAAAACAAGTGAAAAATGATATCCAAGAAAGGTGGAAGGCTCTCATGTGAGGTTGTGCCACAGAAAATATTTTTAGGGTTTTGGCTTTATGTTCAGAATCTACTGGCAAATCAAATTTGGATGCGGTACTGCTCAGGTTTTCGGGTGAAATTATAGAGATGGAGCCGAAGGTTTGTTCTGTGCGTGCGACTCCATGCATGGAGCTTCGAGGGGGAACTTCAGTGTTCGCCATTTCTCTTTTTCTGAGGTAAAGAGGTGTTAGTGTGGTTATGGAAAGGTTCCAGGCTCAGGTATTTATATTGGTTTTTCGTATTATTTTAAAATTTGCGCCATATTTTTTAACGTAAATAGACCGAGACAAATGGAATATGTTATATACATACATTAATTTTCTTTTTATTGACAAAAAATAAAAAAATCATTAAACCCACCAATTAGTAATTTTGTCCCAAAAAAAGGCTAAGAAGCACGATGAAAATCAAATCCCAGCCCCACAAAAAGATTGGTATATTGGTATATAGGTACATAGATACTACAATAGTACATTCATATAATAATATATATGGATTCTATAAAGTACAAAATTTGTGTACTTAATATGTTTTTGGGCACATCAACTTAATTAGTGCACATTATTTAATTTTTATATTGTACATGTACATCTCAGATTTTTTGTTTTGTAAAATCCAATTTGCACTGTTTTAGGTAAACTAATATTAAATAAAAGTTTAGACAGAAAAAGTATAAAATTTCTTTTAATGTTTATGTAGCATTTTCCGCCTATAAATAGACTAACAACATAGAGTTTTACAAGATTAGTCACCAATTTCAAAGTATCAGTCGTCACCAATTGGGCATCATCATCAATCCAAAGTTAGGGTCATCAACAAAGCCTAACCCTAATTCCTTAAATTGGTCACCATCATCGCCGCCTTGTCAGCCCCAGTTTTGATTCTTAATAATAACTCAAGTCAAAGGATCCAAATCGTCTTAATAGAAGCACTTTTGGAACCAACCTATGCTATGAAATTTGAGTCTACCAACCTATTTTATATTACCCTTAATTTATTTTTGTTTGAAATAACGATTAACATACGAGATGAAATAGATCCATTTTAGATTCAAAATTTGTAGGTTAATATATCTTTTCCATGTAGATTCTCTCAATTTATAATATATACTTTTGGTTTCGTAGAAATATATAAAATTAACACAATATATGTTAAATATAGAATTTATATTGATTATTATTATTTTTTTTTGCTAAATGATTAATTTAATTTTTGTCTCTGAAATTACAAGGTTTGTGGAATAGTCATAAGGAATTACTAATCATTTGTTTCGTAGTTTAGGAATTTGACGTGGATCACACAAAGTATAAACGAAAGGATGAGTCTATTTCAGTTATTTACAAGGGTCACATTTAGGAATTATATATACTTCCTTACATGACATTTAAGGAGAAAAGCACCCCACTAAGAACTGAATTGATTTTATGTCTAATTTACCAAAATAGTCGTAACAGATTAATATTATTCTTTGGAATTTGTTGGAAAAAGATAAAAGAGAAACAATTCGTATTAGATGAAAGGGTAATATAGATATCAGGTTATCAATAACTTATTTAAAATCTATAAGAACATCTCAGTCGTCCACTTTTGCTTTGTTCTGTATCATTTTGTGCATGTGGTGTCAATACTATACATGTAGACATACATAGAGGTAACTCATCAAGGAAAATGCCATGCAAACCTATAAAAAGTGCAACTTAATTTGCTAATAGTAATGTGTAGAATAAATGAGATTGGTATATTCGAAACTTTAAATTTTTATTTTGATGAAATTTTTTTAATTGTGCAATATTGAAATGAACAAGTACAATATATCATGTGCAATTAGCTAGACCCTAAATTTAGTCTCACATAACAAGGTCCATCCGATCATCAACGCAGAAGTGCTTATATAACCTTGCATACTACTTTGTTGTGACAAGCTTGACCTGAATGGGTTAGATAATACATGTATAATTCTACTCCTAGCGAGAATTTTAATCAAGAATGACAATGATACAAAATAAAAAGAGCTATTTTCACTACTAGAAACTGTTATTTACAGAAAAGTGTATGCTTTAATAAGAACAGATACATATCTCTGATACAACCATAGCTGTGGAAATAAATATCCTTTTGTTGTGAAATTAACAATTTCCGGACAAAATTGAAAAGGTAAGATGAGGACAGCCAAATCGGTCGAGGCCATGCTTGTGGGAGAACTAGATGTCAACTATAGTAATTAACTACGATTAGCGCTGTTGCATGTGCGTAGTGCCAAAGGAATTTAGGATGGTACAATTCCAACTTCCTCTGCCCTATAACATATTAGCATGCGCCCATCCCACCCCACCCTACCCCTCCCTTTGTTGTACAATCTATTTCTGTGTGTGTATGTGTATCTTAATTTATCCATATATGTCTATGTAGTTTAGTCCAAGTTGCAATTTACTATATATAAGCTTAGAAGCTAATTTATTTCTTGTAGGATTTTAAATAACCTATCTCATCATTTCAATTGAACTACCATGGATATGAGCTAGCTATAGTAGCAAAAGTACATTGCGATTGGTCGATAGTATTTGAATTTTTGTTTGGGTGGACTGCCGAAGGGAAGAGAACTCAATCTCAACGAAAACAGGGTTTATATTGATGAGCATCTTCTAGTAGTAATATGATTTTTTATTTTAAAACTAGAATTTACATCAATCGAATTTGAACTTTTGAACTTTAGGGATTTTTACAATTGATTTATTCTGCCAGACTAACTTTTCATTTCAAGTATATATTGATCTTATTTATTTCAACTTAAATTTAAAGATTTTTTATTTTAATAATGTAATTTTCACTGTTAAATTTTTAATCTTTAAACTGAATAAACGAAAATATTGTATATGCACATTGCAACAAGAAAAGTAGACTTTACGTATTGTAGATATAAGCGTAGGTTGAAAAGTAAACCTAATGTCAATTGTCAGAAAGTTGTGACTTCAAATGAAAACAAGATTTGCCTATATATAAAAACAAGATTGGCGTTCTACACTATAAATCACTAATCAAATCAGCTGTAAGTCCATTGGCTACCAAGCGTTTACCATGAATTCAATAACTAACGGTAATGTTATTGGTGGTTTGGGAGGAAAAAAAAAAAAGAAAAAGAAAATGAGGAAGAATTAGGAAATAAGAGGTTTATATGTTTGTCTTTTAATTGTATTGTGGATGGCAAAGCTATTCCGACTACTAAACTTTATCAAAAAACAAATATTTTATTAATTTTAATAGTATAAAACTCTAAACTATAATTTACTTTACAGAATTATGACGCGTGGGTGTGCCAAAGGCGTTGGGATTATAAACCAAAGCAGTCATGGTTAATAATAAATTTGTTTATTTCTAAAAATTTTCCGTGGGAATGTTTTTCCATAAAATAAATAAATATCTCAAAATGTAAACCAGACCGTCCAAAACAACCCAACCCTTCGAATATACATAAATGATTTATTTTAGGTTCTTAAAAATTGATAAGTGGTTTTTTTCCAATTTTTTAATAAGTGAATTTTAAAACCGTATTTAAGAATGAATAATTCTTAGTGGGTTGGAGCAAACGATATAACATATTTTGATACTAAAAAACCGGTCGCTTAATATTCTAGGTAACTTGCAAGATGCTAAAATTGCTGCTTGTTAAAGTAAATCAGCTAGCTACCATAAAATCTTTTCCCACCAAGTTACGAAATTACATTTAAGGTTTATAAGCATCCTCATTAATCTCAGTGTTGGGTTCCAAAGTTAGGGCACAAATTATTCGCCTAATTAAATATGCACGAAGCCCTACTCGATCTAGAGTTCCAACATGAAGTCATGAGTTGATTAGTGTTAGGTTTTATAACATTTGATGATGATTGTATTTAGAATATTTAGATATACAAATGTACAGTTAGTGCTAGTTAATAGCATTTGAATTTTGTAGCTGGTAGTTTATTCTCTGATTCATATAATTTATTTTTATATGAGAGTAAATTAATTTGTATTATAAGAGACTACTAGAACTGCATTAGAGATTTCAACAAGTCAGAGATTATGTTTAATCTATCGAAGACTAATCTTAAGTTATCAGAGATTAAGTGTAAGCCATCAGAGACTAATCTTAAGTCATCAGAGATTAAACATAAATCATCGGAGACTAAGATTAAAACATCGGAGACTAAACATAATTGATCAGAAACTAAAGTTGAAGTAGTCAGAGACTAAAGTGCAGATTACTCTTTGATGCAGTACAAAGTTCTATTTGAATTAAAAGTTGTTTTCGACATGGACATTGAAGATATATTGAAGACGAAGCTGGTTAGGAAACTATCTAGAGAGAGATATAGTTTTTCATCATGGAATGAAAAAGAGAGAACCTATTCTGTTTGTACATAGAAAACATATGTTGAATAGGATTAGAAGTTGAATTATGATTCGGATTTGGAAACTGTAATTAATTTTACAGGGTTGTATTAGAAACTGTGTTGATTATATAGATTTGTATATATACAGTACATAAATCGAAATTGACAATCAATTTGTGATTGTTAGAATTTGTAATCAATTGTTAATCAATAAAAATAATTGTTTATAAATTTATTCTTGTTCTTGTTATTTAATTTCTGCAAGTAATAATACTCTGAAGAATAGAAATTTGAAAAGATTTCAAGAATTTGTATTCAACCCCCCTTCTACAAGTTCTAGGCTATTTCACTGGGACAACAATTAGATTGCAGATACGATTCCATAATTGGCTAGAATGTGTATGAAATCTCTTATAATTAAGGAGACAAGAAAACCTAATCCATATCAACTTAGGTTTCCCATCATATTCGACTGTTGGGTAAGTATAAATAGATATTCACCCTCAAGGACAAAGGTATACACAGTTTCACACTCTCACAGACAAAACTCTAGGCTATCACCGTTGATTCTTAAGAATACTTATTCTCATGCTGAAACTTTCCTCCAATGACAAACCGTTGTTGGGTTAATCGGTGTTCTCTGTCCTAGCAGGTTTTCTCAAGGATCATGGAAATCCTATACCTTGATTCCTGAGCGTTAACATTGGTGTTAGAAGGAGGGCCTGTTAGTGTTTTGTGTTTATAACCATCTTTGATCAAGTGACCAGCCATGTCAACCCCTATCCCACATGCCAAATCATCTGCGCCCACATCTCGTAGGAAATCTTCCCACTCTAAGTACTCGACTCCTACCTCTTACCCAAGGATTACCAATATCTTTTCACAGTATTGTCCTTGGCGGTTTTTATGGCGTTCTCAGGGTTGATATTGGATTGGTGGGAAATACCACCCTCCATGGATGTAAAGGGTTATATCTCCCACCAATCCAATATTGACACTGAGAACATAGCGAAAACCACCAAGGACAATATTGCCTTAGTTATTACCATTGTGGCACAGAAGTTAGAACAAGTTAGGCCCCTCTGGAGGAACAAAAACAACTATGCCTCAAACAAATCGATAATGAGAAATACATGAGCCAGAGGAATAGGATGACGTCAATTTTCAACATAGGCGTCATTCATGCCCTCACATGTCAAAGAGGGGGTGTAGCCATTCTGGTTCCCTCGAGGCATATTATAGCTATGGGAGAAATGGTGGTCGACATCAATGCAGGTTGGACTCGGATTCGGCCGATCTATTATGCAATTGATGTTGTCTGGAGAAGCTGGAGCATAAGTTTGATGAGGGTCCCATTCTTGACACCATCATCATGGGAAGTCCCTTTTTATTCGAGAGATCGAGGAGGTAATTATTGAAAAAGACCATAAAATACCCTCTCTCGAGTCCTAAGACGGTATTGGTTAAGAAAGCTACCCGAGAATGGTTCACCAACCTTCCACCGAGGTGCATATCTTCATGGAACAACCTTAAGAAGAAGTTCCACACTCGGTTCAATTATAGCAGACGCCGAGTTAAAAAGACGACTTCCCTTATTCAGATTTGACAATGAAATAATGAGACTTTGAGGCAGTTCATCCACAGATTTCAAGACACAACCGTAGAAATACATGACTTCGACTCAAACCAGGCGATAAGTTTCCTCAATATCAGCCTTAACCCTAATAGGTACACTAAGTTCATTAAGGACCTTATCAAAACTTCTCCAAGGACTCTGTCCCAAGCCTTTCATATGACTGAGGATCATATGGAGGTACAAGCGGCCATCGAGTCCCTTAAATTGGGTCACAAACATTACAACGACGATGAGAAAAATACCAACAACAATAACATGAATCCCAACTTCAAGGGTAAGAATCCCAAATCCCAAAGAAATGATAACAATCAGAAGTGAGAGAAGCTGCAAAACGACCAAAAAAAGACGATACAGGATGCGAATAAGACTAACACTCCACTCAATGTTCCTCGTTCTTGAATTTTAGAAGAAATCCAACATAAAGCTTTTTTTTGTAATTCTGTTCGCTATTAAAGTTTTAGGCGAAACACAAAATATCCCAAAAGTACTGCGAGTACCATGTGGAACGGGGGCACGACACCGAGGAATATTTCAACCTCAAGATGTTTATTAAAACAAACGTCCAAAATGGAAATCAAGTGAGGTAAGTAGCAAATGCTCATCGCCCGCATAGAAATCCTTTCAACTGTCTAGAGCCATCACCCATGCGAGGAGTGGGAAACATCATTATTAGAGGGGGGAGGATTCTCCTTTTCCAATAGGGGGCAGAAGGTGTTCACTAAATCAGTTCACAATGTTTTTAATTTGACCATACCAAAAACGCGTTCCACTGCTATTACTTTTTCTGACAAGGATTATTCACCTAGCATGATCAAGCCACATGAAGATGCCCTAGTTATTACTGCGCAGGTAGAAATTTTAGACCTTTGTCGTATCCTCGTTGACAACGGAAGCTCAGTAGATATCCTTTTCAGCCATGCTTATAACAGACTAGACTTGCAAGAGAAAAAATTAGAGCTATGCAATGAGTTCCCTCTCTGTGGCTTTGGCAACAATGCAGTATCTATTACAGGAACCATAGAGATGCCAAGAGTGTTCGGAGATGCCCCTTGTCAATTAGTAGTCCCGATCAAGTTCTATGTCGTGAACATAGAAAACAAGTATAATCTCATATTTGGTTGATCGACCCTATCGACTCTCCTAGTAGTAACTTTCATTCCGCATCTCATGATCAATTTCCTACTTTCAATAGGGTTGGATTGGTCTGTGGAAACCAAGAAATAGCTTAGAGATGTTATGCCCAAAGCTTGGTGTCCAATAAAATTAGTGTTAATAAACAGAAAGACATTAAAGCTATTGAGTTAGAGCCCTTCACCGAAAGAGACTCAAACAACCTAAAGCTAATGGAAGAAACAAAACCCATCGTACTCTTCCCTAGGAATCCAGAGAAACTTGTGCGCATTGACACCAGACTTGACCCCATTGTCTGTAGTGAACTCATTGCTTTGTTGAGAGAGCCCTCAGACATTTTCGCATGGAGTCCTAATGACATGCCAGGGGTAATACGAGACATAGCCGAGCATCATCTCAATGTTTGACCTGGCGCAAAGGTAGTACGACAAAAGTGAAGGTGTTTGCACCTGATAGACAGTTAGCCGTCAGCCAAGAGATTCAGAAGTTGTTTGACGCTTGTTTCATCATTTAAGTAAACTACCCCGAATGGCTCGCCAATGTGGTGATGGTCTCAAAGAGCAATAGGAAGTGGAGGATCTGTGTTGAGTACACAGACCTCAATAAAGCTTGTCCAAATGATTTTTATCCCCTGCCCAACATTAAAAAGTTAATTGATGCCACCACGGGTGACGGGCTACTCAACTTCCTCGACGCTTTCTTGAGGTATCATCAAATCTTAATGCACTAAAAAAAATATTAATAGTTTGATATTATAATTATTTTTAAACCACATTTGCTAGTCACTGCTCTCCTGTTAATAAAAAATTGAGGTTAGACCATCTACAAAACTTAGAAAATAATTGTTATCACACAAAATAAACAAAATTGAATTAATTAGAACACATCTTATAAATACAAAAATAATATTAATATTATATATGACATAACTATTAACTATATAAGTTATAGTTGTTCACGTCTAACTACTTGTCACACCCAAATATTATTAATCTCTTAGTTCTAGTAAATTTACTAAAAGAATCTCATATCGCTTTAATAGTTTGATATAGATAATATTATAATAATATTTAAGTGTTATACATATATTCATAGACGAAAAAGAAGTATTATATGACTTCATAGAAATAAATGACAACTAAAGATGTATATATTAAATATTAATCAAAAAAGCAAAATCATACATGTAAGGAGACCAGAAAAGATTGAGAAATTTGTCTTACTCTATTCTTTTAGTGCTTGTTTAATAGGTGGTTGGGAAAATATCTTGGCAAAAGTCTTATTTCTTTAAACTTAATAACGAGTTGAATTGTTGTTACATTTCATTCAAGTACAAAATTAAATATATAGCACGTTTATTTCATATTATATTTTAGAAATTGTAAATTTTGACACGGTATAAATTATATAATTAGAATTTATAATTTCTAAAAATTGAAGTTAAACAAATAAAATCATAATAAATATTAAAAAATTATAAAGATATATGATAGTCTCCTCCTTTGACAGATTATTAATTACTATACTTTGTCCTGTATATTCTATAGGATAAAATTGACTTTTAGTACATGTATGAGTACCTAATTAACAAATTTATACCCAAATTAAATTCTTAACAAATTGGTGCTCAAACTAAAATTTACTACCATTCCGTTAAAAATTAGGGTTTTGTCTAATTTTTATGTCACGTGATGACATGAATTTCTAATTTAACTTTTAAGTTTAGATAAATATTTGGTACTAGATCTCAACTAACAAATCGGTACCTAAACTAAATTATATTATCATCTACAAATTTATACTAAAATTCTTAACAAATATTTTAATATGTTTTAATTATATTGCAAAATAATTTTTTTTAAACCACATTTGTTGGTCACTGATCTCCTGTTAATAGAAAAGTGAGGTTAGACCATCTACAAAACATAGAAAATAATTGTTATCACACAAAATAAACAAAATTGAATTATATGGAACCTATCGTACTCTTCCCTAGGAATCCAGAGAAACTTGTGCGCATTGACAACAGACTTGACCCCATCGTCTATAGTGAACTCATTGCTTTGTTAAAAGAGCCCTCAGACATTTTCGCATGGAGTCCTAATGACATGCCAGGGGTAATACGAGACATAGCCGAGCATCATCTAAATGTTTGACCTGACGCAAAGGTAGTACAACAAAAGTGAAGGTGTTTGCACCCAATAGACAGTTAGCCATCAACCAAGAGATTCAGAAGTTGCTTGACGCTGGTTTCATCATTAAAGTAAACTACCCCGAATGGCTCGCCAATGTGGTGATGGTCTCAAAGAGCAATAGGAAGTGGAGGATTTGTGTTGAGTACACAGACCTTAATAAAGCTTGCCCAAATGATTTTTATCCCCGACCCAACATTAAAAAGTTAATTAATGCCACCGCGGGTGACAGGCTACTTAGCTTCCTTAACGCTTTCTCGAGGTATCATCAAATCTTAATGTGCGAGTAAGACATTTTGAAGACTTGCTTCACCAATCACTAAGGTATCTATGCATACAGGTCACACCTTTCGAATTAATTAACGCATGAGCAATATACCAAAGAATGATGAAGAAGTTGATTCACTCCTTAATAGGAGATATCATGGAGGTTTACGTCGACAACATGATCGTCAAGTTGATTTAAAAGACCAACCACGTCAAACGGTGTTTGAACGTGATTAGGGTGCACATCATTGACTAAAATCCACAAAGTGGATTTTTGGTTTGAGGACGATCCAGAGGCAAGCTTCCCCCAGCCTGTTGGTTCAACAGTTAGATGACCAAGGGCTCGACCTCTATGGACGTTACCGCGACGAGAGACACCTTTGTTTTATTCATTTTGGCAAGTTTTAACTTGGCCAACCTTGCTGGAACACTCCCAGAAGAGGATCCCGGGACCTCGGTTGGTTTAAGTTGTGGGCTCGCAGTGAAGCGAGAGGATTGACCTTCTTCTGTGTCTTTCACGGCCTGTACAATGGCCTCGTTGT
>CM025787.1:32145580-32194746 GCA_014636745.2 Centella asiatica
AAAAACTAGAACAAAAAATTAAAAAAAATAAATAACTTATTTGCGTCCGTCCTTTAAAAGAACCGACGCAAATAGTGTTGAGTATTTGCGTTGGTTGTTTTAAAGGACCGACGCAAAAACTAGAACAAAAATTTTAAAAAAATAAATAACTTATTTGCGTCGGTCGTTTAAAAGAACCGACGCAAATAGTGTTGAGTATTTGCGTCGGTTATTTTAAAGGACCGACGCAAAAACTAGAACAAAAAATTAAAAAAAATAAATAACTTATTTGCGTCCGTCCTTTAAAAGAACCGACGCAAATAGTGTTGAGTATTTGCGTCGGTTGTTTTAAAGGACCGACGCAAAAACTAGAACAAAAAATTAAAAAAAATAAATAACTTATTTGCGTCGGTCCTTTAAAAGAACATTTTCTTTAAATCCTTTTCACTTCCATTGCGCGACATACATTTTCATTTTCATTGCGCAACATAAGTGTATTTATACTTGTCTTGTCAAATCTGAAAATTGGAATAATTTTGAATAGTGTTATTAATTTGTGTTTTATACATTTCAGGTTAAGGATTTTACGAACCAGTCTCAAAATGTTGGAAAGGCAGTGAGAGAACCACAAGTACAAAAAATAAATAAGTGCAATGAACTTTTCATTCGGTATGTTTTTGACTTCTTGAATGGCTTGGTGTCAAGTGGTTGAGCTGTTTTTAATCTTTTTTTTCCATATTGGTCAAACGATTCTGAAGTTCTGCTTTCTCCTTTTTCACGTACAGGAATCTCTGATGCAAAGGGGTTTGCTTGGATCTCTTTCCTTTTGCTTACTCCAACTTGATATCTCTTTATCATCCTGAGTCACCGTGGACAACGACATGATTTGTGTCCTTTTTGTGCTTAGCTTCCTAAACCAACTGGTCTGATCATTAAGGACTTTCGCTTGCTCAATAAGGCAGCAAGATGATCGTCTTTCTCCTGGTTCATTTTGTGCAATTAATCAGCGCAAAGTTTTTCACCCAAGTCGGTTGGATATGATATTTTAAAATTAATTTTAAAAAAAATAATAACATCATTTGCGACGGTTGTTTTAAAAGTCCGACGCAAATAACCATATCATTTGCGTTGGTCATCTTAAAGGTACGACGCAAATTATAACATCATTTGCATCGGTTGTTTTAAAAGTCCGACGCAAATGACCATGTTATTTGCGTCGATCGTCTTAAAGGTACGACGCAAATGATAATATTTTGCGTCGTCTCTTTAACCGACGCAAAATAGTCAAGTTTTTGCGTGTCCACCATATGCGTCACCCTGTTAACCGACGCAAAATAGGTAATTTAACCGACGCATATGATCAATTTTGTACTAGTGATTAGTTTGTAAGTACTACATTTAAGCAGATCTAGAAGATGGAGAAGTACATAACCATGAAATATGTAACATCATCGATATCAGATACGATTCATTCAACTATTTAAGTATCTACAGTTCCATCCAAACATCAAACATATCAAACACAATCACAATTTTAACATGTAACAACATGCTAAAAATATAATTAAAGAGGAATCTATATATATATATATGTATATGCTACTTTAATGAAATGGAGCTGAAGTTGTTACCGTAGAGAGAATTTCGCTTTAGTTCTTCAACCTGTTGAAGCTGCATAGATAAGTTTTAATATGTAGTGAAGTGTTTCGTCCAACTCTTCAATGATTATGGACACCATTTCAAAGAGGTAATATATACTCTTTCCGTTCAAAAAAAAAAATATTCAAAAAGTTATCTAATACTTTCGTAAAAATCTATTATTAAAATGATTATCATTATAAAATAAATTAAGATTCCAACATATTAAATTCTTTATTATACTAAAACATTGATACACTTTTGTCACAATTCGAATTTAGAATTTCACAATCTATTACCAACAAAATAAAATATTGCTATTTTTTTAAGAATGGAGACAAAATAATGAATACATGATTCCGAAGCATGAAGATGATTCCAAGATCGAACAAGCGGACATGTTACATAATTTATGAGGAATTAATACTTCTTATTCTTTATTTTATTTTTACGTACTTTCTACATAAACACTTTCCTATTTGAATAGTTCTAATTTTATTTATACGAATTAAACACTTTAATTCATTAAATATAATTAATTATACTTATTCTACATCATGAGAGATACCTCTCAGCATATCATGACTATCCGGATAATATGAAATCAACGTTTAATCACAAAGAACCTATTCAGTGAATAGTTACCGTACAATTTAATCCTTCTATCACACAATGTCTCGATTAAATATAAGACATGGAATTACTGTCAAGTCTTATTTTATTTAATCATATTCCGATTCATAGATGAATAACTCAATATAATGTCAATTAGAAATACATTCTAATTATCATTTCACTTTGGCCAGAGCTTCCCGAGTTGTCACTAATGGAATCGCATAGGACATTCTCTCCCTTTACTGGAAGCGGTAGATCCTTTGTTGATCATTCACTTATCTTCATGTACACTTTATTATACCCGAACATACACTTATATACACTGCTTGAGTTAAGATATATAACAAAGTATAATTTAGTGTACACAAGATAACCACAACGATCTCAAGTCTAAGGATCACTTGTACATCTATCACTAGATGAACTCCTATTGACAAGCAGGTAAAACTCCATTAGGTGTTCATTTAAGCGAGTCACATTCAGTGAACTTATTCTCTAATAAGCACCTACATACTTGCTTTAATGTCGTTACACAAATGATTATGAGATCAATCATTCTCTTGTTAAGAGTAAGCACAGTATGTACTAATTTTTCTGGATTCACTAACACCCTTATATAGTGATCCTACGATTAGGAACATTTTTGGTTTCGAGTTAACATATTTTAGATTTCATTAGCATGATCTCATCATGATCCTAAAATATAACTCTAAACTATAGGTTAATATATTTAACAGCTTAAACATATAAATAAACGCCTTTGAATAAATAATTCTTTTATTAATAAATGAATAAGATTACAAAATAAATGTTTCATCACGTCTAACGTGATTAGCTTGAGGGCATATTACTTTCAATCTCCCACTTGCACTAAAGCCAATCGCCCTGATATCTAATACACATCTTTTCTAAGTGGCGATCAAATTACTGCTGAGATAATGCTTTAGTAAATGGATCTACAATGTTGTTCTGAGAGTTCACACGCTCAATGGTTACGTCTCCTCTCTCAATGATTTCTCTAATCAAATGAAAGTGCCGCAACACATGTTTGGATTTCTAATAAGACCTAGGTTCCTTGGCTTATACAACAGCTCCAGTGTTATCACAATATAAAGGCACTGGTCCTTCAATGCTAGGAACCACACCAAGTTTTGTAATGAACTTCTTCATCCAAACAGCCTCATTTGCAGCTTCACTCGCAGCTACGTACTACGTACTCTGCCTCTGTCGTTGAGTCAGCAACCGTTTGCTGTTTGGAACTCTTCCAACTAACTGCACCACCGTTTAAGGTAAATACATACCCTGACACGGATTTATAGTCATCTTGATCAGTTTGAAAACTTGAGTCTGTGAAGCCCTCTAGTTTCAAATTTGACCCACCATAGACAAGAAATACATCCTTAGTTCTTCTTAAGTACTTTAGGATGTTTTTCATTGCCTTCCAGTGTTCCGCTCCAAGATCGGCTTGATATCTGCTTGTTACACTAAGTGCGTAAGCAACATCAGGCCTCATACATATCATCCCATACATGATAGATCCAATAGCTGAAGCATATGGTATCTTACTCATGTATTCTCTCTCTTCAGTTGTCTTTGGAGACATTTTCTTAGAGAGATGAACTCCATGGCTCATCGGTATGAGTCCTCTTTTGGAGTTTTCCATGCTAAACCTCTTTAGCATTGAATTAATGTACGTTCCTTGGGTCAAACCTAGCATCCGCTTAGATCTATCTTTATAGATCTTTATCCCCAAGATGTAGGATGCTCTCCCAAGTCCTTCATGGAGAAGTTCTTTGACAGCCAAATTTTAACTGATTGGAGCATAGGTATGTCATTCCCTATCAGTAATATATCATCAACATATAGTACTAAGAATGTCACAGCGCTCCCACTAACCTTCTTGTACACACATGGTTCATCTACATTTTTGATAAAATCAAACTCTTTGATTGTCTTATCAAACCGGATGTTCCATCTTCGAGAAGCTTGCTTCAATCCATAAATAGACCGTTGTAGCTTACAGACTTGAGTTACTCTACTCTTAGAGGCAAATCCCTTTGGCTGTGTCATATACACATCCTCCTCAAGTTTCCCATTGAGGAAGGCCGTTTTCAAGTCCATTTGCCAGATCTCATAGTCATAGTAAGCTGCAATTGCAAGCAAAATTCGAACAGACTTGAGCATAGCTACTGGTGAGAAGGTTTCATCATAGTCAATTCCTTGTCTTTGTTTGAAACCTTTTGCAACCAGTCTGGCCTTATAGGTTTTCACCTTGCCATCTACTCCAATCTTTCTTTTAAAGACCCATTTACACCCTATAGGCATTATGCCTTCAGGTGGTTCAACCAAAGTCCACACTTGGTTTTCATACATGGAGTCCATTTCGGATTTCATGGCTGTTTGCCATTTCTCTGAGTTTTTACTACTCATTGCCTCAATGTAAGATATTGGATCGTCATCTTCTATGACAGATACCTCATCATCATTCTCAATGATGAGTGCAAAATACCTTTTATTTGGTATTGGTATCCTTCCAGATTTACGAATAGGCTGTTGTACAGAAGATTGTTCTACTTGCATAGGTTCCTTCGTTTGATCTGTAGTGATTTGTGGTTCTTGAACTTCTTCAAGATCTATCTTGCTCCCACTGTTTCCTTCAAGGATGAACTCCTTTTCTAAGAAGGTTGTGTGTTTGGAAACTAACACCTTTTGGTCAGTGGGATGATAGAAGTAATATCCTAAACTCTCTTTAGGATAACCCACAAATCTGTACTTTTCAGATCTTGCCTCCAACTTATCGTGGTCAACTTTCCTGACATAAGCTGGACAACCCCAAATCTTAAGATATTTAAGATTAGGTCTCTTCCCTGTCCACATCTCATGTGGAGTTTTAGAAACAGATTTTGAAGGTACCTTATTTAGTAGATAGGTCGTTGTTAGTAAGGCATAACCCCAAAGGAAAATTGGAAGATCGGTATAGCTCATCATGGATCGAACCATGTCCAACAAAGTTCGATTTCTCCTTTCAGAAACTCCATTTAACTGGGGTGTTCCTGGAGGAGTCCATTGTGAAAGAATACCATTATCTTTGAGATAATCGAGAAACTCAATACTTAAGTATTCTCCTCCTCGATCTGATCGAAGAATCTTAATACTCTTGCCAGTTTGTTTCTCTACTTCATTCTTAAATTCCTTGAATTTATCAAATGTCTCAGATTTGTATTTCATCAAATACACATATCCGTATCTCGAATGATCATTAGTGAATGTAATGAAGTATGAGTACCCTCCTCTAGCATGTGTTGTCATAGGTCCACATACATCTGTGTGAACCAACTCTAACAACTCTGCAACTCTTTCTCCATGTCCGCTAAATGGAGATTTTGTCATCTTTCCCATGAGACAAGACTCACAAGTTGGATATGATTCATAATCAAAAGGTTTTAGTAACCCATCCTTGTGTAACTCGTTTAGTCTTGTTTCATTAATATGACCAAGTCTACAGTGCCATAGGTAGGTATAATTAAAATCATCTCTTTTTCTTTTTCCGGTTTGTTCAATATGAAATACACTACTTTGTAAGTCAAGAATGTAAAGTCTATCATGCAATTTACCAGTTCCATACAACACATCATCTTTGTAAATAGAAAAATGTTTTTTCTTTATTGCAAAGTCAAATCCATCCTCATCTAACAAAGGAATAGAAACAATATTTCTTAAAAGAACTGAAACATAGTAACAATTTTCTAAAATGATAGACTTGCCAGAAGGCAAAGCTAAACAATAAGTTCCTACGGCTAATGCAGCAACTCTTGCTCCATTTCCCACTCGTAGGACTACTTCTCCTTTGTTTAGCATTCTACTTCCCTGTAAGCCCTGCATAGAATTACATATATGAGAATCACAGGCGGTATCTAATACCCAAGTAGAAGATTGACTTACAGATAGATTTATTTCAATCATGAACAAACCTGCATCTGAAGTTGAAGATTCATTAATCTTCTTCTTCTGTGCTACTGCAAGATACTTCTTACAGTTTCTCTTCCAATGCCCTTCCTTATTACAGTGGAAGCAAACACCTTTGCTTTCAGGATCAGTTTTCTTTTTGTCATTCGATTTTGCCTTTCCTCCAGTCTTTTTCTTTTTCTTCTTTTCAAAAGAACCCTTGGTTCGCTTCCTTTTCTTGGAAGTTTCACCCATTACAAAAACTTGGCCCTTCTGAGATGGAAAGTTACTTTCCGCAGTTTTCAGCATGTTATGGAGTTCAGGCAAGCTAACATCCAACTTATTCATGTGAAAGTTCATAACAAACTGTGAAAAACTCTCAGGGAGTGACTGCAAGACTAAGTCTTGACTCAACTCTCCATCCATTACAAAACCCAGCTGTTCAAGACGTTTAATCAAATTGATCATCTTAAGACAATGGTCATTAACCGAAGTGCCTTCAGTCATCTTGCATCGGAAGAGCTCTTTAGATATCTCATATCTAGCACATCTACTGTCTTCACCATACAACTCTTGTAGGTGGATCAAAATAGCATCTACTTCCATTTTCTCGTGTTGACGTTGATAGGGTGTCAACCCACCAAAAATAATTATTCCTATTCTTTTACACTTACGCAGTATAATGGTGAATAGGGTCGATTCCACAGGGATTACTGCGGTTAATTATTTGCTTGAAAAAATGGGTTTTGAAATTAATTATGAAAGATATTAAAAATAACAATCAAAACGAAATTTGTAAATAATAAAGAATGCAGAATAATTAAATATGTGAAATCAAATGGAGACAAGTCTAGCCAAGGTACTTTTCAATCTAGCCAAATATTTCAATCATCGACACGAAAGATAAATTTTATTCATTCAAATAGATAGAGTTATAGCTAAGGGCAAACGCTCTACTTAACCAATCTTTTCTTATTTTATCGGTAACCCCCGGACACCTTGTTAGGATTACTTCTCTAGACCAAACAGATAACCCCCGGACACCCTGATAGGATTCAATCTAATGGCTGCTTTATGAATGAAAAAGACTCCTATCCTAGTTAATAAGATCGGACACCCGTAGATTATTTAAACTAGATTATTTGATTCCACCAATCTTACCCGAAACCTTTATCAGTTAAGATCAATTTGCTACTTTGTTAAAATAGTGTCAAACGACCTTCATATTCTAATCAGCAAGATACCATTCAATAAATCACACAACTGGCCACATTGCATAATAAATTAAATAATAACATAAACGGTTTATAGCGCAGAAATCAAATAAATACTTGAACTTGAATAAAACTATTTAAAACAAAAGTCTCACGATGTATTCTTGGCTAGAAATCAAAGTACCTCGACTAGAAGGATTTAGTTGTTCATAACACTTGAAGACATAATGCTAGAATAAAAATAAACTGTATAAAAATCTGCTGTAGAACGTAAGAGAAAGAGAAGGGGCGGCTGCTGTGTAAAAACAAAGATTCAGAAAGCAGCCCTATTCTATTTATGTAAACAATATTTTTTGCCCTACAAAGAATCCTAATCCTAATTGGCTTCCAGAAGATCTTTTTCTAATTTGGTCACTACTTTAATCTTTTTCTCCAGGCTTTTCTTTCCTTGTCCACGTGCTTTTGTATCTACAGTTTGGGTTTGGCCCGTCCAATCTAAATAAACTGCTGCTGTGTTTCTGTAGGCCCCGTCCAGGATACGACATGGCCATGTCGTACTGCTACTTCAAGTTTCTGTTAATTTCTTGCTTTGATTCTTCTTGCTCTTTTCAGTCCATTCTTCCTTGTTTTCATCATTTCCACCTTTTTCACCTATTCTTACAAAAGTAACTTGAAAACACCTCATAAATAAATAAAACACACACAAATTGAATGCAAATGTAATGCAAATCTATACACAAATTGCACACTATCAGACGTTGCAACTCATTACTCATAGAAGCAAGCATGATGCATTTTGCAAGAATAGCATCATTCTTCCACTTATCAAAAGTGGTTCGCTCTTCGTCAAAAGCGCCCTCTAGAAGATTTTGAAGAACTGGCGAATCTAAGACATAAGCAATCTTTTCATATGTAAGAACAATTCTCACATTTCTTAACCAATCCACGTAATTCGGACTGGTCAATTTGCTAGCATCAAGTATGCTACGCAGTAATAGTGCAGAAGACATAGTAAAATATCTGTAAATGAAATTTATAAACAACATTAGCATTTATTCATTTAATTAATCACCAAATTAATTAGGTATTTATTAAAATGGGGTCTCCCACTATTTCTTCAAATTATATAACCCTCTTTGTATATAATTCGGCAAATTTATAAATCAAAATTTGCTAGTGAGAATAAGGATCCTATTTAATAACATACAGCCTTGTGTGTGCACAACAAACCATATATTATTTCATAGGGAGACAACTCTTGTCAAATACATCTCATGTTATTCCTTTTCATTTTTGCCTCTTATACCATAAAAGTCTTGTGTGTGCACAACAAACTTAAATAGTCTAAGTTAAGTATAACCCAACATTTCTATATGTGAAAAAGAAAACTACAGTCCTTGAGTGTGCTCAACAAAACATGTAATGTTCGATTCCATCATAAACATCAAATGTAACAAAGGAACATCTCTAATACATAAAACAAGTCATGAGTGTGCTCAACAAACTCATAATAAGCAAAAGATACTCTGTGCTTTGTCATGCCGGAAGACCATGACCGACACTTTACTAATGTCATTGGCCGCTACTACTTAATGTTATTTTCTTGAGGGGTTTTGTTATTATGGTCTCATCTTGTTTAAACGCGCATGCAAATATATATATAATATGCTCCATATTAAACATACATCATATGTATAAATAACATATAATTATATATATATATATATATATATATATATATATATATATATATATATATATAGTATAAGCATGCATATATAAAATATTTTATTCTACTCGGATGATTATGGACTTTATTCTAGTTTGGTTCACTTGAGCCATCAAGTGAACCAAAAGGTCAAACCTAAGGTGCAATAATAAAATTAAATTTGAATATAACTATTACATTCAAACCCGAGCGTCGTTACAAATGGGCCTTCATTGCTCCTTGTCTTCGTCTTCAATTTATCTAACAAATCTAACTAATCCTATTACAATCTATTTTCTAAATATAAACCTTTATCAGCAGTCAAAGGGAAGTACATAGGAGGGAGATAGAATTTTACATTAGAATAAATTAGAGAGACGAGGTGTGCGAACCCCATTTATAAAAAACTCATTCATTCATGCATCCACTAAAATTAAAATCCAATCACATTGGTCTTAAGTCTATAACCATCCGTTGATTAATATACATAGCTATTACATATATTAAACAATATAAATATACATCGCATGCATAAATATATTAAACTAAATACATCACATGAATTTAAATATTGTGTATATATTAATTTTATTTAATGGACAAATTTTATTTGCATAAAATAAATAATTCCAATTTGAAATAAACACTTTATTTCAATTTTTAAACACTTTAAATTTTTGAAATTAAATCTTATTTGAAATTTTAATCACATTAAAATTTCAACTATTATTTAATTAATCATTATTCTAATGATTAATTCTCAAAACCATAGTCATTATATATACATCTGAATTAATATATATATATATATATATATATATATATATATATATATAATGCATATTAAAATATTGCCCAATAAATCAGATCACATCTGAATTAATATATACGCAATAGAAATAATTAATAATTCGTATAAGGATGGCTATGATACCATTGTAAGTACAGAAAATTATAGACAACAAAGCGGAAGCATGAAAAATAGCAATTTAAAAATTTTTCTGCAATCCCAGGAATCACCTTATACAATATTTATATATGTATCAATGATAAAAAATAAAAATAGATTAATTATATATTTCCCTATTAATGTGTACAAATATGAAAATCTTACGTGTATTTTTGATACTCATATAAAAATATTAATATTGATTCATGTTCAATTCACATAGTTTTGGAGATAATAAAATTAATAATTCATAGGGATATGAAATTATGTAATCCAATTAATATATATAGATTAATTAAGTTGGATAGTTTTTGTTCCAATTCACATTTATCATGTTATGTTATAACTGGAATTTTATGGTGTATATTCATCCACTAAAATGATATATGTATGAATAATTACTTGCATATCTTAATTATGATCGGTGTAGCATGTCTGATTTATATGACTATTTTTCAGTTCGGTATGTTTGAAAACTAGATAAATATTAAAATTAGGGAGTATAATTTTTTTTCAGTATCTGACTATATAATTATTTTTATAGTATTCTCGTCATGTCAAATCTCACCAAACTTGAATTTGAGGCTCTTGATATCACCGGAAAAAATTATCTAGCATGAAAATTAGATGTTGAAATTCATTTGGATGCTCAAAGTCTAAGTGAAAATATAAAAGCAAAAAATACCGAATCAATCTCAAACATGCTAAAGCTATGATTTTTATCCATCGGCATCTCCATGAAGGCTTAAAATCTGAGTATATTGGCAAAGCTCGAAAGATAAATATGACCATCAAAAGACTGTCATTCTTCCCAAAGCCCGTTACGATTGGAGACATTTGAGGCTACAAGATTTTAAATCTGTCAGTGATTATAACTCCGCACTTTTCAAAATAACCTCTTAGTTAAAACTATGTGGAAAGAAAATTACAAAAGAAGATATGTTTGAAAAAACATACTCAACTTTTCCTGCTACTAGTGTGCTCCTGCAGCAGCAATACCGAGAAAAGGGTTTCACAAAATATTTAGACTTAATCTCTTGCTTACTTGTAGCCAAATAAAACAATGAACTGCTAATGAAGAATCATAAGACCCACCCAGCTGGCTCTACTCATGTGCCTGAAGCACATATGACAAAACTTAATAATTATGGGTGTGGGTGTGGCAGTGGAAAAAGTCATGGCTGAGGACATCCTCGTGGTCGCAGATGTGGCCGTAGTGGTCTAGGTCGCAACTTATCATTTAAAGGGAAGAAAACAAATCACTACCCGAAGTGGAACAAAAATGAAAAAGAGAAAAACGGACAGAAGAATCTTGAAAATATTTGTTATCGTTGTGGTATGAAAGGCCACTGGTCGCGTACCTGTCGTACGCCAAAACATCTAGTTGAGCTCTATCAAGAATCTTTGAAAGAAAAAGGAAAGGGAGTTGAGACAAATCTGACCATTCACAACAATGATGAATATAACTCACCTGAAGTGGCCCACTTGGAGGCGTCTGATTTTTATGGATACCCTGATGGAGATATAAAAGGCGACGAAAACAACGCATGACATAAAATGGATCCCTTATATGTCATAAAAATGTTTTCCTTATATGTTTGAACTTATATGACAATTATGTTTTTTTTATTTGTTAAATGCTCCCTACTTTTATTATGTTTTGAACAAATTGTTTACTGATATCAATCTTATGTTGTTTCTTTTATTTAGTTCTTCTTTTACATAACGTACTATGGAAGTTGCCTATGCTGGAAGCGAATTTAAAGGAAAAGATATTTGTCTCGTCGATAGTGCTACTACTCATACGATCCTTAAAAGTATAAATTATTTTTCATATTTAAATACTTGTGAAGCAGATGTTAGTACTATATCCGGAAGTACAAAACTAATCAAAGGCTCCGGAAGAGCCATTCTATTGTTGTCTGGAGGGACAAAACTTACCATAAATAATGCATTGTTCTCTCCAAAGTCACAAAGAAATTTATTAAGTTTTAACGATATTCGGAGTAATGGTTTTCATATTGAAACCACAAATATAAATGGAAATGAATTTCTTTACATCACACACAATCTTTCGGGTAAGAAAAATGTTGTTGAAAGATTACCCGCATTTTCTTCCGAATTGTACTATACACATATCAATTCAATTAAGACACATGCCACAGTAAACCAGAAATTTACTAATAATGATGATTTTATGATTTGGCATGATCGATTGGGGCATCCAGGATCGATTATGATACGGAGAATTATCGAAAATTCACATGGGCATCCACTGAAAAATCAGATGTTTTTTCAGTCGAAAGAATTCTCGTGTGCTGCTTGTTCTCAAGGCAAGTTAATTCTCAGACCATTTCCAACAAAAATTGGGTTTGAATCTCCCATATTTTTAAGACGTATCTAGGGTGATATATGTGGGTTCTTTCACCCATCTTCTAGACCATTTAAATATTTTATGGTTCTAATTGATTCATCTACTAGATGGTCACATGTATGTTTGCTATCATCTCATAACCTGGTGTTTGCGAGATTATTAGCTCAAATAATCAGATTAAGGGCACAGTTTCCTGATTATATAATAGATACAATTCATTTCGACAATGTTGGAAAGTTTACATCGCATGCCTTTAATGAGTATTGCCAATCAATTGGAATAAATGTTGAATATCCTATAGCTCATGTTCACACACAAAATGGTCTGACAGAATCATTCATTAAAAGACTCCAATTGATAGCAAGGCCAATGATCATGAGAACAAATCTCCCCGTCACTGTCTGGGGGCATGCCATATTGCATGCAGCAACACTTGTATGCATCAGACCAACAAGTTATCATAAATTCTCTCCTATCCAACTAGCTTCTGGACATGAGCCAGATATCTCATATCTTAGAATTTTTGGATGTGCAGTACAAGTGCTTTTGGAAATGAATTTCTTTACATCACACACAATCTTTCGGGTAAGAAAAATGTTGTTGAAAGATTACCCGCATTTTCTTCCGGATTGTACTATACACATATCAATTCAATTAAGACACATGCCACAGTAAACCAGAAATTTACTAATAATGATGATTTTATGATTTGGCATGATCAATTGGGGCATCCAGGATCGATTATGACTAAGTTACACGTACCAACCGTAAATGTTCCCGTTAGAATTGATGTCCCAGTAGGATAACCAATAAAAGCAAGTGAGTCTATGGCATGCCAGAAACATGGTAGACCGATCGATTCCAAAGAAAAAAAATCCTCAAAAAAGAAAGAGAACTAATAAAGATGATGATGCCCAAACGGTTGAAATAGATACTCCTACAGAGACTTGTGACATAGTTGATATAACTCTAGAAGAGATTCAGGTACCTAAAATGAGGAAAATCTTATAAACAATAAAGAGATCTCGATAAACTATGTTGTCACAAAAATAAGATGGAAACGAGAGAATTTAGTCATCGACAATATTTTTGCATATAATGTAGCGCAAGATATTATGGAAGAAATTGAGGATCATTAACCACAATCTGTCGACGAATGTCGACGTAGAAGTGATTGGCCAAAACGGAAAGTTGCAATTCAAAAGGAATTGAGCTCACTTGAGAAACATAGGGTTTTTTAACCTATTATCAAAACCCCTGAAGGGATAAAACCCGTTGGATATAAATGGGTGTTTGTATGCAAAAGAAATGAGCAAAATGAAGTTACAAGGTATAAAGCGTGTCTTGTTGCATAAGGTTTTTCACAAAGACCTGGTATTGATTATGAAGAGACATATTCTCCGGTCATGGATGCAATTACATTTCGATTTCTTATTCGTCTTGCAGCAAGTGAAAAATTATAAATGCACTTAATGGATGTCATTACAGCATATTTGTATAGTTCCCTTGACACCAATATATACATAAAAATCCCCGAAGGATTTCAAATGCCTAAAGTATATAAATCAGCCCCTCGAGCACTTTATTCAATTAAGTTACAAAGGTCTCTGTATGGGTTAAAACAATCGGGATGCATGTGGTATAATCGTTTGAGTCAATATTTATTGAGGGAACAATACAAAAATGATCCTATATGTCCATGTGTCTTCATAAAAGGGTTGGGACCATCATTTGCCATAGTTGTTGTGTATGTTGATGACATCAATATAATTGGGACTCCTGAAGAGTTTTAATAAACAACAAATTACTTGAAAAATTAATTTAAGATGAATGATCTTGGGAAGACAAAAATGTGTCTTGGACTGTAGATTGAACATACAGCACTGGGTGTTTGTTCATCAAAAAAATTATACAAGAAGGGTCTTACAACGATTTTACATAGATAAAGCTCATCCGTTGAGTTCCCCTATGGTTGTTCAGTCACTTGATTCTAAAAATGATATTTTTAGACCTCAACAAGATAACGAAGAGATTTTTGGTCCTGAAGTACCATACCTAAGTGTTATTGGGGCATTGATGTATCTTGCAAATAATACAAGACCCGATATAACATTCACAATAAATTTGTTAGCAAGATATAGTGCAGCCCCAACTCGTAGACATTGGAATGGAGTTAAACATTTATTTCGTTATCTTAGAGGAACAGTTGATTTAGGTTTATTTTATCCTTATGATTCAAAGTCACAACTAATCGGATATGTAGATGCAGGTTATTTATCTAATTCACACAAATCATGATCTCAAACAGGTTATGTATTTTCATATGGTGGTACAACGATTTCTTGGAAATCTGTAAAACAAAGTTTGGTTGCTACTTCTTCTAACCATGCAGAATTACTTACAATACATGTAGCCAGTTGAGAATGTGTTTGGTTAAGCTCAGTTTGTCAGCATATTCGAGGATCATGTGGCATGAAAGATGATGCAGAAAACCCAACAATATTGTTTGAAGATATTGCATCTTGCATAATTTAGTTAGAGACAGGCTACATCAAAGGCGATAGAACAAAACATATTTCCCCAAAATTCTTCTTCACGAATGAGTTTCAGAGGAAAGGCATCGTTGATGTCAAACAAATTTGTTCGAGTGAGAATCTTGCAAATTTGTTCACAAAGACACTGTCTACGATAACATTTGAAAATTTTGGGCGCAAGATTGGGATGCGCCGACTTAAAGACGTGAAGTAATACATTTTAGTTTCAAGGATGTGTACTCTTTTTCCTTTTTAGAATTTTTTTCCCATTGGGTTTTTATTCTAGAAAGGTTTTATTAAGCTAGGCACAATCCTTATAAAGAGACATTCAAGGGGGAGTGTTATAAATATATTAAAATATATATTGAATGTCCCTTAGAATTTCTTGTACATGTACACAGCCTTGACTTTTTATATCAATCTAGTTCATTGTATTTCTATCATGTATCTTATCAACTACATGTATTCTCTAGCCTATAAATAGGTATGAGTATGAGTCCATTGTGATATAGATTTGGAATAAGAAAATCTTTTCCCTTTCTATTTTGTTCAATTATCATATAATTTTATAATACAAATAAATTTGTTTATACCATAATAATAGTTAGGACACTATTTCGAAGAGGTAATAAATATATACTCCATCTGTTCCAAAAAAAGAAAAATATTTCAAAAAGTTAGCTAGTATTTTTGCGAAAATCTATTATTAAAATTTGATTGATTTTGATTATAAAATGATTATCATTATAAAATACATTAATATTCCAATATATTAAACTCTTTATTATATTAAAATCTTGTTAAACTCTTAACACAATTTGAATTTTATAATTTCACACCTTATTATAAATAAAATAAAATGTTTTTTTTTTCTTTTTGTTGAAATGGAGGGAGTAATAATGAATACATGTATACAATGACGATGAGTCGCATCTTTATTAACAATAAAGTACTTCCTCCATTTTAAATGGGTGACTAAATTCATCTTTTATACCTATTTTAGGTGTAATTTATTATACATAATATTTAATTTAATAAAATACTATGAAATAAAATTTTAGTCAATGACAATTAATACTAAGAAAAATTAAAATTATTTAAAATATTTAATATGCACAAAATCTTATATAAATTTTTTTATACTGAAATAATAATTAAGACACTATTTCGAAGAGATAATATATACTTTTTTCGTTTCAAAAAAACAGCAATATTCAAAAAGTTATCTAATATTTTTACAAAAATTTATTATTAAAATAATTATTATTATAAAATACATTAAAATTCTAATATATTAAACTATTTATTATATTAAAATATTGATAAACTTTTATCATAATTCAAATTTTAGAATTTTATAACTTATTAGGAACAAAATAAATTTTTTTTTTTTAAAAATGAAGGGAGTAATAATGAATACTGGATTCCAAAGCGTGAAGATGATTCCAAGATCGAGCAAGTGGACATGTTACATAATTTATGAGGAATTAATATTAGTACATTAAGTTAACACAGATGTGGTCCAAATTAGGCTTCATCCTATCAAAAATTATTGCCCTCTGTTACATTGTCAGTACATCTGTACATGCACCATCTATTTGTCAACATGTAAACAGGGAGAATATTAATCATGAAATTTGCAACAACTCATTTACCAAGTATCTCCATATTTTTAACAATTTTTTCTCTAAAAAACAAATCTGAATAAAGAAATTTAATAATTTAAAAGGAGCAAAAGTTTAATTAAAAATAAAAAATAAGGATGTGTGACGTGTGTATAGTTTTGTTGATATAATATGATGTTAACTTATTATTTCTTCACAACTTTAAGAAAATTATAAGAAAAACTAGTGGTATAAAACAGCAATAAAATGTTTATCATGATATTCCATATATATTTTATGTATCGGGTAATTTTTGTTTAAAAATTTAATCTACAAAAAATATTAAGAAATATTAAGTTAACATCATATACCAATATTTTTCACATAGTGATGTGTGATGAGCATATAACTTCTTTTTTTTTTTTGATATAATATGATTTTGACTTATATTTCTTCACATTTTTAATTTAATAGTACAAAAAATAGTGGTCGAAGACATCAATAAAATGTTTATTGTTATATTTTATATATTGAGAAACCATTTCTGTTCTACATCTTTATCTCAATCTTGTTTTACTAAGATATTAACAGTTGGTATAAAGACTACTAACACATTTTAAAAGAGATATTTTTACCCAAAAAAAAAATGATAAAACTTTAAAATATGCTGCGGAAACATTTTTAACGGCATTTGCGATGAACAATCCGAGCCTTCCGCAGAACCCCGCTCCCCTGGACGTGATTTCGCACATAATTTTATTTTTATTTATTTAGTTTCCCTATTAAGTTGAGAACTTGTAAACTTCTGACTCTTTCGTGAGGAAAACGTGATTGGTGAATTCCATTGTATCGTCAAAATCAGTTTGATCTATTGAATTTTTCTTTTTAACTATGATATTAGCTATAACATAGCCATTTCATGTGAATTTGATTATTTTATTCCTCATTTTATTGTAATCTAAGATTCTTAGGATATTGGCTATAACATAGCCATTTCATGTGAATTTGATTATTTTATTCCTCATTTTATTGTAATCTAAGATTCTTAGGATTGCGAGTTTTTTATTCATATATTTAATGCTTTTGAATGGTTAATCATCACTTATATGATTAAAATTGAATGGTTAATCATCAGTTATATGATTAAGTTTTTGGATAACTTGTAAACTTCTGACTCTTTCGTAAGGAAAACGTGATTGGTGAATTCCATTGTATCGTCAAAATCAGTTTGATCTATTGAATTTTTCTTTCTATTTATGCTCTTTCTTTTTAATTATGTATTTGCTACGACATAGCCATTTCATGTGAATTAATTATTCTATTCCTTATTTTATTGCAATCTAAGGTTCTACAATTGCAAGTTCTTAATTTGTATGTTTAATGCTTTTAAGTAGTTAATCAATTAAAATTGAGTAACTGAGACCGAGAAAAGATATAAAAATCAATTTGTGTGGTTCCGATAGTAGATAAATTAGAGTGATTTACTAAATTTAATATAATCTATAGAACCTAATTTACTTTGTTTAATTGAATTCACGTATAAACATAATAGATTACTTAAATTGAATAAAATTGCCTTGTTTATAAATAAAATAGAGATCGATCTAAATCATTTGAATCCCTACGATTCCTAATACACTTTGTTTAATTGAATTCACGTGTAACACAATAGTGTTTTTTGACCTTGTGTAACAAGCTATGGTTCCTTTTACGTTCTAAGACGGATACATGATTACCACAAAGACACAATACCTTGATATCTTATGGTAGGGCTTATGATCGAATTAACATTTCGAAGTACAAACATAAAATAGGTACCTTAAACTTTACAATTAAAGAAGGTGATGAAAATTTTCAATACTAAATCATTAATCGCTAAAAACAAACAATACAAAAGCAAACATTAGAAAAACAATCGAAATTTAAATCAAAAAGTATAAAAGTGCGTGAATAGAATCAGCCAAAGCAGTCTAGAACGACATCATGGCCCGACCATGACCTTCACCCCTGGTTGAAAAGTGTCATTAGTCACAGGCCGCGACTTGAGGATCACGGCTAGCTGTGACCCGGACATCTCACACGTACCATATATATCATTCTAATCGATCACTTCAACACTAAGAATAATACCAACATGCATTAGTAATTGTAAAAGGACATCAATTGGAACAATAGTAAGTGTGTATGAAATTAATTAATTTATTTACAAGATTTAACGACGGGAGAGATAAGTGGAGCGATGGGGCCAACTATTGGAATAAGTGGTAAAAGCTGTTCAAAATAGGTTTCCATTTGTATTTTGGATGTGGTTATTTTTTCAATTCCTTTTGGGTTTCTAATATTATGTTGGCGTCTATAAATATAATAGTTTATTGTGTTTATGGGTAGATCAACTAAATAATAATATTTAGTTATTTGTGAGATATCTTACAAGGGGATGAAAATATTATGTAACTATTGAGAGTTTGCAAAGTAGATTAGCGGAGTGTGAGATATTTCACCATAATTGTATCTTGTAGAAAACTTGGATCAATAGTAATAATATTCAAACAGGCTGGACGTAACCTGGATTTGGGTGAACTAGATAAATTTTTGTGTTCTTTTCTATGGTTGGATTATCTCTTTGCTTGTGGTTTGATATCTGTCAATGTCTTATTCCCAATATTTAGTATCTAAAGTTAGGTTTGCGCGCAAAGTTTCTGGGATTAATCTGGGTTTAAGATGTTTGCAAATACATCTAGAGTGGAGATTGAGAAATTCAATGGGAAATGTTTCGAGTTGTGAAAACTCAAGATGGAGGATCTACCTGTGGATTGAGATCTGTGGTCGGTGATTGAAGATTTGAGGCCAGTATTTATTACAAAAAAGGGGGAAAAGAGGGATGAATGTTCTTCCTCTATTGTTGATACAACGAAAAAAGATAAAATTGTCGAATGAGAGAAATTGGATTGAAAGGCTCGAGGATTGATTCGGTTGTGTCTAGCCGATACTGTTTTGGTGAATGTTGCCGGTGAAAAATCTGCAAAGGACCTATGGACTAAATTGGAGAACCTCTACCAAAGTAAATCTCTTATCAACAAATTATTTCTAAGGAAGAAATTGTACAAGTTGCGGATGGAGGATGGTGGATCGTTCTCGACTCATCTTCAAGAATTTAATACTTTGGTAAGTTAATTAGCTTCAATTAATTATGATATGAAGGATGATGACAAAGTTATTACCTTTCTTTGTTCACTGTCGAACTCGTGAGACAATTTGATTGTTGTAATTGGTAGTGGAATACAGAGATCTTGTTTAAGAGTGTTGTTGTGGCCTTGTTATCTGTGGAGATGAAACGCCAAGGTATGAAGAGTTCCACAAAGGAGGCCTTGATTGTGAGAGGCAAAAACCAATTAAGACAAAATTAGGCAGTCAAATGGCAGATCTAGATTACTTGGGAGATCTAAAAGTACTGATCGATCAAAAATGCAGTGCTGAAGTGTCAAGAACTTGGATAAGGTAAAAAAGACTGTCCAAACAAAACAGCCAAAGGACACAAGGGTGATCCTAAGAAAAAGGAGGATGACGACGACTTGTACTTGGTGGCGGCTTGCGTGGCTCAGTCAGATTCTGATGTGTGGTATATTGACACTGGAGTTTCCTATCATATGACTTCCCAAAATGAGTGATTTTGAGAGTATGAGAAATATGATGGGGGTAGTGTCTATTTAGGGAACAGTGAGACACTAAGGATAGTTGGACGTGAGAAAGTTAGACTCAGAATGAGTGATAGGATGGTGAAGACCATCCCCAGAGTTATGCATATTCTAAGACTAAGTAGAAATTTAATATTAGTGGGCATGATGACAGATGCAGACATCACCTTCAGTTGTACTAAAGATTCATATAAGATGACTTGCAGTTCAATGATTATTATGAGGGGCAATAGATATGGTACTTTGTACAAGCTGCTGGGAGACACTGTTGAGTCTCAGTTTAGGAGTGCATTGATTTTTGAGACAGAGCCTAGTGATGACACTAGTGCCATGTTGTGGCATTAGCGGTTCAAACACATAGAAGAGAAAGGACTGTCTACCATATCTTCGAAACAACTAGTGGAAGGGGTCCCAGATTGTTCTATGGGATTTGGCTTTTGTGAACATTGTTTGTATGGAAAGCAAATCCGAGTAAAGTTCAAGGGTGAAGGTACAAGGGCTACAGGGGTTCTGGATTTAATACACAGTGATCTTTCTGAGTCTCCGGATGAATCACTTGGAGGATCAAGGTATTTCATTTCCTTTATAAATGATTACTCAAGATATACTTGGATTTATTTCTTAAAAACAAAATCAAATGTGCTTGAAAAGTTCAGGGAGTTCAAGGCATTAGTTGAAAATTAACTTGATAAAAGGATCAAAATTCTTCGGACTTACAATGGTTTAGAGTATAAGTTTGTAGACAAGTATTGTACAAAAGTAGGCATTGTAAGATAGAACACCATAAGGTATACACCTCAGCAGAATGGAGTGGCAAAACGACTGAATCGTATCCTCATGGATAAAGTTAGATTTATGCGAAGTTAGGTAGGCTTGGAGCCTGAGTTCTAGGCAGAAACAGTTGCTACAACATGTTACTTGAAGAATCAAACTCCTACTTCAGTGGTAAAGGATCAAACACCATATGAGGTAATATTTGGAAAGAAGCCAAGTATGGATCATGTTCGTATGTTTGGTTGTGATGCTTATGTGCATGTGCCTAAGGAGAAAATGACAAAGCTTGACTACAAATATGAGAAGTGTAAGTTTGTTGGCTACAAATATGGAATCAAGGGGTACAAATTGTGGAATCTAGAGACCTGGACTATTGTGTACAACAGAGATGTGGTGTTTAGAGAAACACCAAATGTTGATGTTATCACTGAAAGTTTACCCAAAGAGACTAGTCATATTAAGTTTAATGTGAGCTCAACAAAGGATATGGAAGATGAAGACCCACATGGTAAATCAGAAGCTATTGATAATGATTCAGATGAAGAACAATCAGTTCAACAAGACAATGATGATAGTGTTGATTCAGATCATGAAGTGGAGGTTGAACAAGAGTCTCAAGCAGAGCCTACATTGAAGAGATCCACATGGGCTAGGAGAACACCTAATAGGTATTCACTTAGTGCCTCTTATGCTTTGACAGTCAATAGTGATGAACCTGGTTCAATTAAAGATGCGAGAGCCTTGGATGATGCTAATCTGTTGGAGGAAGTAATGAAAGAAGAGGTGCAGTCACTTGATCAGAATCACACATTGAAGCTTATGAAATTTCCTATGGGTAAGAAGGCAATTGGGTATTTAAAAAGAAGCAGAATGTAGATGGTAAAGTTGAGAAGTATAAAGCTAGGCTGGTTGCAAATGAGTATTCTCAAATAGAAGGAGTGGACTATACAGAGATCTTCTCACTAGTGGCAAAGCTAACATCTATTAGAATTGTTTTATATGCGACAATTGCTTATGATCCTGATCGAGGTTGAGCAAATGGATGTAAAGACAGTCGTTCTTCATGGGGATTTGGGGGAAAAGATCTACTTAAAGCAGTCAGAGGGGTTTGTGGTCAAAGGAAAGAAGGACTTGGTTTGCAAGTTGGATAAATCCTTATATGGTCTAAAACAGTCATCTCAGATGTGGTATCAAAAGTTTGATAGTTATGCTCAACAAATCGGATTCACTAAAAGCCAGGCCGATCATTGTGTATATGTGAAGAGGTCAGGTGAGAATTTTGTCATTCTGACTTTGTATGTTAATGATATGCTCTTGGTGAGTAATAGCAAGAAGATGATCAAAACTGTTAAGGGATTACTAGCACAACAATTTGAGATAAAGGATCTTAGGGTTACTACTTACATCTTGGACATGCATATACGAAGAGATCAGGGATAACGGAAACTATGGCTTGGCAAAAAAAATATGTTGAAGGAATCTTGAAGAAGTTCAACATGTCTGATCACAAGCTATTTGGGACTCCTATGTCAGTTAGAGTTAAAGTGTCTGCGGAGATATCTCCTAAGAGTGATGAGGAGAAGAAACAGATGACACACATTCCATATGCTAGCGCGGTTGGTAGCTTAATGTATGCAATGATGTGCACTCAACTAGATATTGCTCATTCAGTAGGAGTATTAAGCAGGAATATGTCTAATATAGGCAAGGAGTATTAGACTGTCATCAAGAGGGTGTTCAGGTATCTTCGTGGAACCTCAGATTATGCTTTATGTTTAGATGGTAATGGAGATAAGATATCTCTTGGTGTGACGGGGTCAGTTGATGCAAATTAGGGTGGTGACTTAGAATGTCGAAGATCGACAAGTGGTTATATATTCAACTTGTTCGGTGGACTGGTTAGTTGGATGAGTAAGAGGCAAAGTGTGGTTGTTTTGTCATTTACTAAAGCAGAATACATGACATTAACTCATGCGGGGAAGGAAGCTATATGGTTTAGTCGGCTGTACAAGGAGCTTGGGTTTAAGAAAAAATCCGTTGTGGTGAAATATGATAGCCAAAGTGCTATACATTTGGCAAAGAATCCAGCGTACACTCTAGGACGAAGCATATTGACATTCAATATCACTTTATCTGAGAAAAGGTGGAGGAAAAAATGGTGCACTTGGAGAAGGTTAACACAGTGGCAAATTGTGCGGACTTCTTGACAAAGTCAATTACTTTAGAGAAATTTCAGTGGTGTACTTCTGAAGTTGGGTTGAAGACTCAGATTATGAGAGTTGCTGCATTGCGTGTGAAGTATTCACCAAGTGGGAGAATATTAGAGTTTGATCATATTTCAACATTATCTTTTTTCCAATTAGGAATAAGTTTTCCTATTTCCTATTTAGATGTGTTTTATTTTTTATTCCTAATTAGAATAGGTTTCCATTTGAATTTTGGATTTGATTATTTTTTCAATTATTTTGGGTTTCTAACATTATGTTGAGGTCTATAAATACAATAGTTTATTGTGTTTATGGGTAGATCAACTAAATAATAATATTTAGTTTTTTGTGAGAGTCTCTTACAAGGGGGTGAGAATATTATGTAACTATTGAGAGTTAGTAAGGTAGATTAGTAGAATGTGAGATATTCCACTATAATTGTATCTTGTGAAAAACTTGGATCAATATTAATAATATTCAAACAAGTTGGATATAGGCCGGATTTGGGTGAACCAGGATAAATCTTTGTATTTTTTTCTGTGATTGAATTATTTTTTTCCTTGCGGTTTGCTGTTTGTTAAGATTTTATTCCCAATAAAGACAACTTTATATTGCATCTCTCAAGTATTGCATCGCAATCGTCTAACCGAACTAGTCTGTGTTCGAGGTTCCGTTCGTGGCCTTCACTTTCATTATTTTGTTGTTGTGGTAATGTTGACATTGTTTCTAACAAATTCTGAAAAATGATGAGTGAAGGGTTATTTTTGTTAATACAGGGGAGCTAAAAATAAAGTATAATTTACTTAACATTTATTTTGATATTGTTTTAGGTGATATATTATCAAAAGGTACAGAAAAACTCACACACATATATATATATGTATGTATGTATGTATGTATTCACTCATCACATATATAAATAATTCTAATTCTTAATTACTCCATATTACTTAATTTTATTGGGTTAAATAAAGTTTAAATTGACTACTCGTTATAATATTCCATTATTCCTTGTGAGTGATTTGCCGGTGTATATCTTTCGAGAATCAACGTGCCTAACTATTTTCATGTTCAAACGACTTATAACTAATTATAATAAAACGATAAATTAATATCGTTTCCTCAGTCAAGTAATGATATTAGACAGAAAATAAATTAAACATAAATGATTATACTAAACAAATACGGTAACTGATCCTTAAAATTTCTTACACTGGTTGACAAAGTCTAGCTTTGGTGATTAAATTGATAAGGGTCAATCTTCATTGCTAAGATCTTGACATCAAAGTTTCTTAAGTCAACCATTTGGCTGAAGTTGTAAATTAAAAATCTAAGTCACACAAAAAGTCAGAAAGAAAATATCGTAGAAGTTTAGAAAGTACATTCAAGTCATGAGTTTGTAGAATTAACAATACAATTGATGCTAGACCTCTCTAAGACTATTTGATGTGTACTAATTAATATGTATAGAGCAAATATTTTTTGTTTTCTAGTGGTTTTACATATCTAACTTACTAACTAGTATTATATAACTTAAACTAAACTATTAGAAAGCCTATAAATCTTTCCTGAGGCGTATTGGAAAGGTTTTTTCTTTTTAAAATCAACTGTCAAGCTAGTTTATATGAGTAATTAAGAAGGGGAAACTTGAGGTCCATGTATAGATTTATTTACATGAAAATATAAACAAGTAACTACAAAAATAAATCTTAAAAGTAGGCCGAAAAAAATGAAAACTTGGTACTTGAAATAAATTAATCCATCGAATCAAACGCTGCATTAGTGAAGACTAAGTAATTAATTTCAAAATTTTAACTAGAGCACAAATAAGTAGCTTGTGACTTGTGATGGAAATTACCACAACAGCTTGGTCACAAGCTTTGATAGTTTGATTAAATCACCTAGTGGCTGAAATTAAGCTTTAATTGAACAACAGGATTAATTTAGAGTTAGAATTCAGAAAGAACAGGTTATAAATATTAAAAGAAAAAAGGAAATAAGGTAACTCATGGATTTCGAGGATGATCTACTACTGTCTTTGTGTTCTTGTTGTCTCGTACATATCTGAATTTTGTAGCAGGAAACTAGTACAACTATTTATGGAGGGTGAAGCTTCGATGACTTGCGGTGTACTCCTGGGCGTACTCCTTTATTCAACAATTACGGTGAACGTGATAATTAGAGAATAATTATCCCTATCTGATTATCATTAATTAGGATTAATTAAGGAACAATTACCTAATTAGTACCATATTAATTAAATAATAAATCATTTAATTTCCAAATAAATTATCTAAACCTCAATTAAATAAAGGGATGATTAATCCAAGTCCTGAATGTGGTATCTACAGAGCAATATTCCGTGCAAGTAAATGCTCAAACACACATGATGATGCAGTTTAATTGAGTCATTTCATGTTGCATTTGACAGAAGTATTCACACTCAATGAGAGATTTTAACAGTCAGTAGACGCATTTTATTATTAACTGTAAAACGAGGCAAGTATATACTCATTTCTCTTTTATTTAAAGTAATACACATGATCTTTCATTTCTGATTTGCGTAAGATGAGATATATGATATGTTTTATTGGCTTTACACCTATGTATATGTTCTGCTTTTAATTTCTGCTAGCATAAAATATTTAATCATATACAGATATACTGAAGCGTTGAACATTTGAATTATTTTTGAATGTTATATTTGTACGACGAAAGTAAGAAAATGACGAAAGTAAGGAATTTTTATGATTACGTACATTCACTCGTGATGGATCATGCTATTACAACTCGGCCAGTTGTACATGATATGGTCGGTTACATAAATTGCATGAATCTCTAAAATGTTAAAAATATCAAAAATCGAAAACAAATTTAAAATTGAAGATAAGGCTCGAAGTTGAAGAATGAAACAATAATTATTTATTAACAAATTTAAATGTAATCATTTATACTAATGTAATTATTACGCACTTGCTAAATTTTTTATATAATAAACTCATAAGTTATTTTTAATTTTTTTATCCTTAGTCAATAATTTAAATATATTTTAAGTTTTCTCTAATTTTAAAAATTTTGTAGGAATGAAATAATTCTATAGTTTTTCTAAATTATTTTTTTTGTTTAAAATTTGTACAAAAAGTTAGGTTGTCATAATTACAATTATAATAATTCTCTCAAAAAATTTAAAAGAAAATTAGATTTTAATATTTTTTTGTAAAGTTTAATTTATGTATAAAATAAAAGAGCAGTGAGACTAATCTAGGACCGGTCCAGTCCAAGATTGGTATGGCCTGAAATTTTCAAAGTCCACATTTTATTAAATTAAGACTGGACTGGACTGGTTTGGCCAATTTTAGGATTGGTACATGACTGAATTGATCGACACTAGCCTTTTCCAATACTGATCCTATTCGAACCAGACAATCCGTATGTTTATCCCTAGTGGGGAGCATGGGCAGCTGTCATAGCTAAAATTTTGACAAATATTTTCCCCAATTTCTTGCTAACAGAGAATTATTATCCTGTTTAAAATAAAATGTCAGTTCTTATCGATGATAGTTGAGATAATGAAGATAGTTGATGTAGTTGTAGATGTGAATTTCTTTTTTTTCTTTTTCTTTTTTTTTATTTACTAATAGAGGTCATGATATTTAAGCATTTTCAATTATTTTAGATTGTATCCCTAATTTTAGAATAATAAAAAGGGAAGACTACTACAGGGTAAGATTTATTTCGAGGCCAACCAAAAGAACTTCATTATTTATTTATGACATTTAAGTGTTTTACTATATACATAAACTAATGACAAAATATTCAATTGTATTTAACGTGACATAGTATAAGGAAAACGTCAAAACCATAAATACCAAGTTATCGAACTCTTAGAAAAGCTCTTTATATTACTATTGGTTTTTGTTTTTGATGTACACTTACACTTCTATTTTTTATCTACATAGTACTATCATATGAGTTGTAGGTGGTAATTTTCTTTAACTGGTTTTCGCTTTGGCTAAATATTTATAATGGTAGCTATTTTTTGGTTTAGTTATCATTATTATATATGAAATAACTATTAACTATATATGTTGTAGTTTTTCACGACTAACTACTAATCACACCCAGATATTATTGATCTCTTAGTTCTAGTAAATTTATTAAAAGAATCTCATATCGCTTTAATAGTTTAATATAGATCTATTATAATAATAATTAAGCGTTATACATATATTCAGAGAGGAAGAAGAAGTATTATATGATTACATAGAGATAAATGACAACTAAAGATGTATATATTAAATATTAATGGTAAAAGCAAACTCATACATGTAAGGAGACCAGAAAAAATTGAGAAATTTGTCTTACTCTGTTCTTTTTTGAGCTTGTTTAATAGGTGGTTGGGAAAATATCTCTTGGAAAAAGTCTTATTTCTTTTAAGCTTAACGAGAGTTGATTGTTGTTACATTCCATTAAGTACAAAATAAATATATAGTACGTTTATTTCGGTTTATATTTTAAAATTTGTAAATTTTAACACAGTATAAGTTATATAATTAAATTTTATAATTTCTAAAAATTAAAGTTAAACAAATGAAATCATAGTATATATTGAAAAATTATAAAGATATATGACAGTCTCCTTCTTTGACAGTTTATTAATTACTATACTTTGTCTTGTATATTCTATAGGATAAAATTGATTTTTGTTACATGTACGGGTACCTAATTAACAAATTGATATCCTAGGTAAAATTTTTAATAAATTGATACTCAAATTAAAATTTATTAACATTTCGTTACAAATTAGGGTTCCGTTTAATTTTTATGTCACGTGATGACATGAATTTTGATTTAACTTTTAAAAGTTTAGATAAATATTTAGTAATAGATCTCAACTAACAAATTAGTACCTAAACTAAATTATATTATCATCTATAAATCTATACTAAAATTCATAATAAATATTTTAATATGTTTTAATTATATTGTAAAATATTTTTCTTTAAACTGCATTTGCTAGTGACTGATCTCCTGTTAATAGAAAAATGAGGTTAGACCATCTACAAAATAATTGTTATCACACAAAATAAACAAAATTAAATTAAATAGAACACATCTTATAAATACAAAAAAAATAATAAAAAAAATTACAACTAATAATAAAAAAAAAATTCAACAATAGGACCTAATGAATCATTTGATGTTGGATCTCTTCTTTATTACTTGTCACTCTCCATTTGTATGATTTATATTGAATATTTGAAAATATACATAAATATAAATTAATAATCAAATCATCTTTGTTCTATATTTTAGCTACCCATGCAATTAACTAAAACCCAAACTATTACTTTTTCAACAAAGGTTGTTGGACTAGGAAAATCTCAACTATTCAAACTATAAAAATAAAGAAATTACAACAAAAATTAATAATAAGAAGAAGAGGAAGACGACGACGCAAAGAAAAGTAAGACGTCAACTAATCAGGACCCTACGGTGTGAAAGACCACCTATAGGAACGAAGCAGTTATTTCGTTTGTAAGAAAATGGTTTCGTCAACGGCATGCAAATACACGTATAGGTATTCAACATCGACGTCATCAAAATAAATATGATAAAAAAATAACAAGAATATAATATAAATAACTAATTAATTGTCTCCATCCTGAAATTTTTGTCTCAATTATTAGTGCGTTTTTTATGGTAGCTAGATATTTCAAATAAGTTTAAGTTTTTCATAATAATAATCTTTATTGTTTTTTTAATGAGTGAAATTTTGATATATTCTAACTAAATGCTCGAATAACTCTCGTAATACTTATTTAATGAGATTTGATCCACTGACATCAAAGTCTAAATAAAGTGTTCATACAATTAACTGAGCTAACTCACAACCTCAATATTATTCTTTGTCTATTATACTTTTTTCCATAACTTTTATTAGATTAAATAATATATCTCATATGTTTTAAATTATACTTGCAAAAAAATGAATTCAGACATCCTCGAAAGACGGAAGGAGTATAATTAATACAATTTATATGGTTATTTAACAAGGAAATAAAAAAAAATGATCATCAGCTAACATCTTTTGAATTATTTATTTATTGTTTTGTTGTTGTTCATCCTTTCTCTTCTCATAATGAAAATATCAACGGACATCAACCATAGTTTTCATAAATATTAGTACTTTAATTCAGCCTAGCTTCTCCAAGAACATTAACGTAAATATTTAACTAACCACTTGTTAATTAATATTAATACAAAATTATCATAGTTTGAATTCTTAATCCACACTATGGCATTATTACGGTCAGAAAATACCACATCAACTCGCAACGGTTTCTATCTGTATATTCGGTGCTATATTTCAACTTATATAGCAAGTAGGATAACGTTTTAATTTGACTTGTAAATAAGTATGAGACCACTTAATTAGGGTGGCTGATTGGTGCAACTTGAAAGCTAGGGTAGCGACATGTCCTGTGCAGGGCCAATGCAGAATAAACTCAACTAGGGATACAGATTCGTGTATAGCACAACTAAATTTCTGATTACTTTAGATATATCGGTTTTTTTATTCAAACAATGTCATATGTAAAAATAATTTTAAAATTAATGTGATTATTCAAAGTTTGAGATGCAAATTATTTTAGATTTGTCTAAATTACCTTGCATTTTTGTTAGAAATATGTAAAAATTATCAAGGTCCAAAAATGAGTAGTGCTAGGTAAAACCTTAACATCACATGGTTATTCCTTACAGTTTTTTTAACGACTTATAAAACTAAGTGTCAGGACCCAGAACAATATTGTAAATGATAGCGTAGAAAATGCTAAACGAACTTAGACGATAAGACAATACCACCTAACGCGTAAACAGATTTAATCGAGATTAATCGAAGAATGATCATAGTTAGGCGAAATAAGACACTAGGCGGTAGAGGGCTGTGTTAGACAGAGAGATTAATCTCCAATTCCCCACACTGATTCTTTATATTGGGCAGCTTTCTCGTCTCTCCAGCTCCTCCTCTTGTTTCCTTCTTTGATACCTTCCCACTTGTCTTCCACTAGACTAGGTAAGGATCTCTGTAATGTAAAAGGTTCCTCCCATACTCTAAGAGAAAGACGTCTTTTCTTTGTGCAAAAAATATTAAATACATGATGCCTTGAAATCATAATCTTATGGAACAGCTAATATACTTGGATCAACAGTCCACTAGTACAAACATAGAATAAACACCATAAAACCTCACAAAAGATAACAAAGTAAAGATAGATGATGAAATTGTTCAACACCCAATCAACAATCGGTCATAACAAACAACAATGTTCACACACTTACAAGGTATTTATAATATCCCACCACTAATATGAACCAAATAAAAAGTAATACAAAAGCATACATATGAAAAACAATGGTGATCTAAACCAAAAGGCAGACAAATACGTGAATAGAATCGCCCAAAAGAGTCCAGAACGATGACATAGCCTGTGACCGTGACCTTCACCCCTAGTCATTCTGTTGAAAAGTTTGGCCGCGACTAGAGGATCACTTCAACCCTGAGAATTAATAAGAACATTTATTAGTAATTGTAAAAAGATAGATATCAATTGGAACAATAGTGTGCATGAAATTAATTAACTTACCATCTTTAACTAATTGAGAGATAATAGGAGCGACCGGGGCCAGTGGAGTAAGTGGTAAAAGCTGATCAATAATAGCTGATATGTAGGGAGAAATCGTTTTTCTCCACATCTCCATTTCAATGTTTTGACGTTTTGAGAAATATAATCTGCGATCAGCTTGAGGAATCTGAGCATAAGCTGAACCCAAATATTTGTTAAAGAAGTCCATTTTCAAGCATGAAATATGATAACTACTTCCCATTTCCTCGGAGTTATCACCCTTCTTGACAACGTAACACCACCCTTTAGAATATCCAACAGCAGCATCGCCCATTTTGCATATTTCACATTTGTTATCTCCCGGCAACTGAGGATAGCATTCCACTTGCCGTTCATAATTTTTGGGGAAAGCCTTCTCGACAGCAGAAGAAGATAGGAGATAGAGAACACAATTTGGGTGCAACTCATAAGAAGAGCAGTCACTATATCTTGATCCTTTCACAGGACAACGGCATGCAACGCATTCTAATTTGCTGTTCTTTTTCATGTACTCTTTAGTTGTGTTTCGATCATAATATATGAGATCAACCTGAGGATTCGAAAATGGGCACGGAAGTGTTTTGTTTGGATCTAGACATGCCTCGTGGAAATACTTTTTGACATCGTCTTCGCAATCTATGCACTTGAAAGATAATCCTAACCCATCTATTCGATCAAGGCAACTATTGCATGTCTGAAGTATTGCTTCACAATCGTCTAATGGAACTAGGTTGGGTTCGTGGTTCCCTTCGTGGCCTTCACATTTATTACTTTGTTGCTTTGTTGATGTTGACATTGTTTCTGACAAATACTGAAATAGTGACGAAACATTTGCGTGAAGGTCTGAATTTAATAATCGAAGTCATAACGAAACAAAAACAAAAGCAATTGAAGCAATTTTATTATATGTACAGGTCTAAATGGGTGGATCTTATAACTACACCAATCCCCACACCCACCGCACGCGCACACACAAAAAAAAGAGTTGCATCTTTACCAAGAACAAAAACCTAAAACAATGTTCCATCAAAGAAATACGGTATAGTAAACGTTTTGAAATTTACATGTGATGTGGAGTTGGGTTAGAATTACCAACAAGTTTGATGGTACATCAAAGAAATTGCTCCTTTTTTTTTTCTTTTTTGATTCTAGAATTGAAAACTTGACGGAAACTTGACAGTACATTTTATTTACTTGAATATATATATGAGAGCATACCCACAGTTAACATTAAATAAAAATATTGTTTCATCTAATTAAATAAAAATATTGTTTCATCTAACACATTTATATTATTGATTAATATATCCAATGACCAAGAAAATTTAAAAAATATAGTTAAAAAAAACTTTTCAGCAAGAAAAATTGGCGGAAGGACTTGATTTGACCAAGTCAATACAAATCAAGCCCCTTCATGCTTAAAATGAAATTTTTGACAAATCGAAGTTGATATTTGACAAATCAGAAGGGGAAGAAGGTAGAGGGTAGAAGGTTGTTGGATCGGCTATTGTCCAATTACATTAGTGAAATAATCAATGTTATTATAATCGGATTGAACATCGAATTGGAAAAATATTATATAAATCATAAATATTCTTATTAAATCATCAAATATAAGTCTTAAATTTTTAATAATCAAAATAATGTACTTCATCAAATATTCTAAAAATTCATTAAATCGGTTCATAAAAGGACAAAAGACACAGTTTTAAAAACCAAAAGGAGAAAACTCACTTAGCGAAAAAAGAAAAACAAAAAAAAAAAAAGCCTACTTCTAACCGATTCACCGATTTTTTTCGACTCAACCGTTTTTTTTTCTAAATCGTTAATTTTAATCAAACCGACCGAACCCATAACCGGTTCACGGTTAAACGGATCGAACCGACCAGTCCGATCCTGTTTTGATAACATTGAAAATAATCTAAATTGTGTATATAAAAACATACGGGGAATGGTTGAATATGAGACGTGTCCTTCCTCCATAAGAATAGGCAGAAAGGGCTTATTTTCTTTCTATTGACTTTGGTCAAATTAAGTCCTTTTACCTATCATTCTAGTGGAAAGATTTTCTTATATATATTTTTTGAATATTCTCGATCATTAGATATATTGATCAATTATTATAAATATGTTAAATGAAACAATATTTCTATCCGATGTAATGTTAGTTGTGGATATATTTCCTATATATATATATATACATGTCAAAAAAAAAAAAACCAAATACTTGATAACTAAAAGGAAAAAAAAATATTGAAGAACAATAATTTGAACTAAAACACAATTAACCACCTTGTGATCACTTTGCGATGAAAATTATCATGACAATTTGCACCGATCGAAGATTTCTGGAAGCTGTAACTGAAAAAAAGGATAATTTAGAGTTAGAATTCATAAAGAAGAGGTTATAAATATAAAAAGGGCAAAAGGAAGTAGGCACACACCTCACAGATTTCGAGGAGGATCTACTATTTGCTTTTGTAATCTTCTTGCGCTTTGTAGTAGCAGTATTTATAGAGAAGCTACGATGACTTGCGGTCTACTTCTTTATTAAACAATTACTTTCTTAGGTCATAAATTCGTTGTATCAACTCAAAGTGATTTTTTTATCAAATATAAATATATCTATATTTTTTTTAGGGAAGTAGCAGAAATTTCCTAATTCCTACGACCCCGCTACTTCTAAGACTTGGAGATGGATGGGCTACCACCAAATCGAGGAGAAACTTCCAACGTCAATCTATTAGTTGGACTTAAAGGTTAAAAAAAAAAAAAAAACCTACAAATTATTCATTTTAATCTTTAATTTGTCTTTTTAACATAAAAATCTTTGAGTTTGTTAGAAATGTATTAAAGTGGCCCAATTTTAATTAAAACTTTAATATTTTTTATTTAAAATCCTAGATGACTTTATAATTTCTCCTAATTACTGGTTTGGAGAACACGGTACATACACCCACTAAAATTTCAATAAATTAGAATTGGATTTGAATTTGAATTAAAAAAATTTAAAAGCTTTTGTATTAAATATGTATATAGATAGATAGATAGATATATTACAAATATTTAAATTTTATATAATATTTAAATTTTATGTCATATATCGGTAGGAACATTATTATATAATCTCAAGATATTATCACCCTATTTATATTAGTTTCAAATTTAAAAATTATAGATTTCGACTATATAATTAATATACTTGTAATAATTTATAATTTTTAAATTTTAAGTTAATTAAAGTAAACGAAACGTATATATGTATGTATGCGTGTATGTATACACTATTGAGGACGTAAAATGGGTATACGAGTGGATTACCACGATAATGTGTACGAGTTAATTGCTTCAAAGTTTCTCGAAATAAAAGTCTTTTTTACTTTGAACTTCACGCAAGTTGCAATTATCTCATGATACTAGTCCGGAAAAATATCTCTTGCAAAAAGTTTTAATTTCTTTAAACTTGATAAAAGCTGAAATCTTTGTTGCATTTCATTTTTATAGCTGTACAAAATTAATATACGGTCTTAAATATATAGTATATAGTTGATATTCTCCTCCTTTGATTGAGAGACTCATGTCCCACAGTTCGTTACTATACTTTGACCTATATTTTCTATGTGGAACACTTCAACGCAGATCATACTAAATATATGAAAGGTGAAGAAGAGTTGAACTTGAGTATAATATTAATATTTATAAGATGAGGTTTACCAATGTCTTGATCTTTCTTTATTCTATTTGTTTATCTATCCATGCAATTAACTAAAACCCAAATTATTACTTTTCAAATAAAAGTTGTTAGCTTAGAACAATTTCAACTGTTCGAACTACAAAAATAAATAAATTACAACAAAAAAAATAATAAGAAGAAGCCAACTAATCAGGACCTTATCGTGTGAAAGGCCACGGCCACCTACGGGAAAGGAAGTAATTATCTTGTTTGTAGCGAAAAAAAGAAAAAAGAAAAACTCAATGACATGCATGCAAACTCGTAAAGGCATTCCAACAACGACATATATTACAAAGTTTATGTGATAAAAAACAAGAAGACTATAATAAAAATGACTAATAGATAAATATGTATAACTAATACAATTTAAATGGGTATTTAGGAAAGAAATAAAAAAATAAAAAATAAAGATCATTAGGTAAAACTTTATAATAAAAATGCTATACGATTTCAACGTCAGGAAGTATAGAGCTTATATAAATGCACGTCGTCTACATATGGACATAGGAAAGACAGGAAATAAAAAGTTGAACTGTACTGAAATTAATATTAACAGTGTCTTTTTTAAATTTAATTGGTTGGGGTCGTTACACGGTCGATTTCAAATTTGATCAAGCAAGAAAAAGTAAAATGGACCCCTTAATTATCTATGTTTTATTAATTGATTGTAATTTTCTAAAAATAACTTACTTATCTTTATTCTTTTCATAATAAAAATTATCAATGAATATCAAACTTAATTATCATTATATTACTAGTACTTTAATTCAATCTTCTTCAAGATCCTTAATGTGAATATTTAACAACTTAGCGGATGTTAATTTATTCCTATGTTAATATTTTTTTTACTAAACTAACACTTATTACATCAACTCTCAACGCTTTGTATCTGTATGCATGCACGCTGTGTAGGAGACCACTAATTAATTAGGGTTGCTGACTGATGCAACTTGCAAGCTAGGGCAACGACATGTCCTATGGCTGGTGTGGAATAAATTGAGCTAGCAATAAAGACCCGTGTACAGCGCAATAAAATTTAGGTAAATTAGATTTTAATAAATTAAATTGTAATTGCTTAAATAATTAGGTTGTTTTCCTTTTAGTTTTCTTCTATTGATGTTTTTCACAAAATTACAAAACCTTTTCCCCTTGACTAGCAACCAAGTCTCGATCTGCAGGAAAGTGAGAAAATCTCCTTAATGAAAAAAAAAAACAAGTTTATGGGACGGTGCGTCACCCTCATGAAGAAATCACAAAGTCTGAATTGGGAACACATAAGATGGGCAAAATTTACAAACCAAGCAACATTAGCAAGCCTATTGCTAGCTCGATTTAGCAATTAACCACAGTTTTTTTTTTTTGGGATAAATAAGATATATACCTTAATCTTCTTGTTGAAGATATTGAATCTTATAAATATATTTACTTTTATCTTAACGTACTCTAGGCACCATTTTCATGTACTTGATTATAGGCTCTGATATTGTCAATAGTTTGTGATATATATATATTATCACTAGTACAAAAATTGTCTTATGCGTCACCTTATTTGCGTAGGTTGTTTAATAGACCTATCACATATAGTAGCGCGGTGACATTGTCGTAAATAAAAGAAAAAGTATTTGCATCGGTCCTTTAAAAAAACCGACACAAAATCTATGAAAATATTTAAAAAATAAATTAGTTCACAATTTGCGTCGCTTAGTTTAAAACACCGACGCAAATTGTTTTGGATTATTTGTGTCGGTTGTTTTAAAGAAGCGACGCAAAATATGTATAAATAATTAAAAAATAAATTAAAAAAGAATTTGCGACGCTTGTTTTAAAGAACCGACGCAAATGTTTTAGAGAATTTGCGTCATTTTTGATAACGGACCAATTCTAAATCTTTAAAAATAATTTAAAAATAAATTAATAAAGTATATGTGTCTCTTATTTTAAAGAACCGACACATATTCTATAATATTAGTAAAGTAGATAAGTTATAACTTTTGCTACGTTGAGTTTATAAGAGAGGAGGGAGAGGTAGTTTGTCTTCGGCGGTTTGCTTGGCTGAGTTTTGCAGGTTTCTTTCTTCCGTGTCTCTGGCCCGGTAGGCTATTTTGTACTGTAAGTCATTGTTAATTAAAATAATACATTTATTACAGGCATTATTTAAAATATTAGTATGTATGCTCGAACTATTGTGTGTCTGCATTTGATTTATCTGTACAATCGTTGTGCTTACTTAGTTATACATGGATCGTCAAACATGAATGTACAATATATTGCGTGCTGATAACGCATATATAAGAGGGATTAACGAGTTTATTACATGTGCGGTTGAACACCAAAAAAGCAAAAAGGAACAGGGAAAAGAAGACATGATTGTGTGCTCATGCCGCCTTTGTGGTAATTTAAAAAAATATTATAGCACAGAGATAGTGCGTGAACATTTATTTCGTTGGGGGTTTTAAGAAAGGTTATACGAAGTGGATTTGGCATGGTGAGGAAATAGACTCTGATATGATTGGTAGCTCAAGGTTGAATAATGCAACCGAGTGCGATAAATAGGTCGATAATGACGAAGATGATGTGGACATTGATAGGGTGAAAGATATGATACAAGATCTGCAAGATCATATGATGCCACAACTAGATATATTTGAGAGCTTGGTCCGCGATTTTAGGAAACTTTTGTATCCTAGGTGCAGTGACGAGTTGACAAGGTTGTCAACAACTTTGAAGTTGTGCAAGTTAAAAGTGTTGGGTTTCGAAGGATCAAACTCAGCGGAAAAATACGATTTAAAATAAAACAAAAACGAAACCCAAACCCGAGGATCTATGTGAAACAATTTAATACAGATAGTTTAAGTTTTTACCGATTAAAAGTGCGAATCTGAAGCTTTGGTGAAGGTGTTGATCGTCTCCAAATCTTCGACGCAATCCAACGAGACAGCATCTCTACGGTATCCACACAAACACCCGCGAATCGTCTTACGATCCGAACAAGAAGAGTTACAGTACTAACTGTATGATCTGTATCTCTCTTTTCTCTCTATATCTCTGAACTCTAGTCTCTCTCTTATGAGCAACTAGTGTTCTTAGAATACGTGAAAACGTTGGTTAGAGAGAATGACTGATATATCATATATATAGCCTTTCATAGAGTAATTCCAAAACCTAATCTAATTAGGAGACTTAAAATCCGAATTTTATATTTATTAAATATATATATTTAATCAAGTCTCACTTAATTAATATATATATATATACACAAATAAATATATATTCGTATTTCCTTCCAAAGGACTCTACTTCATACAGATTACATATATAAATATATATGTATATAATTTAAAGTCATGATTTAATTAAATCAATCTTATTGGTATATTAAAATCATAGACATTTAAATTATATCTCCTTGACGAATGTTCTTTGTGTGTGACCCTGTAGGTTATTATTACGTTGGCAATAGTTTTAAATCATATTATAAAATTATAAACAGTGAGTGACATCTAGTAATACATCACTGTTACCCAAGTAATAATAAAGTCATAGATTCGACTTTACCTTTCGTGACCAATGTTTCAATGTAACTTAATCCTTTTAACCATGATATCTAAGATTAAATTCAAGGCATGGATGTTTCATCCTCTTCATAATTTAATCTCAATTTTCTTGATCAATGAGTAAACTATATGAAACAAATCTCTATTTGAGCATGGCCATGCATTTCATAGTTTCACTCAATCAAGAGGCCTATAGATATCACCCCTAATTTATAGGAGGGTTAAATTCCATCTACATCATTCTCATTTCTCACATAACTCATTATGCATCCAACAATCACCTTTATCGTCCACCCGGTTAAAGGTGACTTTTGATAATGTCAAAACGCATAACTCCTTATGTAGAAATGTCATGACTTCAGGTCAAAGGACCATTACATCATTGTCACTATGAGAATTACTTATAACACATAGCATAATGCTCCATGTAGAATTCTCATGGTAGGTCTCTCCAGTACTATGTTCTCTAACATGTACCTATGTATCAACTTAATATATCTCGAATATATTTATGACTAATGAGATATGGTCATCAGTTAATCCACATACTTGTCTCAATGTATTATTGTTGTCCTACTGACAATGATACTCGACTAGGGACATTTAAGAATAATGATACATTACATACTTATATGATCTTATATTCAAGTCACATACTTGAATCCATATAAGTAGTATCATTCTTCTAAGGACATTTATTATGTTAACATTTATATAACGCAGTAAATAAAACATAATAAAAGAAATTATCATTTAACCAAAACATAACATATATATACTGTCACAATCATTATATAATTAGCCACTAGGGCATACACTCTAACAAAAAGTAAATAATGGATGGAGTGACAAGAGTTTTACAGAATTGTTAAAACTTTTAAGAAAAATACTTCCGGTGAATAACGACCTTCCCACTTCCACGTACGAGACAAAGAAGATGTTGTGTCCTATAGGTATGGACGTGAAGAAGATACATGCATGTCCAAATGATTGTGTGTTGTTTCGAAATGAGAATGAACATTTACACACATGTCCTAAGTGTGGAGCATCTCGGTACAAGCGGGAGGGTAATGATTCTTCTAAGGATGATAAAAAAAAAAAAAAGGCTCCTACCAAGGCGGTTTGGTATTTACCCATAGTGCAACGATTCAAACGCCTATTTGCAAATGCAAAAGATGCAAAACATTTAAGGTGGCATGCGGAAGGGAGGAAATCAGATGGGATGCTTAGACACCCGAGTGACTCTCCACAATAGAGAACCATTGATGGAAAGTTTCCTGAATTTGGTGGAGAAATTAGGAATCTATGGCTTGGATTTTGTACGGATGAGATAAATCTTTATGGCACTCTAAGCTGTCAACATAGCATTTGGCCAGTTCTTTTGGTGATATATAATTTGCCTTCATGGTTGTGTATGAAGCACAAGTATATTATGTTGTCGTTGTTAATCTCAAGGCCTAAATAACTTGGGAATAACATAGATGTTTATCTTCAGCCGCTTATTGAAGATTTAAAACTTTTATGGGATGAAGGTGTGACGGTGTTCGATGCAAATACTCAAATGGATTTCACATTACGTGTGATATTATTTTGCACCATAAATGATTTTTTTACTTATGGAAACTTGTCAGGGTATACTGTCAAAGGAGCTAAAGCATGTCCAATTTATGAAGATGCTAGTATTGACCACCATCTAAATAATTGCAAGAAAAATGTGTTTATGAGTCACCGAACATTTCTTTCTTCTGATCACCCTTATCGTAAGATGAAAAAGGCTTTTGATGGACATATCGAGACTCGAGAAGCCCGTTTGCCTTTAACTCGGAAAGAAGTCTTTGAGCGGGTTAAGGATATTGATGTTGTATTTGGAAACTTGTATCAACCTCCTAAGAAGAAGAATCTTTGGAAGAAGAGATCCATATTGTGGGATCTCCCGTATTGGGAACACATACAAGTTAGACATTGTCTTGATTTTATGCATATTTAGAAAAATGTTTGTAATAGTATTGTTGAGACATTGTTGAATATACTAGGAAAGACAAAGGACAAGATCAAAATTAGAAAAGATATAAAAGAAATGGGTATACGACTAGAGTTAGCACCATAAGAATCGGAGAAGTGTACATATCTACCTCCAGCTTGTTATACTTTGTGTAAAAAAGAGAAAATTGATTTTTGTAAGTGTTTGTTTGGTGTGAAGATTCCATATGGATTTTCTTCAAACATCAAAAGGTTTGTGTCAATGAAGAATTTGAAACTGCTAGGTATGAAGTTACACGATTGTCATGTGTTAATGCAACAGCTATTACCAATTGCAATTCGAGGGATATTGTCGAATCACGTGAGACTTGTTGTTATGAAACTTTGTTTTTTCTTCAATGCCATCTGTAGTAAGGTGATTGAGCCTATCACATTGGATAAATTACAAGTTGATATTGTTGTCACACTATGTCAATTTAAAATGTATTTTCCACCTTCATTTTTTGACATTATGGTACATTTATTTATTCATTTGGTTAGAGAGATTAAGTTATGTGGCCCGGTATATTTGCGGTATATGTATCCTTTTGAGAGATTCATGGGTATCTTGAAATGTTAGGTTTTAGAACATTTGATGATGATTGTCTTTAGATTACTTAGAATACAAATGTATAGAAAGTGTTAATTAGTAACACTGAAGTTTTGTAGCTAGCAGTTATCTCTTTGATTGTAATTCATTTATTATTTGTAAAGAGATACATTTATTTGTTGTTTGTAAGTAACTGCTGGATTGGTGTATCGAAGCTTCTAAAAGTCGAAGTGTGTATTTGATCCGTTAGAGTTTGAAAAAAAAGGCTTATCGGAGACTAGGAAAACTTGTCAAAGACTAAGGATTTTTTATCTATCGGAGACTAGTTTTGCCTATCGGAGACTAAGGCTTACGGCATTAGAGACTAAATCTAAAGGAGTCGGAGACTGAAGCTTACGTCATCGGAAACTAAAGTTAAAAGCATCAAAGACTAAGCTGAAGTCATCGGAGACTAAGCCTTAAAGCATCGGAGACTAAATAACACTATCAGAGACTACACAGTCTGACGTCATCAGGGACTAAAAGCACCGGAGACTAGTAATGACGTCACCAGAGACTAAAGATGCTTTCCTAGTGAGATGCCAAGAACTTGTAGAAGGAGGGTTGAATACAAGTTCTTTTAATCCTTTTCAAATTTCTTGTTCTTTAAGAAATTAAACTTTCTTGCAGAATGTAAAGAACAAAAACTCAAATCAATTTATAAACAATTGCTATATTAATTTCACAACTGATTACAAATTCTAACAACCATAATAAATATGATCATCAGCTTCTTTTCAATTCTGTATAGGAAAAGATACAAACTATGAAAAACCTATACAGCTTCAAATTACAATTCTCTATAAAACCTAATTACAGCTTCTCTAACAACTGAATTATTATTAACTCAGTTCCTATACTGAATAAAATTCAGCATCCTTATTCGAATCAAATACAATCTTTCCTTTTTGATAGGAACAGATTTCTGGTTAGTTTCCTTACCAGCTACGTCTTCAATAATATCTTGCTTTACGTGGAAGACATTCCTTTTTAATTCGAACTTCGTATTTCTCAGGAATTAAATCTCGATTAGTCCCTGATGCTTCATCTTTAGTCTCTGATAACGTCATTATTAGTCTCTGGTGCATTTAGTCCCTGATGACGTCAGCTTGTGTAGTCTCCGATAGAATTATTTAGTCTTTGACGCGTTAAGGCTTAGTCTCCGATGACATCAGCTTAGTCTCTGATGCTTTTAACTTTAGTCTCCGATGACGTAAGCTTTAGTCTCCGACTTCTTTAGACTTAATCTCTGATGACTTAAGTCTTAGTCTCCGATAGGCAAAACTAGTCTCCGACAAATAAAATCTTTTTAGTCTTTGACCAGTTCTCCTAGTCTCCGATAAGCTTTTTTGCAAACTCTTACGGATCAAATACACATCTTGACTTTCTGAAGCTTCGATTCTCCATTCCAGCAGTTACTTACAAATATGAAATAATTTTATCTCTTTACAAATAATGAATGAATTACAAACAAAGAGATAACTGCTAGCTACAAAACTTCAGTGTTACTAATTAACACTTTCTATACATTTGTACTCTAAGTAATCTGAAGACAATCATCATCAAATGTTCTAAAACCTAACAATCTCCCCCTAATTATGAATATCAGAATGATAAGCATAATTTCAAGGTTGATGTTGATGTCAAAACTCAACATTACAATTACTTAGAAAAAGAATAAAGAATTGCTAACTACAAATGTATTCTGAACTAAGATCATTGATCTGTTGTTCAGCTTCCACCAAGACTCAGGTTTAAATCCTATAAGTCTGGCTTAAAAAAAATTACAGCTTATTTTTTAACAAACAACTCCAACACAACAAGTTTACCTCATTTTTTCTTTAACAACTCCAGCCTTTCTTTTCTGTTTTACCTCAGCAACTCCAGTCTGTCTTTCAACAGCTTTTTCAGCACCAACTCAATTTTTTCTGTAGCATCCTTGAGCAAACTGATAAATCCTTCAATATGTCGCTCACTGACACTATTAATATCTCTGTTGTAATCAAAGAAGACTTTCTCTCCATGAAAAGTCTCATACCATAATCCTAGAGGTTTAGGATTAGCTTCCAGCACAGTATCCACCTTATGCTTCACCTTCATCACCATTTGAATCTGGCTTTGAAGTTTCATGTTGAGATCAGAAGTCTCAAGCACAACAGTCAGCAACCACTCCATGTCTTCTTTCTTTTGTCCCTCCAAGGCTGGCTTTCCAAACTTCAGAGATTCTCCATCTTTCACGAAAACATGGAGAAATTCTTTGTTATTTGTACCCTTTACCAGATTTATCTTCTTTGTGGTCTTCTTAAGGGCCTTGATGATTTCTTCTGTACTTGCCATTTCAACCTTGTAAGACTTCTTTGATGAAACTATTTGTGGCTTTGTTGGTCCACTTATAGCCACCAAAGCAGTCTCAGTTGAACTTGGAGGATCTTGAGAGGTAGGCTTCTTGATAGTTGCCCTGGTTACAGGTTTCTTTGCAGATTCCTGAACCAAGGGTTTCCTCCTTGATTTCTTTTCAGCCTCTTTCATCTCTTTATTCTTCTTTTTGGTTATGGCTGCTTTCTGTGCACTTGATATCCTTGTAAAGATTTTCTTCTTCTTTGCCTCCTCCTCTTGAAGTTTCTGAGCTAATAGTGCATCAGATTCTATCAGCTTTTGTTCTTGAGGATAAACTAACTCCACTTTCCCATCCACTATCAGTTCAACTAGAGTGAGAAAGTGAGCAGTCTTCATAGCATCCCCCAGTAGCTTGGGCTATCCTGGTTGAGTAGTAGTTTCTTCTTTGAATCTTCAACCATGACACCTTTGCCTTTGTCTTTTATTGTTGGGGCTTGTGCAGTGGAAGAAGGAGATGCTCTTGTTGCTGCTTTTGCTGTTGTTGTTGTTGTTGGAAGTTGTGTTGTTGTTGCTTTTGTTGCTGCTTCAAGATCCGAATGTTTCTTTAGGATCCTGTCCAACATTGCTTGCAATTCTGCATCAAGGACAGGACCAGACTTGTTGTTAGGTTTTATTAACATTTGATGATGATTGTCTTTAGAATACTTAGGAATACAAATGTATAGAAAAGTGTTGATTTGTAACACTTTAGTTTTGTAGCTAGCAGTAGTATCTCTTGGTTGTAATTTAGTCATTTTAATAAAGAGATAGATTCATTTTACTTGTATGTACTGCTGGAATACTTGTTGAGTCTGTTCAACAAGTTGTTTAAGTTAATTAGTCTTTCGGAGATTAAATTTGGCTTGTCGGAGATTAAGGGAAAAGTCCATCAGAGATTAAAGATTTATTCATCAGAGATTGAAGGATTGGTCATCGGAGATTAAAGCTTACGTCATCGGAGATTGTAATTAAAGAGTCAGAGATTAAAGCTGACGTCATCAGAGGATAACACAATACTTCGGAGATTAAAAGCTGACGTCACCAGAGACTAAAGCCAAAGCATCGGAGATTACATGAAGTAAAGTATCAGAGATTACTTGATGTAAAGCATCGGAGATTACTCGAAGTAATCAGAGACTAATTAAAGAAGCTATCGGAGATTAGTCGAGGACTTAATCGCTGATGGAGTTAGAGTTCAAATCAAAGAAGGAAAGTCTTCCATGAACACGTAGACTTTATTGAAGACGTAGCTGACAAGGAAACTTGTTAGAAATCTTTCAATTGGAAAGATTGTATTTGATTTGAATTAGGAAGCTAGGTTTTTGAAAACTTAGTTTTAGAAGCTGTAATTATAAATTACAGAATTGTAATTCGAAAAAGGGTGTGTCTGTATAGCATAGAGAATTGAAAGGGTTGTATTATCTCTAAATATACAGAATAGAAGCTGACGATCAAAAGCTTGTTTTGATTGTTAGAAAACTTGTAATCAATTGTTAAATCAATAAAAGCAATTGTTTATAAAGTTTTGATCTTGTTCTTTATATTCCGCAGAAAGTCAATTTCTTAAAGAACAGGAATTCGAAAAAATTATAAGAACTTGTATTCAACCCCCCTTCTACAAGTTCTAGGCCATCTTACTGGGAAAACAATTGGTATCAGAGCCTTTAATTGAAAATACTCAATTAACAAGATTCTGAGATGGCCAACAACGAAGAAGCAAGCAGCTCTAACATGATTGCGTATAATGGAGGACGTGATGGTGGAACCAGGATCCCTATTCTAAAAAGGGATGAATATCCAATGTGGAAACAAAAGATGTATATGCACTTGAGAGCAACAGATCCAGATTACATAGATAGGATTGAGAAGGGTCCTTATCTACCCAGGAAGTTTATTCCTGCAAAAACTGTCGAAGGATCTATTGTCGCAGAGCACTTTGTACTTGCACCAGAAAGTGATTATACCAACGAGGACAAGTTACAAGTGTTGAAAGATGCTAAAGTTATGAACATACTCTATAATGGAATAGACAAACATATGTTCAATAGCATCATCAATTGCACGACATCTAAACAAGTCTGGGACACTATCAAGGTCCTATGTGAGGGGACTGATCAAGTCAGAAAGAACAGACGTTCACTGTTGACTCAACAGTATGAATTCTTTCAAGCAAAGCCTAATGAACCAATCACGTCAATCTATGACAGGTTCAATTCTTTGCTTAATGACCTGACCATACTTGGTAAGACATATGATAATGAAGATATCAATACCAAGTTCATGAGAGCTCTCCCTCCTAGCTGGGATCCAAAGACTACTGCAGTTAGGGAGGCTCATGATATGGAAACCCTCACATTGGATAGGCTCTACGGAAACTTAAAGACATATGAACTTGAAGTAGAGCAAAGACAGCGCATGCATGGAAGAGATAAAGGAGCTGCGTTGATGGTTGAGACAAATAAGTCTCAAGAGAAGCTCGATGAGGAATTTTATGAAACTAGCTCAACTGATAATGAAGATGAATTGGATACTGATGATGACATGGAGGAATTCATGGCATTCATGGTCAAACAATTTAAGAAATTTCGGGCTAGTAGAAAAGGAAGAAAATCATCGAGGAAGCCTAACCCTAAGCGTGAAGGTCAAAAAGTCACCTTCGACTTAAAGAAGATTCGATGCTATAATTGCGATGGGTTAGGGCACTTTGCCAATGAGTGCAAGAAGCCTAGATCTAATGATAGATCTAAGGATGAAAAATCAAGGAAGGACTTTGCTGACAAGAAGGTCAAATCCAAGAGCAAAGCCTTGATTACTGAGGGAAAAGATTGGATTGACAGCGATTCTGATGAAGAAGTTGTCAACTTTGCCCTAATGGCTCGTAGTGACGAGTCCAGTGACTCTACAAAGGTATGCAATGCAAATCAGAATTTTAACGTGCTTAATTTACTTGATACATCTATCATTGAAAGCATGCAAAAAGACATATCTGATTTGCATGTCAGTTTTAGATCTTTAACTATAGAGCATACCAATGTGAAAGAGTCACGTGATAGTCTCTTAAAAAGAAACAATTTTCTTGAAGAAAGACTATCACAGTTTGACACTATCAAGTCTGATTTAAACAAAGCACATCATATGATTGATGCTTTGAAAAAGAGGGAATATTACTTAGTAGAGCAACTTGAAATTGCTCAAGCTAAGATTAAACTGTGGAATACTTCCTCTAAAAATTTAAAAGACTTGGTAGATAGTCAAACAATAGGTCATAAATCTGGATTAGGCTATGATGCTTGGATAAACAAAAATTCAGAATTAGAAGACCTAGATGAAGCTGTTGAGTCCACAACTGAAAAGCTTAAAGCTGCTAGAAAAATTAACTTTGTATCTCCTGTCCATGAACCCAAATTTATAAACATTCAAGATCAACAAAACACTGAAAAAACAAGTTTCAATAAAAAGACAGTGAATATTGTTGAGAAAATTCAAAACAAAAATTTAAATATTGGGTTTATGACAAAGAAACAGTTAATAAAGAAATTGGAAACTGTTCCAATACAAAAGGCTGAAAAAGTTGTGGAATCAAACAGAAGCAAGAAAAATAGGAATGGCAAGTTAGGCATTAACAAATATACCAACTATGCTTCAATGCCTGATGCTCCTAGAAAAACATGTCATGTATGTGGTAATCCAAACCACATAGCTATGCACTGTAGGAGCAGAAATAAAATTCCTATGATTGAGACTGCTAACTCAAAGACAATAAAAGATAAATCACCTGTAAAAAGGTCAAGTAATCTTTGCATAGAAAATAATAAATCAAAGTCAAGTAGTCTCACAAACACCAGTAGCAAGACTGTACATTGCCCAATTAAAATCAAACATGGAAAAAGGCAATCGACTTATTCTGAGTCAAGTCTTGAAACTGCAGCTAGTGAGAAAGGACTCAAGAAGATTTGGGTCCCAAAAATCTCAAACTAGTTCTCTCTACTGTGCAGGGCAAAAAGAAGAAATCATGGTACTTGGACAGTGGTTGTTCAAGGCACATGACTGGAGATAAGTCCCTGCTAAAACAGTATGAAGAGAGAAGTGGCCCAAGAGTCACTTTTGGAGATGACAGCAAAGGCCATACAAGAGGATATGGATCTGTTGAACATGGTGATGTCATCTTCACAGAAGTAGCACTGGTTGACGGCTTAAAGCACAATCTACTAAGTGTGAGTCAACTATGTGATAAAGGATTCAATGTCACTTTTAAAGAAGATCAATGCTTAGTGAGTGACAAAGAATCAGGGACTGTGATTTTGACAGGAAAAAGAAAAGGGAATTTGTACATTGCAAATCTCATTTCTTCAACTGATCAAATCACATGTCTATATAGCAAAGCCTCAACTGATGAGAGTTGGCTTTGGCATAAGAAGCTTTCCCACTTGAATTTCAAGAATATCAATAGTCTTGTGAGGAAAGGATTGGTAGCTGGCATTCCACAATTGGAATTTACACAAGATGGATTGTGTGATGCATGCCAGAAAGGAAAGCAAAGAAGTGTATCATTCAAAAACAAACCAGCAACATCAATCACTGACCCTTTACAACTTCTCCATATGGATTTGTTTGGTCAAGTGAATGTGATGTCTATCTTAAGGAATAGATATGCACTGGTAATTGTTGATGATCACACAAGGTATACTTGGGTAAAATACCTCTTTGCAAAAGATGAAGCTGCTCAGTTAATTATTGATCATGTCAAGAAAATAGAAACTGAGTCAGGTAAAACAGTGAGGGTAATAAGAAGTGACAGAGGAACAGAATTCAAAAATTCCCAAGTAATTGAATTCTGCACTGAGAAAGGAATTACTCATCAATTCTCTGCACCTAGAACCCCTCAACAAAATGGAGTTGTTGAGAGGAAAAATAGAACCCTCATTGAAGCAGCAAGGACCATGTTGCAAGAGGCTAAGCTTCCCACCTATTTTTGGGAGGAAGCTATAAGCACTGCATGTTTTACACAAAACAGGTCCTTGATAAACAAAGCATACAACAAAACACCTTATGAATTGATGACTGGGAGAAAACCAACTCTCAAGTTTTTACATGTGTTTGGTTGTAAGTGCTTTGTACTGAGAGATTCATCAGAGACAAGAGGAAAATTTGACAATAAGTCTGATGAAGCAATCTTCTTAGGTTATTCTCTGTCAAGCAAAGCATACAGAGTTTATAACTTAAGAACCAAGGTCATTGTGGAATCCATTCAAGTTGCATTTGATGATAGAAAGATTCCAGGAATGCTTGGTCAAGGATTGCATGAACCTCTCAGTTTTGAGAATGAATTGGATGCATGGGAATATCCAACAGAGAATGTTGAAAATCCCCAAAATAACAGTGATTCCTCTTTAATTGAGGGGGAGTTGACTGTTGTGCATGAAGTACCAAGGACTGATGTATTATCAGAGACTAGAGTACTGGAACAAAATGGAACACAAGTCACTGATGACATTAATTCTCCATCGGAGACTAATGATACATCAGAGACTAGTATCCCTGATGCACACACAGAGACTATTGAGATATCTAACTCAGGGGGAGTTAATGAAGAAGAGATCAATAGTTTAGGGGGAGCAAACTCTGCTCATGAAGCTGGATTGAATCTTATCAATCTAGAAAATGAAGCCTCTAGTTCAAGATCAAATCTACCAAAACCTAGACCATGGTTGAGAGACCACACAACAGATTTGATCATTGGAAATATTGAGGATGGAGTTAGGACTAGAAGTGCAACACAAAATGAATGTTTGTACCTCAGTTTTCTATCAAAGATTGAACCAAAGAAAATTGAGGAAGCACTTCAAGATCCTGATTGGATAATTGCCATGCAAGAAGAATTAAACCAATTCACTCGAAACAAAGTCTGGAGACTGGTACCCAAACCAAGGAATAGATCAATCATTGGTGCCAAGTGGGTCTTCAGAAACAAATTAGATGAAGCTGGTACAAT
>CM025787.1:32211659-32240299 GCA_014636745.2 Centella asiatica
AAGTTAAATTTGATCAAATGCATACCCTTCTGAAACAAATTGCTACTCAACTCCCTCTCTCTGTCTACTCTAAGGATGCTGATGTCAAAAAGGGGGAGAGTGATCCAGTAATGAAGTCATATGCAAGTCTTGATGAACTCAAGGCAACCTTGGACAAACTTGAGTCCAGGGTTAAAACATTACCAACAGCAGCAGCAGCAACAACAACAACAACAACAGCAACAACAACAATATCAACAATACCAGCAGCAGCAACAACATTTACTTCTTCCAAACCATCTGTAGCAGCCCCAACTACTTCAAAAGACAAAGGCAAGGGAGTCATGGTTGAGCAACCAAAGAAGCAAATCTCTACTCAACCAGGACAACCCAAGCTATTGGGGGATGCCATGAAGACAGCTCATTTTCCCACTCCAATTGAACTAATAGTGGATGGAAAAGTGGAGTTGGTCTATCCTCAAGAGCAGAAATTGATAGATGCTGATGCTATGCTTGCTCAAAAACTTCAGCAAGAGGAGGATATGGCTGCAGAACAAGAGAGGAAGGAGGAGGAATCTAAAAAGAAGAAACACTCAACAAAGAAAACAAGTGCAAGGAAAGTGGTAGTAGCCAAGAAAAAGCCTTCAAGGAAAGAGACTACAAATGAAGAGCCTCCAAGGTCAACTAAGACTGCCTTGGTGTCTGTAAGTGGACCAACAAAGCCACAAACAGCTCCATCAAGGAAGCCTTACACAGTTGATATAGCCAGTACGAGTGAAATGATCAAAGCCTTGAAAAGAAATACAAGGAATATTAATCTGATCAAGGGTGCAAATGACAAAGATTTACTTCAGATCTTCTTCAAAGATGGAGATTCTGTGAAGTATGCTAAGCCAGACTTGGAGGGGCAATCAAAAGAGGATTTGGAATGGCTGCTGTCTACAATACTTGTCACTACAAAGCTCAACATGGAATTTCGAAACCAGATCAAGAAGGTAATAAAGGAGATAAAAAGTGTGAACCAAGTTCAAACTGATCTTTCTAAACCTGTACCTCTCGGATTATGGTATGAGACTTTCCATGGGGAGAAAGTTTTCTTTGACTACAACAGAGACATCAATCAAGTGAGTGAAAATCATCTAGAAGGATTTATCAAACTTCTTAAAGATGCAGAAGAAGTAACTGAAGTTGTTATCAAAAAGCTGCTGATGGAAAGGCTAGAACGAATAAGGGAAAATAGAAGAAGAAAGAAATAATTGTTGTACAAGTTTTTTTTTGAAGCCAGACATAGTCTTGGGTAGCCAGGAATTATTCTTGGAGTAGCTGAATGTATTTTTTTTTAAAGCCAGACATAGTCTTGGGTAGCCAGGAATTATTCTTGGAGTAGCTGAATGTATTATTCAGTGTAGCCAGGTTTGTTTAAACCTTGGAGAAGCTGCGTAAATTATCCAGGGGGAGAGTAGCTGAATGTATTATTTAGTGTAGCCAGGTTTGTTTAAACCTTGGAGAAGCTGGGTAAATTATCCAGGGGGAGAGAAGCTGAATGATAAATCAAAGATCTTGAATTCAGGTACATTTGTGATTTTAATATTCTTTATTCTTTTTCTAAGTAAATTTTGATAGTTGAGTTTTGACATCATCATCAACCTTTGAAATTATGCTTATCATTCTGATATTCATAATTAGGGGGAGATTGTTAGGTTTTATAAACATTTTATGATGATTGTTCTTAGAATACTTAGAAATACAAATGTACAGAAAAGTGTTGGTTTGTAACACTTTAGTTTTTTAGCTAGCAGTAGTATCTCTTGTTTGTAAATTAGTCATTATAATAAAGAGATAGGTTTATTTCTTTTGTATGTTCTGTTGGAATACTTGTTGAGTTTGTTCAACAAGTTGTTTAAGTTAATTAGTCCTTCGGATATTGATTTTGGCTTGTCGGAGATTAAGGGAAAAGTTCACCAGAGATTAAAGTTTTGTTCATCAGAGATTGGACTTTGTCCATCGGAGATTGAAGAATCCTTCATCGGAGATTAAAATGTTTTGTTCATCCGAGATTGAAGGATTGGTCATCGGAGATTAACGCTTACGTCATCGGGGATTGTAACTAGAGAGTTAGAGATTAATACTGACGTCATCAGAGATTAAAACAATACCTCGGAGATTAAAAGCTGACATCACCAGAGACTAAAGCCAAAGCATCAGAGATTACTCGAAGTAAAGCATCAGAGATTACTCGAAGTAAAGCATCAGAGATTACTCGATGTAAAGCATCAGAGATTACTCGAAGTAAAGCATCAGAGATTACTCGATGTAAAGCATTGGAGATTACTCGAAGTGATCAAAGACTAATTAAAGAAGCTATCGGAGATTAGTCAAAGACTTAATCACTGATGGAGTTAGAGTTCAAATCAAAGAAGGAAAGTCTTCCATGCACACGTAGATTTTTATGAAGACGTAGCTGACAAGGAAACTTGTTAGGATTCTTTCAATTGGAAAGATTGTATTTGATTTGAATTAGGAAACTAGGTTTTTGATAACTTAGTTTTAGAAGCTGTAATTAAAAATTACAGAATAGCAATACGAAGCTATATAGAATTGAAAGAATTGTATTTTCTTTATATACAGAATAGAAGCTGACGATCAAAGCTTGTCTTGATTGTTAGAAAATTTGTAATCAATTGTTAAATCAATAAAAGCAATTGTTTATAGAGTTTTGATCTTGTTCTTTATATTCCGCAGAAAAGTTTAATTTCTTAAAGAACAGGAATTCGAAAAAGTTGTAAGAACTTGTATTCAACCCCCCTTCTACAAGTTCTAGGTCGTCTCACTGGGAAAACAGTTCCCAACCAGGAACACACTGTATAGAGTCTGCACAACCTCTTGTTCACCAACAAGAGCAACCCCAAAGAGAGATAATAAAAGAAAAGAGTGACACAAGGAGTGCACCCACAGAGTCATCACTTGATGTTTCTCAATATTCAATGTTTGAGGAACAGCCAACACTCCACACTGTACATTGTTCTTCTTCTTCTCCCATACTTGATTCTTTTGATATTACAAATTTAAATTCTCTTGATTTTTCCCAAGAGGAGCCAACACTCGAGACAAGCTCTCAAACACAAGATACACAAAGGGAACCCCCTATCCATGTAGTCCCAATTACTTCTCAAACCCCCACTTCTGTAGAGAAGAGTGCACCCATCTAAATGAGTGAGGATGTGAGAATAATAGTGAGAGGCAGGCTCCTGACCTGGAAAAAGGAGAGGATATACATAAACAAGAGAGTCAAGCTTTAGAAAGCTTGGAAAAAGGAGAGCAAGAGAAGCTGGGTGCCCAACCCCAGGCAAAAGGAGAGGGAGTGAGCAAGGATGAGATCCTTGAACAAAATAAAGGAGAGAAATTTTCAGCAGGTGCATTTTTACAACCTGTTGAAACTAGCTCACAAGAAGCTCAAGTTTCTTCTGCTCCCTCCACCAATATCCAAACAATAGAAACTGGGAATAGTTCAGATACAGGGGATGCAGCCTTAAACATTATTTCTGAGATGTCTAATGCCGACTTTGAGATTTTATATGGTCTACAACAACGACAAGATCATATGTCTGCATTGAAGACACGGCTTGCAGATGAAACTGTGTCTGAACCACCTGCAGAGACAAATGTTGATGAATGGCTTGATACCACATATTTCAACACTCTGGAGGAAGCAGCCTCCCATTTAAGGCAGGATTATGTGACCAATGTTGGGTCAACTGCTGCTGCACCAGCTATTAAGGATATATTAGAAGAAGTAACCAAGGTGGATAAGAAACATACAAAGTTTCACCACTTCTTGGTTACTGGGATCAATGGTGCAGTAAAGAAACTAGAGGAAAGGATGAAGTTGGAGACAGACAAAATCAGAAAGTGCTATGAAGGACACTTGCCAAGGAGGACTATTTCTGCCATTGATACACTTATCAAAGACAAGTCCAAGACTGACAGTAGACTTCAAGCCCTAGAAGCAAATATCCAACTCCTGATCCAAAAACAAGACAGAATGGAGCAACTATTGCTGCAGGCTATTCCACATTTGGCCACCTCCTCTCACCCTAAAGATGCTGATGTCAAAAAGGGGGAGAGTGGTCCATCCAAACCTATACATACATACAAGTCTGGTCCTGTCTTGATGCTGAATTACAAGCAATGATGGACAGGATCCTAAAGAAACATTATGATCTTGTTGCAGCAACAACAACAACACAACTTCCAACAACAACAACAACAACAACAGCTTCTCCTTCTTCCTCTGCACAAGCCCCTACATTCAAAGATAAAGGCAAGGGGGTTATGGTTGAAGATTCAAAGAAGAAAACCACTACTCAACCAGGACAGCCCAAGCTAATGGGGGATGCCATGAAGACAGCTCACCTTCCCACTCCAGTTGAACTGATAGTGGATGGGAAAGTGGAGTTGGTCTATCCTCAAGAATAGAAACTGATAGAATCTGATGCATTACTAGCTCAGAAACTTCAAAAGGAGGAGGATATGGCAGCAGCTAGGGAGGAGGAGGAGGCAAAGAAGAAGAAAGACTTTACAAGGAGATCAAGTGCACAGAAAACAGCCATAACTAAGAAGAAAAATAAAGAAATGGAAGAGGTAGAGAAGAAGTCAAGAAGGAAACCTTTGGTCCAAGAATCTGCAAAGAAACCTGTGATCAAGGCAACTATCAAGAAGCCTACTTCTCAAGATCCTCCAAGGTCAACTGAGACTGCTATGGTGGCTGTGAGTGGACCAACAAAGCCACAAACAGTTTAATCAAAGAAGTCTTACAAAGTTGAAATGGCAAGTGCTGATGAAATAATAAAAGCCCTGAAGAAAAGTACTAAGAAGATAGATCTGATCAAGGGTAAGAATAACAGAGAACTTCTTCATGTCTTTTTAAAGGATTGAGAGTCTTTGAAATTCGAGAAGCCAGCCTTGGAGGGACAAACTAAGGAAAATCTGGAATGGTTGCTGATTGTAGTATTTGAAACTTCTGATCTCAACATAGATCTTTGAAGCCAGATTTAAAAGGTAATGAAGGTGAAGCATAAGGTGGATACAGTGCCGGAAGCAAATCCTAAACCTCTAGGATTTTGGTATGAGACTTTCCATGGAGAGAAAGTCTTCTTCAATTACAACAGAGATATCAATAGTGTCAATAAGAGACATATTGAAGGCTTTATTAGTCTACTCAAAGATGCTGTAGATGAGATGGAAATTATTCTGAGAAAGTTGTTGATAGAGAGGTTGGATGTGCTGAAGAAAAATAAAAGATGAAGTTGTTGAAGTTGGAGGTATGTTGGTTGTTAAATAAGCTGTATTGTTTTGAAGCTAGACTTATAGGATTTAAACCTGAGTCTTGGTGGAAGCTGAACAACAGATCGAAGATCTTAGTTCAGAGTACATTTGTAGTTAGAAATTCTTTAATGTTGAGTTTTGACATCATCATCAACCTTGAAATTATGCTTATTATTCTGATATTCATAATTAGGGGGAGATTGTTAGGTTTTAGAACATTTGATGATAATTGTCTTTAGATTACTTAGAATACAAATGTATAGAAAGAGTTAATTAGTAACACTGAAGTTTTGTAGCCAGTAGTTATCTCTTTGATTGTAATTCATTCATTCTTTGTAAAGAAATATAATTATTTTTATTTGTAAGTAACTGCTGGATTGGTGTATCGAAGCTTCAGAAAGTCGAAGTGTGTATTTGACCTGTTGGAGTTTACAAAAAAAGGCTTGTCAGAGACTAGGAAAACTTGTCAGAAACTAAACTTTTTTTTATCTATCAGAGACTAGTTTTGTCAGTCGGAGACTAAGGCTTACGTCATCAGAGACTAAGTCTAAAGGAGTCAGAGACTAAAGCTTACGTCATCGGAGACTAAAGTTAAAATTATCAGAGACTAAGCTGACGTCATCGAAGACTAAGCCTTAAAGCATCAGAGACTAAATAACTCTATCAGAGACTACACAATCTGACGTCATCAGGGACTAAAAGCACCGGAGACTAGTAATGACGTCACCAGAGACTAAAGATGAAGCATCAGGGACTAATCGTGATTTAATTCCTGAAAGATACAAAGTTCGAATTGAATAAGGATTGTCTTCCATGTAAAGCAAGATTTTGTTGAAGACGTAGCTGGGAAGGAAACTAACCAGAAATCTTTTCCTAATCAAAAGGAAAGATTGTATTTGATTCGAATAAGGAAGCTGAATCAATATTGATTCAAAAAAGGAAAAACTAGAAAAAGTTTTTTAAGTGAGAAGCTGTAACAAGTTTTTATAGAGAAAAAATTGGAAGTTGAAGCTGTATAGGTTTTTCATAGTTCATCTCTTTTCCTATACAGAATAGAAAAGAAGCTGATGATCAATTTTGTTCTTCAAAACATTTCCAACAATCAATTTAATGATTATTAGCTTCAAAAATTCTCTTATTTGATAACAGCTACTCTCCAGAAATTAAATTCTACCTTCTAAAATTCTGTTTAATTAAAAAAAACAGCTACATTCCATAAATTTAATTCTAGCTTCATAAAAATTCTGTTCACAAAGAACAACTTCAATTCCAGAAATAAAATTTCTAGATTCATACAACTAAACATCTTGTTTTCACAAATTGATCAATTTTTAGAGGCATAATTCAACATTCCTAATTCAGAAACTAATCTAGAAAAGGTAGATTCATCTAAAGGTTTTATGAATATGTCTGCAAGTTGTTTATCAGTTGTTACCCAGTGTAATTCGATATTACCTTCACTTACATGTTCTCTTATGAAGTGATATATAATATCTATGTGTTTTGTTCTTGAATGTTGCACTGGATTTTCTGTTATTGTTATGGCACTAGTATTATCACAATAGATAGGAATTTTGGATAATGATATACCATAATCTAGGAGTTGATTCTTGATCCATAGGATTTGAGCAAAACAACTCCTAGCTGCGATGTATTCAGCTTCTGTTGTTGAAGTAGAAATTGAATTTTGTTTCTTACTAAACCAAGAAACAAGTCTGCCTCCAACAAGTTGGCAGCTTCCACTTGTGCTTTTCCTATCAAGCTTGCAACCTGCATAGTCAGCATTTGAATAACCAATTAGTTTAAAAGCAGATTCTTTGGGATACCATAAACCAAGGTTTGGGGTACCCTTTAGATATCTAAGAATTTTTTTTACAGCAATCAAATGTGACTCTCTAGGGTCATCTTGAAATCTATCATATAAACATGTAGCAAACATTATATCTAGTCTACTTGCAGTTAGATATAAAAGAGGGCCTATCATGCCTCTATAGCTAGTAATATCAATTTTCTTTCCTTTTAAATCTTTATCTAGCTTAGTGGCAGTAGGCATGGGTGTTTTTGCAGATGCACAATCAACCAAATCATATTTACTTAATAAGTCTTTGATATACTTGGACTGACTAATAAATATTCCATCAGTTGATTGTTTTATTTGCAAACCTAAGAAAAATGTTAATTATCCCATCATACTCATTTCATTTCTAGACTGCATAAGTTTTAAAAAATTTTCACAAAGTTTTTCATTTGTAGACTCAAATACAATATCATCTACATATATTTGCACCAATATAATATTGGAGCCTTGCTTTCTATAAAATAATGTTTTATCTATGATACCTCTAACAAATTTATTTTCAAGTAAAAATTTTGATAGAGTATCATACCAGGTTCTTAGTGCTTGCTTTAAGCCATAAAGTGTTTTGTCTAACCTGTAGACATGATTTGGAAATTTGGAGTCCACAAAACCTGGGGGTTGGCATACATAGACTTCCTCTTCCAATTTTTCATTTAAGAAAGCACTTTTGACATCCATCTGGTACACCTTGAAGTTCTTGTAGGCTGCATAAGCCAAAAAGATTCTAATTGCTTCAAGTCTTGCCATTGGTGCAAAAGTTTCATCATAATCTATTTCTTCTTCTTGAAAGTATCCTTTTGCAACTAGTCTTGTTTTATTTCTTGTAATTGTACCAGTTTCATCCAATTTATTTCTGAAAACCCACTTGACACCTATTATTGATCTATTCCTTAGTTTGGGTACCAGTCTCCAGACTTTGTTTCGAGTGAATTGGTTTAACTCCTCTTGCATGGCAATTATCCAATCAGGATCTTGAAGTGCTTCCTCAATTTTCTTTGGCTCAATCTTTGAGAGAACACTAAGATATAAGCATTCATTTTGTGTTGCACTTCTAGTCTTGACTCCTTCCTCTAGACTTTCAATTATCAAATCTGGTGTGTGGTCTCTCAACCATGGAATTGCACGTGGCAGATTTGATCTTGAAGTTGAGGCTTCATTGTCTAGATTGGTGTTATCCATTCTAGCTTCATGATCTGAGACTGTTAAACTATTGACCCTTGCATTATTAATTCCCCCTAAGCTGTTTATTTCAATTGTCTCCGGTGTCAATATAGTCTCTGATTGTGCATCAGTGACTCTAGTCTCTGGTGAACCATTAGTCTCCGATGGAATATTAATTTCACCAGTTTCTTGAGTTTCATCTAATACTCTACTCTCTGATAGAGTATTAGTTCTTGGTACTTCATGCACAACAGTTAACTCCCCCTCAATTATGAAGGGATCATTGCTATCTTGGGGCTTTTCAGTAGTCTCTGATGGATATTCTCATGCATCCAATTCATTCTCAAAACTGAGAGGTTCATGCAATCCTTGTCCAATCATTCCTGGAATCTTTTTATCATCAAATAAAACTTGAATTGATTCCACAATGACCTTTGTTCTTAGATTATATAATCTGTATGCTTTACTTGACAAAGAATAACCTAAGAAGATTGCCTCATTAGACTTGTTGTCAAATTTTCCTATTGTTTCTGATGAGTCTCTCAGTACAAAGCATTTACAACCAAACACATATAAAAACTTGAGAGTTGGTTTTCTCCCAGTCATTAATTTATAAGGTGTTTTGTTGTAAGCTTTGTTTATCAAGGATCTATTTTGTGTAAAGCAAGCAGTGCTTATAGCTTCCTCCCAAAAATATGTGGGAAGCTTAACCTCTTGTAACATAGTCCTTGCTGCTTCAATAAGGGTTCCACTTTTCCTCTCAACAACTCCATTTTGTTGAGTTCTTGGAGCTGAGAATTGATGAGTTATTCCTTTTTTAGTGCAGAATTCAATAACTTGGGAATTCTTGAATTCTGTTCCTCTATCACTCCTTATCACCCTTACTATTTTTCCTGACTCAGTTTCTATCTTTTTGATATGATCAATTATCAACTGAGCAGTTTCGTCTTTTGTATGGAGGTATTTTACCCAAGTATACCTCGTGTGATCATCCACAATAACCAAAGCATATCTATTTCTTAAGATTGACATCACATTCACTTGACCAAATAAATCCATGTGTAACAACTATAGTGGGTCAGTGATTGATGTTGTTGGTTTGCTTTTGAATGATATACTCTTTTGTTTCCCTTTCTAGCATAAATCACATAATCCATCTTGTGTAAATTCCAATTGTGGAATGCCAGCTAACAACCCTTTCCTCACAAGCTTGTTTATGTTCTTGAAATTCAAATGGGAAAGCTTCTTATGTCAAAGCCAACTTTCATCAGTTGAAGCTTTGCTATAAAGACATGTGATTTGATCAGTAAAAGAAATAAGGTTTTCCACATACAAATTTCCTTTTCTTTTCCCTGTCAAAATCACATTATCAGATTCTTTGTCACACACCAAGCATTGATCTTCTTTGAAGATGACATTGAATCCCTTATCACATAGTTGACTCACACTTAGTAAATTGTGCTTTAAGCCATCAACTAGTGCTACTTCAGTGAAGATGACATCTCCATGTTCAACACTGCCATATCCCCTCGTATGGCCTTTACTGTCATCTCCAAAAGTGACTTTTGGGCCACTTTTCTCTTCGTACTGTTTTAGCAAGGACTTATCTCCAATCATGTGCCTTGAACAGCCACTGTCCAAGTACCATGTTCTCTTCTTTTTGCCCTACACAGTAAAGTGTAACTAGTTTGATATTTTTGGAACCCAGACTTTCTTGGTTCCTTTCTTACTAGTTGTAGACTCAAGACTTGACTCAGAATGAGTTGATTGTCTTTTAGCAGTTTTGACTTTAATTGGACAATCAGTAGTCTTGCTACTTATTTGTGAGAGACTGCCAAGCTTAAGGTTTTCATTGTTAATGCAAAGATGATTTAACCTTTTTACAGGTGACTTATCTTTTATTCTCTTTGAAGGTGCAGTCTCAGTTATAGGAATTTTATTTTTGCTCCTACAGTTTACATCTATGTGGTTGGGGTTACCACATACATCACATGTTTTTCTAGGAGCATCAGGCATTCTAGCATAATTTGTATATTTATTAATGCCAATTTTTCCATTCTTATTTTCTTATTTCTGCTTAACTCCACTACTATTTCAGCCTTTTTGTCTGGAAGATTTTCCAGTTTTTTATTTAATTGTGTTTTTGTCATGAACCCAATATTTAATCTTTTCGTTTCACTCTTATCAATAACATTCACTGTCTTTTGATCACTTTCTATTTTTGTAGTGATTTGTTGATCTTGAGTGTTAATGAATTTGGGTCCAATAACAGGAGAAACAAAATTAATTCTTTTTATAAAATTTGGCTTACTAGTTGAGGAGTTTGCAACTTCGATTAGATCATTTAAATCTGAACACTTGTCTAGATTTTCATCATAACCTAGTCGAGACTTTTGACCTATTGTTTGACATCCTACCAAGTCTGTCAACTTTTTCGAGGAAGTATTCTATTGCTTAATCTTAGCTTGAGCATTTTCAAGTTGCTCTACTAAGTAATATTCCCTCTTTTTCAAAGCATCAATCATATGATGAGCTTTGTCTAAGTCAGATTTGATGGTGTCAAACTGTGTCAATCTCTCTTCAAGAAACTTATTTCTTTTCAAGAGACTGTCACGTGATTCTTTCACATTGGTATGCTCAATAGTTAAAGATCTAAAACTAACATGCAAATCAAACATATCTTTTTGTATTCTTTCAATGCTAGATGTGTCAAGTAAATTAAGCACATTAAAATTTTGATTTGCATCACATACCTTTGTAGAATCACTTGACTCGTCACTTCGAGCCATTAGGGCAAAGTTGACAACTTCTTCATCAAAATCGCTGTCAATCCAATCTTTACCCTCTGTAATCAAGGATTTTCTCTCTGATTTAGCTTTCTTGTCAGTAAAGTCTTTCTTTGATTTTTCATCCTTAGATCTATCACTAGATCTAGGCTTCCTGCACTCATTGGCAAAGTGCCCTAACTCGTCACAATTGTAACATCTTATTTTCTTTAAGTTGAAGGTGACTTTTTGACCTTCACGTTTAGGGTTAGGCTTTCTTGACGATTTTCTTCCTTTCTTGCTGGCCCTAAATTTCTTGAACTGTTTGACCATGAATGCATGCCATGAATTCTTCCATGTCATCATTAATGTCCAGTTCATCTTCCTGATCAGTCGAGCTAGCACTGGAAGACTTCTCATCAAGCTTCGCTTAAGACTTACTTGTCTCAACCATTAACGCAGCTCCTTTGTCCCTGCCATACATGCATTGTCGTTGCTCTACTTCAAGTTCATATGTCTTTAAATTCCCGTAGAGTCTGTCCACTGTGAAGATATCCAAGTCATGAGCCTCTCTTATTGTTGTTGTTTTTGGATCCCATCTTGGAGGAAGAGATCTCATGAACTTGGTATTGACATCTTCATTGTCATAGGACTTTCCAAGTATTTTCAGATTATTGAGCAAAGTATTGAACCTATTATAAACTGACGTTATTGGTTCTCCAAGCTTTGCTTGAAAGAACTCATATTGTTGTGTCAACAATGATCTTTTGTTCTTTCTGACTTGGTCAGTCCCTTCACACAGGACTTTGATGGTGTCCCAGATTTGCTTCCATGTAATGCAATTTATGATGCTTGTAAACATATTTTTATCAATTCCATTATAAAGTATGTTTATCACCTTAGCATCCTTCAACACTTGCAACTTGTCTTCGTTTGTATAATCACATTCTGGAGCAAGTTCAAAGTGTTCCGCCACAACAGATCCATCGACGATTTTAGCATGAATAAATTTCCTAGGTAGATAGGGACCCTTCTCAATCCTATCAATATAGTCTGGATCTCTTGCTCTTAAGTGCATGTACATCTTTTGCTTCCACATCGGATATTCTTCTCTTTTAAGAATTGGAATTCTGGTACCACCATCATGACATCCCGCATACGCAATTAACTTAGAACTGCTTGCTTCGTCGTTGGCCATCTCTTGGAACATATTAATTTAATAAATTCAATTACAGGCTCTGGTACCAATTGTTTTCCCAGTGAGATGCCAAGAACTTGTAGAAGGGGGGGTTGAATACAAGTTCTTTGAATACTTTTTGAATTACTTGTTCTCTAAGAAAAATTTAATTTTCTTACGAAATATAAAGAACAAGAACTCAAATCAATTTATAAACAACTGATATATCAATTTCACAACTGATTACAAATTCTAACAATCACAATAATGTGATCATCAGCTTCTTTTCTATTCTGTATAGGAAAAGATACAAAAAATTGAAAAACCTATACAGCTTCAATTTTTTCTCTGTAAAACTAACTACAGCTTCTGTTAAAAAAAAACTATATTCCATAGTTTTTCCACCATTCTGAATCAATATTGATTCAGCTTCCTTATTCAAATCAAATACAATCTTTCCTTTTTGATTAGGAAGAGATTTCTGGCTTGTTTCCTTAGCAGCTACATCTTTAATAGTATCTTGATTTACGTGGAAGACAATCCTTATTCAATTCGAACTCCGTATCTTTCGAGAAATAAATCACGATTAGTCTCTAAAGCTTCATTTTTAGTCTCGGGTGATGTCATCACTAGTCTCTGGTGCTTTTAGTCCCTGATGACATTAAATTGTATAGTCTCCGATAGAGTTATTTAATCTCCGATGCTTTAAGGCTTAGTCTCCGATGACGTCAGCTTAGTCTCTGATGCTTTTAACCTTAGTCTCCAATGACGTAAGCTTTAGTCTCCGACTCTTTTAAACTTAGTCTCTGATGACGTAAGTCTTAGTCTCCGACAAGCCTTTTTGTAAACTCTAACATATCTATTGTAATATTTTAAGTTGTAAACTCTTCGCCACATTTTTAGAGGGATAAAACCTTGTTTTATTATATTTCTTATAGGAAAAGAGTTTTAGATTTATTCTCCATGTAAGGAAGGAATCCTATATGAGATCAACTTCTTCGTTATTTAAGGAGATAATTCTACAACCCTAGAGAGGACTTTTGGGATTGAATTTTCTAGCAATTCTTTTCTCCCTTTTACGTATTCTTCATCTACTGTGTGCAGCTAAGTCTATTTCTGGTCAAAGGATATTCAAGGCTTTGATTTGCCATCAATTGTGATATCTAACTAATTTTATCTATTCTATTATTCTTGGGTATTTGCAATTTCTCTATTTTACAAGTTTATTATTATTTTGATTAATTGGGTAGGTGGTCAACTATTTAATTGTCAAAATAATATATCGCTTTTTAGAATATTAAATCCATTATTGTTTGATGGTTCTAATATTTGAAACAATTAACAACGTTGGTTATGGTCAAGTTTCTGATTGTTGTTATGGGATTTTGTGATCTAGTTTAAATGAACTGAACGTTTCGAGTTTGTTGATTAGAATTGGGTCTCTCTAATTGTTAATGTTACTGGTGAATTAAATCATATGATCGTATCTATGGTATTTTGACTTTGCTGAAGTTTTGATACTCCATTCCAACAGTTACTTACAAATAAAGAATAATTATATCTCTTTACAAAGAATGAATGAATTACAAACAAAGAGATAACTACTGGCTACAAAAATTCAGTGTTACTAACTAACACTTTCTATACATTTGTACTCTAAGTAATCTAAAAACAATCATCATCAAATGTTCTAAAACCTAACACTTTCGGTTTAAGTTTTGCTTTATCATTTTAAGATTTTGTAGATTCGAGTCTACAGTGCTACTGGTTGATGTTCTTATTTATCGAATGTCATCATGTGGTACTGGTTGATGTTGTAATTAGCAACAACATACAAGACAAAATCCCCATTTAATTTAAACTTGGTTATTTATTGAATAACTAGTTATTTATTGAATGCTGACCTAAAATTTTCTTAACCATGAAACCTGAAAATTTTCTTTAGGGGTTTACTTAACCACTTGGTTACTTAACCTGAAAATTATTGAATCACTGGTTATTTACTTAACCATGAAACCTGAAAATTTTCTTTAGGGGTTTTGAAACATTATGGAAAAAATTTTAATAGTAAAAATAACCGAAATATATTAGAAATAAAGTATTAAACATCATATCATAAAAGTAGTAATATAGTAATATATTAGTCTCTTAGAATCTGTTCGGACTATAAGACAGTACTTGTCTGCTCTATTTTATTGTTTTTGACCTCTATTTTTGTTGTTATTGTTCTTAATTTTTGTTTCTTTAGTAATGTAAAGTGAATTTGTATGCTTATGTTGGTCGTGTTTTTGAAATTGTTTGTTTTATTTTGTGTAATGCAACAACTATATATCATGGACCAGCGCAGTTCGAGTGAGAGACCTACTAAAAAAACTAGAGGTCTAACATCATGCAAAAAATTGAAAGAAAAGTGTGCAAACAAACAATTGGAGAAAGTTATTGAGTTTGATGATTAATATGGTTATCCAATTGGAAAATATGCTGTTGAATTCAAGTCGTATATAGGAGCAGTAGTTAGAGTGCAAGTGGATATTAATATTCATAGTTGGGATCTAGTAAGTGATGGATTAAAGGATACGATATGGGAAGACATTAAGGTACGTACGAATTGAAAAGAAGATTTAGTTGTTTTAACATATATTGTCGTTCAAGTTTATATATTCATTTCTTATATGCATTATTTTACTATTTCAGATTGAGTGGAATATAAAGGATGATGTCAGAAAAAAGGACACATTAAAATCTGCTGAAAAAATTTGAAGGGATTTCAAGTCTAGATTAGTTTGCTGGTACTTGCGTTTAGACAAGGACCCCTGACTTCATCAGTAAAGAGCAATGGGATAAATTCAAGAATTATCATACAAGTGAAAATTTTTAGGTATATTAGTTGTATAAATTATATAGTGGAGTTACTAATTTTTGTGATATGATTGTTTCACTTACTACAACATCATGTTTTCATTTTATAACAGAGTAAAAGTGATAAGATAAGGGAGAACCAAAAATTGAATGAGTATCCACATTACCTTGGAAGAATTGGATATGCATCCAAAAAAACTATGTGGATGGTTGATGACCCTATTGATTCTTTACCTTCTTCCGAATCCATTAATTCATCGATTCTGTCAAATGATCAAACTAATTATAGTTACCATTGGATTCAGGCGAGGGTTAGGGAGAGGAATGAAGGTGATGGTTATTACTTTCCGAAAGAAGAGACTAGGGATGTGATTAACAAAATGGTAAGAGTATTTAGTACAGAGATTTATATTTACATATATGCTTAAAATAGTAATCATTAAATTGATTTTGGTACAGGTGGAATGGAAAGAAAAAGCCTCTCAAGGTTCATGGACTCCTCATGGTCATAATGACATGCATATTGTCCCGTACACTTGGAAAGAATGAGCATGGCGGGCGTGTCAGAGGGGTTGGAGGAACCGTTTGTGTAGGAGATGTATTTGGGACTGACAGAGGCAAGTCTCGTAGCGACGTAATATCGATGGATGAGTTGGTTACTATTACTCAAGAAATAGAAACTAAAGTCACAAATAGATTGAGGGAGGAGTACCAAGTACAAATGACTTAAATGAATATGAAGTACTAAGAAGTCATTGGTACATTGAATGCGAAGATTATGGGCATTTTGAATCATATTAGCCAGATGGGTATGCCTATTTCAGCCGACTCTTTCGGGGTGAAAATGAATACTCCAACAAATGAAGTGATTCAAAGTAGCTGCCACTCAGTGGATCCTATCTTAGAAATAAAGGTATACTTATTTTTACTCATTTTTCAGTCTTTAAATCACAAGCTACCATATAAGTGCATATATGATCCTAACTAAATAGTTTTTATATGTCATTAACATAGAAGCTGACTCCATGCCATCTATATGTGATCCTTTCTGAGATCGATAGAGTGGTTGTGGCTAGAGGGACTGTTTTTCTACTGAATTCTGCGAGTGATGTTGTTCATAGTCAGCAAATGGAGTCACACAATGTGAAAGTATCCATTGATGATGTTTTTGCAGAATTTCAACTCACTCCCCTTCCCGTGCCTACTAGTGAACATAAAAGAGTAGATGACGCTACTGGTAGCTTTGTTCAGTGGCCTAAACAACTTGTAATGTTGGGACAGGTAACAAATTTCAAATTAACATTATTAATTATAAATGATTGTTGTCAATTCATTTAATTGATGCAAATGTTATTGTTTAACTTTATACCTAATTAGGATCTCATCTTACTGGAGAAGGGTAAAGCGCCTCGATCCCCACCCGGCCAAAAAAATCAAGTTCAAAGCAAAGGGTCGTCAACATTAGATCTCAAATTGAGTGAAAAATGTCAACGTTTACATAGTCTTATTATGGAGATGCCTTCCGTGAATGACTTGATTTCAGTGGCTTTAGATTATGACATTTGCGTAGATGCTCCGAGGGAAGTAGAACAATCTATTTATGTCTCGAGTGAAGATGTACAACAATTTTGTAGAATGGAATGGTTGAATGTAAGTGTGATACAAATTTTCATGAGGTGAGATTATAATTTTCATACAGGTTTATTTGTCTTTTATTTTGATACAAGTTTATTTTATAAACTTACTAATGTCTAATTTGTGTATTACATTTATAGGTACATGAAGGAGATATCTAACGGATCTGATGTACATTCCTTTGGATTCATGTGTCTGAGTCAACTAGCAAATGCAATAAATTATCAAGATAGCACAACTGGATACATTACAAATATTTTGCTAGGTTGTCAATTTAAGAAATTCATCTTAGCGCCGTACTTCGAACAGTAAGAACATAATTTAACATTGTTATTATGTAGATTCCTTTGCTAGCTTGTTCATTAATATAATTTAACATTGTTATTTAATTTCTAAAAATGTAGGGAACATTGGATGTTGCTTCTTATATCTTATGATCAAAATGCAATATATGTGTTCGACTCATTAAAGAGGGAAAAGAATATGCAAATCAAGGCATTAATGACAGTGTAAGTAAATTATATATTATTTTCTAACTTATTAATATAACTTAACTGTGTAAAACTCCTTTGACATACTGTTTTACTCATATATATATATATATATAATTTTGTAGGGCATTTAGAGTATATATTGCTCAAGGTGGCAATAAGAAAAAAAATAAGTTGCATTGGTATACGGATGAGGTTAAGTATAAAATAGTTGTTAAATTATCTAATCAGAGTTGACTTTGCTAGTTTGTATAATATAATTTGAGCAAATTTTTAATCAACTTGACTATTTATATAGTGTCCTCAACAAGAAGGAAGTGTCGAATGCGGTTACTATGTGATGCGGTACATGTATGACATTGTCAAGTTACATCACTGGGCTCCCTTTACAAAATGGACCGAGGTATATTGTTTTTAATTATATGCATATAATTAACTATTTAGTCTAATAACAAATTTACCTTGTATAGTGGTTTTAATTATATTTCTAATAATGATTTCTTTTTAAATATTCTATAGGGTTTTAGTGAAAAAAAGTCATATTCTAAATTTGAAATTGATGAAATTCGAGACTTGTGGGCAGAATTTTTTATGAATGATTGTATATGACCTTTGAACAGGTTTGAAATGTAATTTTACGAAATATAGTATAACAACAAATATATGACCTTTGAACAGGTTTATAATGTAATTTTAGGAATAGATATCACGTTGTGATTGAACAGGTTGTAAATTTTGATTTGTATATATATTTGTCTTTTGCAAATGAAGTTGTTCAATTTTGTATTTTTGTCTTGTTATGGCATTAGAAATAGGTTTTTAATGTACAGGTTGGATATGGTATATTTTAAAATGATTTTTTTTAAAAAAAATAACCATTATCATTTGTATCGGTTGTCTTAAAGGTACGACGCAAATGACCACCTTAATTTGTGTCAGTTAAAAGAGCGACACAAATGATCGCAAATGACATTTATCATTTGCGTCGCTTCTTTTCAAGATTCGACTCAAATGACATTTATCATTTGCGTCAGTTATTTTGAAAGTGCAACGCAAATGTCTTTTATCATTTGCGTTGATTCTTTTGAAAGTGCGACGCAAATGACTTTTATCATTTGCGTCAGTTTTTTTGAAAGTGTGACGCAAATGATAATTTTTTGCGTCATATATTTAACTGACGCAAAATGGTGATATTTTTGCGTCTCCTATTAACCGACACAAAATAGTTATTTTAACCGACGTAAATGATAAGTTTTGTACTAGTGTATCTTTATCTTCTCTTGTACACACGTTCCATTTATATATGTGTATATGTGTGTGTATATATTCCAAGTCCATATTTTATTACTTTTCAATTCTTGTTCTTACTTTGTTACTTTATTTTAACAACAATTGTGACCTGATTTCTTGAGGTGTGAGAAACTTCAAGCCTGCAGTTGAGACTAATGAGTGTGGTGCTAGAAAAGTGTAGTGATTTTCAAGTCTAGATTAGGGTACTATGTACATGTTTTTTTAAGTTAAAATTATGAGATTGTAGATTATAAGAATGTGATTTATACTATCAGAATCTAAAATCTCATAATTTTAAGTTAAAACAAACGGAGTTTATATATGCTTGGTTTTAGATGCTTAGCAATTCATAACATTTGATATTTCGATGATTACATCAAATAAGACTTAAATATGACTAATGCATTTGAAAAATATTTATATATGTTATTTATACAAGGACCGGGTGGCAATTTAGAGTGATATTAAAAGAATAGGACTTAATTGTATAAGGGAAATCATCCATAAAAAATCTCAAGTAAACATTTTCAGCAATCCAGAGTTTCAACAACGGTAATCTTTTTAGCAACAACCAACCTCCATCATCAAAATAATTCGATCTTCTGCAACGAGTCATCGGTAGCCAAAAAACAACGAGAGAGAGATTACGGAGTACTTCTTATATATAGTCATAGATTTAGTTGTTGATATGAGTTTCTAGTTATTTTGTTCATCCAGTTGCTTTCATACATCATATTGAAGTTCTTTTCCACAAGTTAATTACGTAGACGTTGATGGTTGTCTTCCATCTGTTCAATTGATGTATATTCTAAATTAAAAGGGAAAAAAGAAACAAATTTTGTTAAAGCTATAGCGATGCTGTAGACATGCTTGGAAATTGGAACTGGGTCACAACGTCTATAGCTACGATAGGTCGTCACTAAATCAATCTAGAGTAGCAAATGAAGCATAAAGCTACGGGCAATACGCGGGAGCTAAAGGTTATAGAGCGAGAGCGCCGACGCCAAATAATAGCTAATACGTTGGCAGAAATCCTTCATCTCCAAGTCTCCATTTCAATATTACAACGTTTTGAGAAATATAATCTGTGGTCAACTGGAAGAATCTGAACAGAAGTTGAACCCAAAAAAGAATGCAAGATATGATTGATTCAAAAGATAGTAAAGAGGAACAACTTCAAGCAGACCAAAATTCTATTGCATGAATCTCTAAAACGCCAAATATATCCAAAATTGAAAACAAATTTGAAATTGAAGATAAGGTTCGAAATTAAAGAATGAAAACAATAATTATTTATCAACAAATTTAAATGTAATTATTACGCACTTGCTAAATTTTTTATTTAATAAACTCATAATTTATTTTTTATTTTTTTATCCTTACTCAATAATTTAAATATATTTTAAGTTTTCTCCAATTTTGAAAATTTTGTATGAATGAAATAATTCGATAGTTCTACCATATTACTTTTTTATTTAAAATTTGTATAAAAAATTAGTTTGTCATAACTATAATTATAATAATTCGTTCAAAAAAATTAGATTTTAATATTTTTTTTAAAATTTAATTTATCTATAAAATAAAAGGGGACTGAAACCAGTTTAGGACTGACTCAATCCAAGATCAGTCTAGCCTGAAATCCTCAAAAGTCTACCTTTTATTAAATTAAGACTGGATTGAATTGGCTCATCAATATCAAGACCGCTATAGGACTGAATTGATTGACACTAGTTTTTACAAATACTAAATCGATTTGAAACAGACAAATCGTATGTTCACTCCTAGTAGGGAGCATGGACAATTGCCATAGCTAAAATGTTGACAATTTTTTTTTCCAATTTCTTGCTAACAGAGAATTTTATCATCTTGTTTAAAATAAAATGTCAGTTTTTATCGATGATAGTTAAGATAATGAAAATAGTTTATGTAGTTGTAGATGTGAATTTGTTTTTCTTTTTTTGTTTACTAGTAGAGGTCATGATATTTAAGGTATTTTTAATTATTTTAGATTGTATTCTTAATTTTAGAATAATAAAAAAGGAAAACTAGTACATGGTAGATTTATTTCGAGGCCAGCCAAAAGAACTTCGTTATTTATTTATGACATTTAATTGTTTTACTATATACATAAACTAACGACAAAATATTCAATTTTATTTAATGTGACGTAGTATAAGGACAACGTCAAAACCATGAATACCAAGTTATCGAACTCTTAGAAAAGCTCTTTATATTAGCATTGGTTTTTGTTTTTATCTATACATACACATTTGTTTATATACATGTACTTATGTGTCTACATAGTACTATCCTTACGAGTTGTAGGTGGTAATTTTGTTTAGTTGGTTTTCACTTTGGCTAAATATTTATAACGGTAGCTATTTTTTGTTTTAATTATCATTATTACATATGAAATAACTATTAACTATATAAGTTATAGTTGTTCATGTCTAACTACTCATCACACCGAGATATTATTAATCTCTTAGTTCTAGTAAATTTACTAAAAGAATCTCATACCGCTTTAATAATTTGATATAGATCTATTATAATAATAATAAAGCGTTATACATATATTCAGAGAGGAAAAAGAAGTATTATATGACTACATAGAGATAAATGACAACTAAAGATGTACATATTAAATATTAATGGGAAAAGCAAAATCATACATGTAAGAAGACCAGAAAAGATTGAAAAATTTGTCTTACTCTATTCTTTTAGTGCTTGTTTAATAGGTGGTTGGGAAAATATCTTGGAAAAAGTCTTATTTCTTTAAACTTAATACGAGTTGAATTGTTGTTACATTTCATTCGAGTACAAAATTAAATATATATCACGTTTATTTCAACTTATATTTTAAAAATTTTAAATTTTTACACGGTATAAATTATATAATTAAAATTTATAATTTCTAAAAATTGAAGTTAAACAAATAAAGTCATAGTATATATTGAAAAATTATAAAGATACATGACAGTCTCCTCCTTTGACAGATTATTAATTACTATACTTTGTCATGTATATTCTATAGGATAAAATTGACTTTTGGTACATGTACGAGTATTTAATTAACAAATTGATATCCAAGTAAAATTCTTAACAAATTGGTACTCAAACTAAAATTTACTAACATTCTGTTAAAAATTAGGGTTCCATCTAATATTTATGTCACGTGATGACATAAATTCTGATTTAACTTTTAAGTTTAGATAAATATTTGGTACTAGATCTCAACTAACAAATTGGTACCTAAACTAAATTATATTATCATCTACAAATCTATACTAAAATTCTTAACAAATATTTTAATATGTTTTACTTATATTGTAAAATAATTTATTTTTTTAAATCACATTTGTTAGACATTGATCTCCTATTAATAGAAAACTGAGGTTAGACCGCCTACAAAACTTAGAAAATAATTGTTATCACACAAAAGAAACAAGATTGAATTAAATAGAACACGTCTTATAAATACAAAAAAAAATATTGTTGCAACTAATAATAAAAAAATTCAACAATAAGACCTAATGAATCATTTAATATTGGATCTCTTCTTTATTATACTTGTCACTCTCCATTTGTATGATTTATATTGAATATTTGGAAATATACATGAATATAAATTAAAAACCAAATCAACTTTAAATTCAAGTACCAATTTGTTAAGAAATTTTAATTAATGTACCAATTTATTAATAAAATTTTAGTATAGGTACCAAAAATTATTTCGTAATGAGAATAATATTTTAAATACATGGCATACACATGACATTCCGTTTAACTTTGTGTACTCCAATTAAATGATTTATTAAAAAATTATGATACAAACATATTAATATTAATAAATTATAGTTTAGATACCAATTTGTTACCGATTCCACTCCAGATGCCTATTTGTTTGTACCAAAAATCTATCTTACCCATATTCTATATGGAATAGTTCAACTCAATGACTCATTATACGTCAATACCTACTCAATACATGTGATAGGTAAAGAAGAGTTGTCATTGAGTATAATACTATGGAGTAATATTTAAGAGGATGGAGTTTACCAATGCCTTCGTCGATCTTTCTTTGTTCTATGTTTTTGCTACCCATGCAATTAACTAAAACCCAAACTATTACTTTTTCAACAAAGGTTGTTAGTCTAGAAAATTCTCAACTATTTAAACTATAAAAATAAAGAAATTACAACAAAAATTAATAATAAGAAGAAGAAGAAGACGACGACGGCGCAAAGAAAAGTAAGAAATCAACTACTCATGACCCTACGGTGTGAAAGACCACCTATAGGAACGAAGCAGTTATTTCGTTTGTAAGAAAATGGTTTCGTCAACGGCATGCAATCATGCAAGCTACATGCAAATACGCGTATAGGAATTCAACATCGACGTCATCAAACTAAATGTGATAAAAAAACAACAACAATATAATATAAATAATTAATTAATTGATAAAATATATTATCTCCATCCTGAAAATTTTGTCTCAGTATTAGTGCATTTTTTATGGTGGTTAGATATTTCAAATAAGTTTAAGTTTTTCATAATATTAATTTTTATCTTTTTTTTAATCAGTGAAATTTTGCTATATTCTAACTAAATGCTCGAATAACTCTCGTAATACTTGTCTAATGAGATTTGATCTACTGACATCAAAGTATAGAGAAAATGATAATTAATTGAGTTAACTCACAACCTCAATATTATTATTTGTGTATTATACTTTTTTCCATAATTTTTATTAAATTAAATAAATCTCATATGTTTTAAATTATACTTCAAAATATGTGCAAAAAAATGAATTCAAACGTTGGGAGTATAATTAATGCAATTTATATGGTTATTTAACAAGGAAATAAAAATAAATATGATCATCAACTAACAACTTTTGAATTATTTATTTATTGTTTTGTTGTTGTTCATCCTTTCTGTTCCCATAATGAAAATAGCAACGGACATCAACCTTAGTTTTCATAAATAGTAGTACTTTAATTCAGTCTAGCTTCTCCAGGAACGTTAACGTAAATATTTAACTAACCACTTGTTCATTCATTAATATCTTAATATTTTCTTCGAAAATATGATCGGTAATGATATTTATTTTCCCAGAAAATATTAATAGAAAATTATCATAGTTTGAATTCTTAATCCACACTATGACAATATTACGGTCAGAAAATACCACATCAACTCGCAAAGCTTTCTATCTATATATTCAATGCTATATTTCAACTTATATAGCAAGTAGGAGAACGTTTTAATTTGAATTGTAAATAAGTATGAGACCACTTAATTAGGGTGGCTGATTGGTGCAACTTGCAAGTTAGGGTAGGCCAATGCAGAATAAACTGAACTAGGGATACAGATTGGTGTACAGCACGACTAAATTTCTGATTACTTTAGAAATATCGGTTTTTTTATTCAAACAATATCATATATAAAAACAATTTTAAAATTAATACGATTGATCAAAGTTTGAGATGCAAATTACTTTTGATTTGTCTAAATTACCTTGCATTTTTGTTAGAAATATGTAAAAATTATCAAGATCCAAAAATGAATAGTGCTAGGTAAAACCTTAACATCACATTGTTATTCCTTACCTTTTTTTAACAATTTATAAAGTAAGTGTCAGGACCCAGAACAATATTGTAAATGATAGTGTAAAAAATGCTAAACTAACTTAGACGATAAGGCAATGCCGCCTAACACATAGACAGAGTTAGTGGGGATTAATCGGTGAATGATCATAGCTAGGCGAAATAAGACACTAGGTGGTATAGAGTCGTGTTAGACGGAGAGATTAATCTCCAATTCCCCCCACTGATTCTTTATATTGGGCAGCTTTCTCGTCTCTCCAGCTCCTCCTCTTGTTTCCTTCTTTGATACCTTCCCACTTGTTTTCCACTAGACTAGGTAAGGATCTCTATATTGTAAAAGGTTCCTCCCAAACACTAAGAGAAAGACGTCTTTTCTTTGTGAAAAAATATTAAATACATGATGCCTTGAAATCATAAATCTTATGGAACAGCTAGTATACTTCGATCAACAGTACAAACATAGACTAAACACCATAAAACCTCACGAAAGATAACAAAGTAAAGATAGATGATGAAATTGTTCAATACTCAATCAACAACCGGTAATAACAAACAATAATGTTCACACACTTACAAGGTATTTATAATATCCCACGACTAATATGAACCAAATAAAAAGTAATACAAAAGCATACATATGAAAAACAATCGTGATCTAAATCAAAAGGCAGAAAAATACGTGAATAAAATCGCCCAAAAGAGTCCAGAACGATGTCATAGCCTGTGACCGTGACCTCACCCCTAGACATTCTGTTGAAAAGTTCCGGCCGCGACAAGATGATCACTTCAACCCTGAGAATTAATAAGAACATTTATTAGTAATTGTAAAAAGACAGACATCAATTGGAACAATAGCGTGCATGAAATTAATTAACTTACCATATTTAACGAGTGGAGAGATAATAGGAGCGACCGGGGCCAGTGGAGTAAGTGGTAAAAGCTGACCAATAATAGCTGATATGTAGGGAGAAATCGTTTTTCTCCACATCTCCATTTCAATGTTTTGACGTTTTGAGAAATATAATATGCGGTCAGCTTGAGGAATCTGAGCAGAAGCTGAACCCAAATATTTGTTAAAGAAATCCATTTTCAAGCATGAAATATGATAACTACTTCCCATTTCCTCCGAGTTATCACCCTTCTTGACAACGTAACACCACCCTTTAGAATATCCACCAGCAGCATCGCCCTTTTTGCACATTTTGCATTTGGTATTTCGTGGCAACTGAGGACAACATTCCACTTGCAGCCGTTTATAATTTTCGGGGAAAGCCTTCTCGACAGCAGAAGAAGCTAGGAGATAGAGAACACAATTTGGGTGCAGCTCATAAGAAGAGCAGTCACTATATCTTGATCCTTTCACAGGACAACGGCATGCAACGCATTCTAATTTGCTTTTCTTTTTCATGTACTCTTCAGTTGTGTTTCGATCATAATGTGTGAGGACAACCTGAGAATTAGAAAATGGGTATAGAAGTTTTTTGTTTGGATTTAGACATGCCTCGTGGAAATAGCTTTTGCGGTCGTCTTTGCAGTCTATGCACTTGAAAGATAATCCAACACCATCTATTCGATCAAAGCAACTATTGCACCTTTGGATTATAGCATCTTTTGATAAAACCAGTCTGTGTCCGGGGTTTCCTTGGTGGCCTTTAATCTCATTTTGTGGTGTTGATGAGGAAGACGACATTGTTTTCTAGTATCTTTTGGGTAATGTGCTGATGGTTGCAAGTTCAACTTCTGCATGCATGCATGTATAGACACAGTTCACTGATCATGTAAGTTGTGAGTGTGTGGAGAGAGAGAGAGAGTGCAAATATAACATCTTTTCGTATCGAATAACTATTGACATTATCATGTGAGTATACATGTACGTACAAATTATTTCACGTTCAAACGACTTATAACTGAGTTATATAATGAAATAGATAAAATATTAGTAAATGAGTCAACTAATGACATTAAACGGAAATAAATGAAACAAATTTGAGTAAACTGAACAAATAGTGACTGATTTTTCTAATTTCTTATATTGGTGGACAAAGTCTAGGTTAAATTAAATTGATATTGGGTCGTCTTTCAAAGTGATTATCTTGACATCAAATCTTCTTAAGTCAAACATTTGGCCGAAGGTCTGAATTTAATAATCGAAGTCATAACGAAACAAAAACAAAAGCAATTTAAGCAATTTTATCATATGTACAGGTCTAAATGGGTGGATGTTATAACTACACCAATCTCCACCTCACCGCCGCGCACACACAAAAAAAAAAAAAAAAAAAAAGAGTTTTGAAATTTACCAAGAACATGAACCTAAAACAATGTTCCATCAAAGAAATAAGTATAGTAAACGTTTTGAAATTTACATGTGGTGTGGAGTTGGGTTAGAATTACCAACACGTTTGATGATACACACCTTTAAGATTATTTTATGTGTATTAATTAAAATGTATTGAATAAACATTTTCGTTTTCTATTGTTTTACAGGTTTGACTACTTATATTGGTTTTAAAATGTATGGAATAATAATAATAATAGGATTATTATTATGCACACATATATCAAACTCAAAACTTGGTTTTACCCTTCCTTCCTCTATATAATTCGTTCATAGATTTTTAAAAAATGTTATACTTGATCTTTTTTCATAGGTGAAATCCTAAATTTCAAAGCTCATATGAAGTCATAACGAAACAAAAACAAAAGCAATTGAAGCAATTTTATTATATGTACAGGTCTAAATGGGTGGATCTTATAACTACACCAATCCCCACCCCCACCACACACACACACAAAAAAAAAACAAAAAAAAAGAGTTGCATCTTTACCAAGAACATGAACCTAAAACAATGTTCCATCAAAGAAATATGGTATAGTAAACGTTTTGAAATTTACATGTGGTGTGGAGTTGGGCTAGAATTACCAACAAGTTTGATGGTACATCAAAGAAATTGCTCTTTTTTTTTTCTTTTTTGATTCTAGAGTGGAAACTTGATAGTAATATATATATATTTATATATATATATATATATATATATATATATATATATATATATATATATATATATATATATGGGAGCATACCCACATTTAACGTTAGATAAAAATATTGTTTCATCTAACACATTTATATCATCAATCAATATATCCAATGGCCAAGAAAATTTTTAAAATATAGTTAAAAAGAACTCTTCGGCCAAAAAATAGGCAGAAAGACTTGTTTTGACCAAGTCAACACAAATCAAGCCCCTTCATGCTTAAAATGAAATTTTTGACAAATCGAAGTTGATATTTGACAAATCAAATGGGGAAAAAGGCAGAGGGTAGAAGGTTGTTGGATCGGCTGCTGTCCAATTACATTAGTAAAATGATCAATATTATCATAATCAGATTAAATATTGAATCGGTTAAGTTACTGGTTCATGGTTCAACCGAGTTCGACCGAATTATTGTTTTTATATTATATAAATCATAAATATTCTTATTAAATCATCAAATATAAGTTTTAAATTTTTAATAATCAAAATAACTTCATTAAATATTTTAAAAATTCATTAAATCGGTTCACCAGTTCACAAAAGGATAAAAGACACAGTTTTAAGGACCAAAAGAAGAAAACTCACTCAGCAAAAAAAGAAAAACAAAATAAAAAAGGAGAAAACCTAGTTCTAACCGATTCACCAATTTTTTTCGGTTTAACCAATTTTTTTCTAAACCACTAATTTTAATCAAACCGATCGGACCCATGACTAGTTCACGGTTAAACCGATCAAACATGTCAGTCCGATTCGATTTTGATAACATTGAAAATAACCTAAATTGTGTATGTAAAAACATACTGAAAATTGTTGAATATGACACATGTCCTTCCGCCAGAAGAATAGGCTGAAAGGACTTATTTTCTTTCTATTGACTTTGGTCAAATCAATTCCTTTTGCCTATATTATTAAACAATTAACTTCTTAGGTCATAAATTTGTTCTATCAACTCAAAGTGATTTTTTATCTAATATACATATATCTATATTTTTCAAGGGAAGTAGCAGAAATTTCCTAATTCCTACGACCGCGTGTACTTAGAGACTTGGAGATGGATGGGCTACCCCAAATCGAGGAGAAACTTCCAACGTCAATCTATTAGTTGGACTTAAAGGTTAAAAAAACCCTACATATTATTCGTTTTAATCTTTAATTTGTCTTTTTAACATAAAAATCTTTGAGTTTGTTAGAAATGTATTAAAGTGGCCTAATTTTAATTAAAACTTTAATATGTTTTATTTAAAATCCTAGATGACTTTATAATTTCTCCTAATTATTGGTTTGGAGAACACAGTACATACACCCACTAAAATTTCAATAAATTAGAATTGGATTTGAATTTGAATTTAAAAAAATTGAATTATTTTGATATGTTTATGAAAAATTTAAAAGCTTTTGTATTAAAAATTAGATAAGTGGTTAATTTGACATATCCAAAAACTGAACATTCACA
>CM025787.1:32240399-32253767 GCA_014636745.2 Centella asiatica
TATGAAATATATTTAAATTTTATGTCATATATCGTTAGTACTAGAGATAATAAAGCTATACAGTTGAAGTAGTAAAGATGGTATTTAATTTTAGGAACATTATTATATAATCTCAAGATATTATCACCCTATTTATATCAGTTTAAAATTTAGAAATCATAGATTTCGACTATATAATATATTTGTAATAATTTATAATTTTCAAATTTTAAGTTAATTAAAGTAAACCGAATGTATATATGTATGTATGTGTGTATGTATACAATATTGAGGACGTAAAATGGGTATACGAGTGGATTACCACGATAATGTGTACGAGTTAATTGCTTCAAAGTTTCTCGAAATAAAAGTCTTTTTACTTTGAACTTAACGCAAGTTGCAATTATCTCATGATACTAGTCCGGAAAAATATCTCTTGAAAAAAGTTTAATTTCTTTAAACTTGATAAAAGCTGAAATCTTTGTTGCATTGCATTTCATCTTTGCAGTCTATGCACTTGAAAGATAATCCAAAACCATCTATTCGATCAAGGCAACTATTGCACCTTTGGATTATAGCATCTTTTGATAAAACTAGTCTGTGTCTGGGGTTTCCTTGGTGGCCTTTAATCTCATTTTGTGTTGTTGACGAGGACGAAGACATTGTTTTCTAGTATCTTTTGGGTGATGTCCTGACGGTTGCAAACTCAACTTTCTGCACGCATGCATATACATATGCATTTCATTCCTCGTGTAAGTTGTGTGTGAGTAGAGAGAGAGAAAGAATTGAAGAGAGCAAATATATCATCTTTTAGCATGGAAGAACTATTTACATTATATCCTCTGAGCATACATGTACGTACCTAATAATTTCACGTTCAAATGAAATTACGGCAGGTAAGAAGATAACGACAAAAAGAAAAAGGAACTCAAGGAAAAGTGGGAAGAGAGTATAGCAAACTACTATTTGTCAGATGACGACTACGAGAGGAGGAATGAATAAATTCTAAGAACGATCCAACTGGGGCAGGAGCTTGGAATTTTTGGAAAGGATATTGAGAAGGAAGTGGAGGTTTCGAAAGTGCTGGAATCAATTGATTTCTAAGAGTCATGGAGAATGGATGAGAATGAATAGTAGTATGTTGAAAACAAGAGGTTTTTTTAGATGGAGGTAGCCGGGGTAGAAGAATTATTTGGAGCTTTGTTTCGTATATGGGATCTGAGCAGTTTTGTAGTTAAAAGGGCAGAATCTTGTAAAGAAACATGCCATGAACATTCTGCAAAAGGAGAGTTGCTACGGATAATCAATGGGTAGGTAGAGTTATTCAGTTTTTCTGATTCTCAAGTAGTTCGTTTTTTCAAGTCTGTCATCTTAAGGCGGATGGGTCAGAATACAATGAGTAGTTGTTCTTGGTAGATAAGACAATGCTTCATGATAGGAAGCCTTTTGTTCGAGAGCTTCTCAAGTGTTATGCTATATAATTAGATGGTGAGTTTCAAGATCAAATACAAAGCTCATAGGTCATTAGCTCAGATTAGTGGCCAAAGGGGTACACACAAACTTTTTCACGTGTGGCAAAGAGGATTAGAGTAAAACCAATGCTAGTTATAGCAGCAATTAGAGGTTGGACTCGAAAGTCACCAATTAGATGTGAATAATGTTTATCTTCATGTGGATCTAGAAGAAGAAGTTTATATGGCCTAGCTTGCCACTAGGTTATAATTAAAACTAATACTCCTTTAATTTGTAAACTCACAAAGTCCCTGTATGGTCGTAAATAAATAGGCTTTTAGACAGTGGTTTGCCAAGTGAAAATCATCCTTATTAGCTAATGCTTTTGTGCAATTCAGATCTGATTACTCTCCTTTCACTTAAAATTTTTGTTCCTTCGTGACAATTGTTATTGTATACGTAAATGATATCTTAGTCGCCGGCTAAAACATCATTAATTGACATCAATCATTATCTTGATACTACTTTTACTCAAAGCTTAACTGAAAACAAGATTGATGTGGATTTCTGTATGTAGTTGATCAAATTTAGGCAGAATAAATTATAAAACTCAAAAGAGAAAAGGAAAAAATTAAGGTACCTCGATCACAGCTTTCGACGACGATCTCTGATATAGTGCTCTTGTAATCTTGTTGACAACTCTGTTCCAATTCGGTAGAGGGAGGGACGAGTTGCAGAGTAGGATTACTTTTGCGGCGGTGGTGACAGCAGTACTAGTACTCGTCTAATCGATTAGGGTTTTCTGTCAATCTGATTAGGGTTGTGTTCCCTACGACATCGTTTCCCTTTCTTCGAACTAATCAGATTCAATTAAACAAACCAAATTAAACAGATAGGGCATAGAAGAAATTAATAATTCAATTTTTTTTCGAAAAAAGTTCTATTATAAAAAATAATCTAATATTTCTCTAAAATTTTATGATTCATATGTGGAATGAATTCCATGGACTTTGGTTTTATTAATACTACAAACTACATAAAAATTTCAATAAAATATATTCATCCTTATATGAAAATTTTATTTAAAACATACCATTGTTTATATTTTAAAATTTCTCATTCTTAAAAAATAAAATAAAATAAAACTAAAGTTTTTTTTGTATAACTTAGAGAGTAGTTTGTAATCATTAATAATTTATTTTAGCTTATTTTCTTAAATCAAATAGCTTTTGTACATTTGACTTAATTTTAGTAACTATGACGAGAAATAAAGTGATCAATATTTAATTACCCTGGAAAAAGAAAAATAAAAGATCAACTTATGAAATAACAAGATTTGGAATATTTCATTACCCCGTGGATTATACGTAGAAACTACTGGGAATCGTCATCTTCAATGGTTGTTCCAGTAAACTCTTTCACATGTTTTTTTATAGAGATCAGTAACTTTCAATCCCAGGATTCTAATCATGCATTTAAATCTGGTTAATAACAAAATTTGAACTATGAATTATCCATTCCAATATTTTCCGGCGAGACCTTTGCCTTTTCAAGCTGTTCTCTTTCAATTATCGACTGTTTAACTCCATATCAGTTTGATTGTTTTTTTGGAAGCGTGCTGTACAACTCGAAATAGTTTTGAAGATTTAAAACTAAGTTTTTCTTATTGACTATTAAAATCTATAGCTTAATTTGTTTAATTTTAAAAAAGAATAGAAAAGCTTAAGCCATGATTTAAAACTAAGATCAAAAGAGACCAACTTCAATTTTTCCTTTTTTTAAAAGAAGGATCACAAGGGAGCCATTTTAATTCCCCACAACCATGGCCACCACGGTTTTCTTTCTGTTACAACTGTTATACCCGCGTTGAGTCGTGTTCCACATCTGTGGTGCCGTTGTCCAGGAGGAATAGTTGTTCTCCTCAATGTTAGCATAATTGGAACGGATATCGAACCACTGAAATTGATGGTTCATGATTTAACCGAAAAAATATTATATAAATCATAAATATTCTTATAAATTCATCATTTTAATAATCAAAATAACTTTATCAAATATTCTAAAAATTTCTAAAACCGATTCATAAAAAGACACAATTTTAAGGAACGAATGGAGAAAATTCACTTTTAACCGACTTTTCCTGATTCGACCGGTTTTAATAACATTGGTTCTCCTGCGATTTACCCTCTCTAATCGAGCACCTTTTATGAGATATGATTATTGGAAGCTCAAAAATATGCATATATACATATATAATGATACTAATGATTGAGGAACAAGTTGTTACCTTATGAGTTCAAATTTCCAAGCGTTCATGTTCCCTTTTTCTCTTCCTTTCTCCTGTCTGTCTCTCTCTCTCATCTTCTCTCTCGATCGATCGATGTCTCGATCTCTCTCTACTCTTTAATGTCTCCCTTTTTTTTCCAATTACTTCTCAACTGTTCAATGACTAGAACAATCAACTGTTCAAAAGTTTACAAATGATTAAATGTGCATAAAAAACGAGTAGAAAGAAAAGATAGTTAAGGATGCCTGCTGATAGAGAACATGCAGTTTTTCCTTTTATTATCAAATATTTTGTGAATGGCACGTTGTGCAAGCGTATATGGATATTGAAACAGCGAATCAAAGTTTACTAGACAATCAAAAAAATGTTAAATTATGATTGGTAAATGTTTGACTCGATACTTAAAATTGAAAATGTTTATTCCTTAAGTCATATCTATTTTTATCATGTCCTACTTGTCTAATTTAGTATTTTAATATATTTAAGTTTATTATTTTAATCATTGACGCAAACATATATATATATATATATATATATATACGCGTTAATCTAATCCATCCACCAACCACACAAATCGTATCCCACTTATCCACCACTCACTAACTTTTTAGTTTTTAACAAATTTATCTTATAACATAAATTTCATTAAAAAACACTCACGCCTCCTACCCCTATCCCACCCACCCCACCCCCGCCGTTGATCTCTCTTTTTATAAAATTATCTTATAACCTAAATTTTATTTCAGAACCACCCAAGCATCCTCTCTCGGCCCCACCTCTCACCCCTTAACTAATCTTACTATTTTCAATAAAAATATTTTATAACATAAATTTCATCATTCAAGGACCCCCTACCTCACCTACCCCACCCCCAATTAACCTTATTGTTTTCAATAAAATTATTTTATGACATAAATTTCATCGACCAAATGCCTTCACAATTCACCTGCCCCACCCCCACAATCATTTACCTTACTATTTTCAAAAAAATTATTTTATAACAAAATTCATCACTCAAACACTTTCACACATCACCAGCCTAACCCCCCTCTAACGTTATTGTTTTTAAAAAAATTATCACATAAATTTTATCCCCAAACAACTTGCACCCCTCACCCACTCTATAACTCATACTAACTACCCTCGCCCCCGCCCCCGCCCCCACCATCTTCTCTAATCATGGTGTTTTCAACAAATTATTTTATGACATAAACTTTATCACTCAAATATCCCCACCCCCACCTCCATACCTCACGATCACCGCCACCACCCCTTCCTTGCTCCACCCTAACTGTTCCACTATTTCTTACCACCTATCTAACCCAACACCACCCCCCTACGTCACCCCTTGATAACTTAGATCATTTTCAACAAAACATTATAGTTATTGGGGATGGGTAGATAGGGTGTTTGGTGGTAGAGAGTAAGGTGGTATGTCGTGGGTGCCGAGCAAACAAAATGAAGCTTAGGTTATAAAATAATTTTTTTTAAAAATTAAGTTTAGCAAGAAAGGGTAGGGGTGTCGTTGACCGGTAGGGTGGATGAGAGTGTGCGGGTGGTTGAGAGATGAATTTTAGGTGCTAAGATAATTTTGTCGAAAATAGTAGGATTAATGGGGGGTAGTGGGTGTGTGAACAAGAAGATATATGGTGTGATTACATTTAAGTCATAACATATGTTAAGGTTAAACACTAATGATGATGGTTTAGTAATAAGTTGTGCATTTGTAAATACTTGAGGTGTTATATAAACCTTGAGATAAGCACAAGTTTTGCATCCGCTAATGATAATCATATTCATCAGTGGATGATTTAGTTCTTCACAAGACAAGTCAGAAAATGGAACATCTGAAGGACTTGGCATCGTGGAGAAGAATATCTGATGTTACTTAAACAGCCAAAGTATTCCACACATCAGATATTCTAAAAAGAGTTACGTTGATTTCGAACCATCAGGGGAACCGATCAGGAGGAACCCGTCAGGGGGAACTCGTCAGGGTAACCCATCAGGGGGAACCCGTCAGGGGGAACCCGTCAGGGTGAACCCGACAGGGGAGCTCGTCAGGGGAACCAGTCAGGGGGAACCTATCAGGGGATGACGAAGGCAGACCAACCCATCACGGGGACACTTCAAGATATGTCAGTGTCAGGCCAATTCATCAGGGTAACCTGTCGGGGGGGATTGGTCAAACATGACATCAGTGGAAACCATGAATGTATGCAGTCAGTCATAACCATCAGGATCAAGAAGCACTGAGTAAATCTCAAGTGAAGAACTAAGCCCTCATCCAGTCAATTTGCATCAGGGGGTCCAGAAGCACTGATCAAGATCCATCAGGGTTGACCATCAGTGGATCGTTATGACAGTATACATCCGTCATCAGCACGTACACGAAAATCAATGTAACTTGAACAGAAGCAAGAGATATCAACTGGAAAGATATTTCTTGAAGTCTGTATCCATCCAATGAGAACTCTTGCGCATTAAATGCACACAGATCAGGGGGAAAAAAAGTAGCAACAAAGCATGCATCAGTCTGACACATTAGGCAGTGATGTGACATACTTGCGGCTAAGTTGAAAAAGGTAGCACGTCTCAAGCACGTGATTTTCAACCACTGATCTACAAATACAAAGAAGGAGTTTTCATTCAAAGGAGACGAGACAAAAACAGAAGCACACAAAAACACTAGGAAGCTCTGTAATATTTCTTGAGAGATTTATTTTCAGAGAGAGACTTTCGTAGCTAGTGAGTGTGAGAAGCTGTGAATATTATTCACAAAAATTGTAGCTGTGATTCACATTTGTGATATTACAGATTTTTAGAAAAACATCAAGTTATAATATAACTATTTTAACTTGAATTTGAGTGTTCTTATCTTACTGTTTTTCTGTTATCGTAGCTGTTTCTGGAAAGGCCTATCAAAGTTCAAACAGAGTGAAAAAGTTTCGAGTGTTTGTATTCATCCCCCCCCCCCCCTTCTACAAACACTTGGGCTTATTTTGCTCTAACAATTGGTATCAGAGCCACTTAGCAGACTACACTTGCTAACAACTATCGACATCATGGCTAGCAAATCCGGAAACAGTAAAGTCCCCATTTTGGAAAGGGGCAAATACTTCTTCTGGAGACAAAGAATGTTAGTTCATCTCCGAACAATCGATGATGAATATCTGCAGATTCTAGAAGAAGGTCCTCACATCCCAAAGAAGCTCATTCCTCAAGAGGTCATAGATGGTATTACTCGTCCAGAGAAATTAGTACCAAAAACAAATGAAGAAAGGACTACAGAGGAAAGAGAAAAGGTAAAAAAATACCTGAAAATTACAGGTATTCTTTACAATGGCTTAGATGATGATATGCTTAACAACATAATGAACTTGACAACATCTAAGTCCATATGGGATACTATTCGTATCCTGTGTGATGGTACTGAGGAAGTGAGGGAGAATAAATTGCAGTTGTTAACATAACAGTACGAATGGTTCACGATGAAAAATGGTGAATCGTTGACTGAGATCTTTGACAGGTTTAATAGGTTGGTGAATGATGTGAGGATGTATGGGAAAGTGTATGCCAATAAAGACATCAACAGAAAATTTATGAGGGCATTACCTATCTCATGGGATCCAAAGACGACAGCTATAAGGGAGTCCAAGGACATGAATCTCCTAGACTTGGACAGTCTCTATGGTACTCTCAAGACATACGAACTCGAGGTTCAACAAAGATCAGAAATGTCAGGAGATACTAGGAAACTAAAGTCTGTAGCACTGATGGCTGCCAGGAAGAACCGACCAGAAGCAAGGCCAAGTGTCTTGATGAAGCAGCACCTAGGAGATGCTGAGATGAGTGAAAGTGGGGGGGAAACCGAAGCTGACTCCAAGGAGGATGAGTACACTCCAGAAGAGTTAGAGGAGCTGGATGAAACCATGGCCTTTCTTGCTAAAAGATTCTCTAAGCTGAAATTTCGAAAGCCTGCGGGATCTAAAAGATTTTCAGCAAGGAAATCAAGTAACACAAGTAACTTTATTGATAAATCAAGGATAAAGTGCTACAAATGCAACAAGATGGGCCACTTTGCCAATGAATGCAGCAAAGCCTCGAAGGAGGGTGAATCCAGAAATAAAGAAGCTGTTGTGGATTATAAAAAGAAATACTTCGACCTTCTAAATGCCAACAAGAAGGGAAAAGCATACATAGCAGAGGGAAAGGACTGGGCTGACTCTGATGAAGAAGAGAATGAAGAGTATGTCAACCTAGCCCTAATGGCCTCATCCATTGACAGAAGCAGCTCTTAGAATTGACAGAAAGATTTTATCAGGAAGCTGTCAATCTCTAAAGAGATACATCGCAGCTGGAAGTTGTTGTGCACAAATTCTATGGATGAAGAATCAGCTGATGGATTATGGCCTGAACTATACCAAGATTCCAATAAGGTGTGATAACACAAGTGCCATTGCCATTTCTGAAAAATCCAGTACAACATTCTAGAACCAAGCATATAGATATCAGATATCATTTTATCAGGGAACATGTCATTAATGGAAATATTGAACTACAGTTTGTACCGTCCAACAAGCAGCTGGCAGATATATTCACCAAAGCTCTTGATGAAGCCACTTTCTCAAATCTTGTGGGAGAGCTGGGCATGGTGAATTATGCGTCAGGGTCAGGGTCAAATTCCTAAGTTTTGGTATTTCTAACTCTTGTCATAAGTTTCTGATAAAATCAATTGATGTATGATTATATATGTTTGGTTTATGTAAATATGTAAATATGTAAATATATACTTGTACATGCTATATTTTTGTTTGGTGTTCTTTCTTTTTGAACTGATGCATCAAGGTCAGGGCCTCCGATAGGACGCATCAGGGTCAGGGTGTCCGACTCGCACGTCAGGGTCAGGGTGTCTGACTCGCGCGTCAGGGTGAGGAAGTCCGACTTATGCATCAGGGTCAGGATGTGTAAATATGGTAAACTTCAGGGTAAGTTTAAATGTTTTAACCGCTTCGGGAATCACGCTCAGTTAAGTAATGATAACTCATCATTAAGCTCTCATCTCACTGATGATGTGTCATCACTGAAACTGAACTGACACCCTGATAGCGTGTTTAAAGGAGCAGTTTTCAAACGTCAACAGGTGGGTATTTATATTCTATCTCTCCTACTTGTTAAAACTCCTTAACACATTTAATCTTTTTCTGATATTTGCTCGAGTTTTTGTTTCTCTTTCTCTCTCTCTTTTTCGCAGAAACCCTAGTTCTTCAAATCTATCAAGCATCCATGGCACGCCAAGAAATTCCAAGGAACCTGACAATCACACCTACAAACTATGTAGGCTTTTCCGATATTAATGAGGTACACGACTGCTTTAAACCTATGATGGATTATCTACTCACTTCTGAGTATAAGAAAGCAATCTTTACCAATGACGAAATATCGGGGGAGGCATTGTCTAAACTTTGGACAAGCGCCAAGTTCATGTACTCCACCACACGCACTGATGTGGTCAAGGGAATCTCATTCAAAGTTTCTTCTGAGAAAGGGAAAATAACCCCATCCAGGATTAACTCTGCTTTGGGACTACCTAATAAGGATCTGGAGGAAGTACCCAGTGATGCAGAGCTCTTGGATTTCTTGAGGGAACTGGGCTATAATGTTGTTCCCAACGCAGTGTTAAAGTTCAAGGACCTCAAGAGGGTGAATGTGAAGAGGGAGATTTCTTACCTTTTCGACACCATCACCAAGGTGTTCTCAGGTAAGTGTTTTAACTTTGAAGTAATTACATCTTTAACTTTAAAAATAGCTTATGCAATAATTAAAAATGTAAATATAAATATAGGTAAATTAATTTTTGATGACCTTGAAAATAAATTAGGTAATTTTAATAATAGGAAAACAGAAGTATACTATTCTAGATTTTTGTTTATGATTATTAAAGATCAGATTCTTAATTTTTCTTTTGAGAATGATATACCTGTACAGATATACAAGCAAACAAAGAAATTGTTTGCAGAAATAATAAAGAAGTCTTATACAGCCAAACCATTTGCTCTTCCACAGCATATGGTACAGGTAGTAAATTCTTCATCTTCTTCTTCCCAACCTGTAAATTCTTCACCTCTATCTACTATGGCAGAGACAACAACCACTTCTCTGCCTACCCATGTAGAACAACCCATTTCTTCTCAACCACTCTCTATTGCCCAACCAATAGTCTCCCAAAAGACTATTGGGATTAAAAGAAAACTCAGTGAAGTTACCACATCAACTGAGGGGGAGCAAGGAGAGAGAGTGATTGGCTATAGGAGAAGATTGAAGAAGAAGGGAGCCACGAGTGTTAATCCCAAACCTGGCCAAGGCATATCCTCTCAAAAGGATATTGCCTTTGATAAGGAATTAAACACATTTCTAACTAGTTCCTCTCAAAAGGAGTTAGTTATAGAAAATAGTCCCCAACCAGGGACACAGTTGAGTAAAGCACATACACTGACCATAGACACTGATGAACCTTCCATCAGGGTCTCTGAGAGCCACTTGCAGAAATCTGACACAGTGAGTGCACACACAACTCAAGATGTTGTAGTTCAAAAGCTTCTCAATAAGATCAACATGAGTCATAAGCATTCTTCTACAGCATCTCTTGATGAATCACCTCCTCGCTCAGTGATTCAACCAACACTCCCATCTACACCTCTTCCTTCTTTCTTTAATCCTCAAATTTCTTTAGATATTATGACACAAACTTTAAGTGTCAGAACATCAAATTCTCCACCATCTTATCTCGTGGAGGAGCCAACACTCCCTGACACACTGATTGACAGTCAACATTCTCAAATGGTTGACTCCTTTTTCCTTGAGACAATCACTGATGATCAGATTGGGGACATAAACAACACTGTACATACTACAGCAATAACACTTTATGTACCCCCAATTGTATATACTTCCTATACAGAAACATACACTTCTCTAATTGTACATACACTTTCTACTTCCACTCCTTCTCCTATCACTGTTGTGGAACCAGAACCTGTACATACATTACTTGAACTGGCCACAATAGTTGATCTCCAAGCCAATAGGAGTCCTTCTAGGACAATTTTGAGTGAGGATGAGAGAATACATAGTGAAACGAGGCAAAGTCAAACCCCTGAGAGGACTTTGGCAAAAGGAGAGGAAGAGAGTACTGCCTTAGTAGGCAATGAAAAAGGAAAGGAAACGAGTGATACCTTAGAAGGCAAAGAAAAAGGAGAGGATGAGAGAGATAAGGATGAGATCCTTGTAAATAAAGAAAATAGAGAAATTGTACCACATATACATACTTCTTCAAGCTCTGAAAATGATGAAGATGATGCTCTACAAGATGATTTTTCCCAGTTCATCGGAGTTGATTTGTATTTTCAACAAAATCAGATGGCGGATACTGTACAATTGCTGAAGCAAGAATTAGCTAGGACTACTGATCCTATCTTGATCAAAGTGTTGAAATTACAGATCATGATTGGTCAGTCAATAGATATAGAAAACAAAAAATTGTATAAACATTTTTCTTTAAAGATACAGAATATACAGCAAGTTGTCGACTCCCTGGTCACCAGCCAGACTCTATTCCGGATGAAGAAGCAAGTTGACAATGTAGACCACAAGCTTGCTGATCTTTCTACTCAACTGACCAGCATGGAATCTCTGCAAAAATCCATGGCTGACACCATGACACAAGTTCTTCAAGTCACATCCCGTCTCTCAACTCTCACTGATGATGCTGTCAAAAAGGGGGAGAAATCAACCAAGCAGTCGTCAGGGGATGTTGCTGAGGCATCAAGTCAACCATCAGGGGATGTGACTACTTCTGTTCCTGCTCCAAAACCCAAGGACAAAGGTAAAGGCATCCTGATTGAGGAACCAAAGAAGAAATCCAATACTCAATCAGGGCCTAAGCTACTTGGAGATGCCATGAAGACAGCCCACTTTCCAAAACCTGTTGAAGTTGTAATTGATGGGAAAGTGGAGCTGGTCTTTCCCCAGGATAAAAAGTTTGTAAAAGCTGATGCACTCTATGCACAGCAACTTCAAGAAGAAGAAGAGAAGGAAATGGCAAAGGAACAAGAGGAAGAAAAGAAGAAGAAAGGTGTCAGGCCCAGGACCTCAGCAGACAAGAAATCAAAACCCAAGACAAATCCAAAGACCCTGATGTCACCAAACCTAAGTCCTCTCAAGCCCAAGATCAAGCTCCTTCTCCTGAAACTACTGTATTTGGTCCACCCACTCTAGCTGAATTCCTTAAAGAAGAAAGGCGTAAAAACCTGACATTTATGTTCTCCATAAAAAACATAGATGTCAGGTTCAATAAAAAAAGGGATCAGTAAATCACAGTACAGCTTAAGAGTGGGTCACAATTCAATGTTACAATGGACTGGTTCAGGAGAATGGATGCTGAGCAGTTGGGATTAATGCTAAATCTGATTTCAAGATCATCAGGGGTCAACAGAGACTTAAGGGGGATGATTGAGAGGCTGAGGAAATCCATCAATGATGAAAGAAGCCTATCCACAGCTTTGGAGCAACCATTAAAGTTATTTTATAGATCCACTGATGGGCAGGAGAAGAACTTAAAGATTAAAGACGTTGATGGCCTAGACCTGGAGGAAGCGATGCATGTTCTGAATCAAATTGCAAATCATAAGAACGAACATGTAATCAAATTCAGAGTCCTGCTGATTCAAAGAGTACTGAAAGAGATCGAAGAAACCAGAGCTAATGATGGGAACACTGCAGTAAGGGATGTGCCACCAATAAAGGGATTCAAAGTCTATCCTAAAATGATCACAAGCCCCATGGGAGTTCAATTCAAAGACAAAAAGGGGGAGATCATTACCTTTTACTGGTCACAACTTGCTGCAGCCAATATTCAAGAAATCAAGACAGTCCTTGAAGCTTTGGAAACAAGCAGCAATGTCAACATAGTCAATTTCAGACAGCTTCTTCAGAGGGAATTAGAGCAGCTAGAGGCAGGAGGAGAAGACAACAGACTCAGAATCCCTGATCAAAACCCAGAACAAAGAAGACAAGGCCTTGGAAGTGACTCTCAACCGATTGAATCAAGTCATCCATTGTCATTTGTCTCAGCTAAAAGGAAAAGGGATTCTTATGTCTAAATACTACATTCTTTTTGTAATAGATATAAGTTTTACTTGTACAGAAATTCTTTTATTAGTTTATTCATCATTCTTTCTTAAATTTTATTTATTTTATTGGTTTTGACACCATCATCAGTGTATCTAGTGATTTATGCTTATCAAACTGATAAACATAAATAGGGGGAGATTGTTAAGGTTAAACACTGATGATGATGGTATAGTAATAAGTTGTGCATTTGTAAATACTTGAGGTGTTATATAAACTTTGAGATAAGCACAAGTTTTGCATCCGCTAATGATAATCATATTCATCAGTGGATGATTTAGTTCTTCACAAGACAAGTCAGAAAATGAAACATCTGAAGGACTTGGCATCGTGGAGAAGAATATCTGATGTTACTTAAACAGCCAAAGTATTCCGCACATCAGATATTCTAAAAAGAGTTACGTTGATTTCGAACCGTCAGGGGGAACCCGTCAGGGGGAACCCGTCAGGGGGAACCCGTC
>CM025787.1:32253777-32277881 GCA_014636745.2 Centella asiatica
CCGTCAGGGGGAACCCGTCAGGGGGAACCCGTCAGGGGGAACCCGTCAGGGGGAACCCGTCAGGGGGAACCCGTCAGGGGGAACCCGTCAGGGGGAACCCGTCAGGGGGAACCCGTCAGGGGGAACCCGACAGGGGGAACCCGACAGGGTGAACCCGACAGGGGAGCTCGTCAGGGGAACCAGTCAGGGGGAACCTATCAGGGGATGACGAAGGCAGACCAACCCATCACGGGGACACTTCAAGATATGTCAGTGTCAGGCCAATTCATCAGGGTAACCTGTCGGGGGGGATTGGTCAAACATGACATCAGTGGAAACCATGAATGTATGCAGTCAGTCATAACCATCAGGATCAAGAAGCACTGAGTAAATCTCAAGTGAAGAACTAAGCCCTCATCCAGTCAATATGCATCAGGGGGTCCAGAAGCACTGATCAAGATCCATCAGGGTTGACCATCAGTGGATCGTTATGACAGTATACATCCGTCATCAGCACGTACACGAAAATCAATGTAACTTGAACAGAAGCAAGAGATATCAACTGGAAAGATATTTCTTGAAGTCTGTATCCATCCAATGAGAACTCTTGCGCATTAAATGCACACAGATCAGGGGGAAAAAAAGTAGCAACAAAGCATGCATCAGTCTGACACATTAGGCAGTGATGTGACATACTTGCGGCTAAGTTGAAAAAGGTAGCACGTCTCAAGCACGTGATTTTCAACCACTGATCTACAAATACAAAGAAGGAGTTTTCATTCAAAGGAGACGAGACAAAAACAGAAGCACACAAAAACACTAGGAAGCTCTGTAATATTTCTTGAGAGATTTATTTTCAGAGAGAGACTTTCGTAGCTAGTGAGTGTGAGAAGCTGTGAATATTATTCACAAAAATTGTAGCTGTGATTCACATTTGTGATATTACAGATTTTTAGAAAAACATCAAGTTATAATATAACTATTTTAACTTGAATTTGAGTGTTCTTATCTTACTGTTTTTCTGTTATCGTAGCTGTTTCTGGAAAGGCCTATCAAAGTTCAAACAGAGTGAAAAAGTTTCGAGTGTTTGTATTCATCCCCCCCCCCCCCTTCTACAAACACTTGGGCTTATTTTGCTCTAACAATTGGTATCAGAGCCACTTAGCAGACTACACTTGCTAACAACTATCGACATCATGGCTAGCAAATCCGGAAACAGTAAAGTCCCCATTTTGGAAAGGGGCAAATACTTCTTCTGGAGACAAAGAATGTTAGTTCATCTCCGAACAATCGATGATGAATATCTGCAGATTCTAGAAGAAGGTCCTCACATCCCAAAGAAGCTCATTCCTCAAGAGGTCATAGATGGTAGTGGCGGGAGTAGGGGTCGGTGAGAGTGTGAGGGTGTTGGGTGATGAATTTTATGTTATAAAATAATTTTGTTAAAATCAGTAAGGTCGGTAAGGGATGGGTGTGGGGGCGAGAGGTTGGGGTAGGTTGGGGTGTGAGATTATTTTAAGGATAAAATTTAGGTTATGAAATAATTTGTCCAAAATAATAAGGTTAGTGGAGAATGGAGATAGAGGCATACAAGGGTGTGGTAGGTGTTTAGGAGATAAAATTTAGGTCATAAGATATTTTTCTCAAAAACAATAAGATTAGTTGTACGGGTGTTTGAAGATAAAGTTTAAGTCATAAGATAATATTATCGAAAACAATAAAATTAGTGGGGGAGGGTCGGGCAAGGTGGAGGACAGATAGGTGGTTGCGTAAGGGTTAAAATGATGCATGGATTCTCTAATAGAATCTGGTAAAATTATGACGGACAGAATTGTCACAAAAGAAGGTAATCTGTCACAAAAGAAGGTAATCTGTCATAAATAAATTAATTTTTGACAGAGTCATCCATCATGTCATCGCATAGATTGTTGTCATAATTGTAAGTTCCATCACAAATTTAGAAATTCGTCACAAAAAGCTTTAATGAAAAATTAATTTTTACGATATTGTAATATATCATGGTACTCAAAAATTTAACGTTGTCGTAAAAAACGTAAAAATGACAAAAATTTGAGTTTTTTTCTTCAACAACTCATTGGCCACAAGCAGAAGTCATTAACAGTGAGATTGGAGATATTCTTTTATGATGAATTATGTGTCCGTCACAAAAAAGTTTGTTACAGTATCCCCAAATGTTTGTTATATAAGATAATATATTTATAAAAATAGTAGTGTAATTAGACTTAAGAAATGACAAAAATAGAATAAGACTTAAAGAACAATATTTTTATTTGGGGTACCGGCTGGACAACGGCCCAGAAATAATTATTAAATGAAAATTTTAATATTTAAAATGTTACAAAGGTTTTTGGGAAAGAAAAATTCAATTTAAAATCGATCAAGAAGCGAGGTCCTATATTTAACATTTGGTCTTGGTAAAAACGAATCAGACAATTTTTACCTCCACGTTAGTTTTATGTGTTATATTCTTTTTATCATCGGGGGGACTAATGAACTTTATTTCCCTACTTTTCTTTTTCAAAATTATAACATATCACAAGTCGGAGAGAAATCATACGTTAATAATTATAAATCGTCTCTCTCGTTGTCAACGAAATCAAACATAAACCTTTTAAGAAAAATAACTTTGATTCTAATCTTGTAGCGATTTAACAATCTTAGCTTGGCTTTATGTCAATTTTCTAATTTTCTGTCTAACTTATTTTTTTTATTTTCTTTTTTCTTTTTAACAAAAGTTAAGAGGTAGGGGATATTTTTGTTTATCTTTGCCTCTCACTATCTATTTTGGGAAATTCCCATTGACTATTTATATTATATCTCAATTAAATATATAATATTAATATTTATAAATTAAAAAAACAACTTTTTTATAGAATAAAAGACGTATGTACTAATTCCGATCCTATGGTTTAACGAAAATTGTGTGTGGGTCCTATACGTAGAGAAATAAAAAAATAGAAATTTTTTGGAAATATCATCTCGAGTTTCATATTGTTGATCCACAATATTACTGGTAGAAGATGAGTATATCTATCAGATCTACATGTGTACAATTTTAATATTTTTTTCATTTTAATTCTAACAAAAGTGATGTCAACTAAGATTGTTGAGTTAGTAAAACTCAGTAATCGTTCTCATTAGGTTGAGAATTTAAGTTTTACTAGTTATTTTTGTTAATGAGTAATTTGTAAGTACTATTATAAATTCTCAAAAAGGTTGGTGGCATAACCTAGTCCATTGTAAGACCAAGGGAGACTCTACTCACCTAAACTTAACTTTACCAAAAAAACGATATATTAATAATAAAATAAAATAAAAGTCATTTATTTTTTGGAATTGATAGTTTCATATGAAATTTTGATATTTTCACAAGTGGTCTAACATGTATACAATTTGAAAAAATATATTATACAAATAGTTGATGCATAAATATGAGACCCACATGTAAAAATATAAAAAATATATGTAAAATTAATAATGTCCTGTTTTTTTCTATCTTTATATATTTATTGCAGAAGATACCACATAAACCCCGACCAGATATTGCCTCAATACACGCTATATGCCTTTCCTTTTTCTATTTAATTTAATTTATTTTATTTTATATTTTTGGTCAAAGCATTATTAAATTGATTTGTCGGTAAAGTAAACGACGAACTTAACGGCTGACTTGCTGAACTTATAAGCTAGGGTTACGATTGGTCCTGTGCAGGCCGGTGACGATAATAAATAGTTAAAATATGAAAGGATGATTGTTATACGCAATACTTAACATAATAAGGAATTTGACTTATTATATTTCAATTCTGCAACTTACATGTGTCCTGAAACAAGCTTGTACAGTTTGTTTTGATTGATCAAAAAAAAATTTATGTCAACGGATATGCTCTTAGGTATGGCAGATACAGAAATTACATGGCGAGACAATTAGTTAGAGCAGCTGGTGTAATAGTGAACTAATTGTAAAAGAGTGAAATCCGGCCACATTGAAATTACCTTTTGATAAGGAGGTCCATTTAATATTCAAAAATTGCTCAATATTGATTTATAGAAGTGGAGAATATTAGAGTCAACTAGAAAATTTTGGATAAAACCCGATCTAAGTATTAACTAGATAAATGTCATGCAAGAAGAAGAATAGTTATGAACTATGTAGTTCATCCATGGGATGGTGAAAAAAAAATTCCACAACCCTTAGGAGTTATCCTACACTTAGGAGGAGAAAAAGGAAAAAAAAAAATGAATATAATAATAATTTAAAGTTACCATTTCTATTTTCCATGGTGCAAGTGTTTTTTTTTCTTCTACTTTTACCATTTCTGTATAAATTCATGAACTTGTTCGGTACGTAATTAATCTTCAAATTTATACGGAAAGTATAAAGAATATGGAGAGAAGGTAATTAATTATTAAGAATAAATACATCCTCATTTATTAATTTATGATTGATTTAGCCCTAGACTAGAGAGTCTCCACTCACTTAAACTTTTTTGTAATAAAAAAAATTGATAACGTCAATCATAAAAAAGATTATATCAATCAGTAAAGTTTTAGTGCATCATTTGTTATCAAATTTTGTTGCAAATTAAAATCTTATAAAAACAGTAAGATAAGAAGAAGAAAAAAGTTGGAAGCGTATCAACGAGATTGCTAATGAGACTGGCTTGCATTCTTTGACAGAGTCTTTAGGTGTGTCGTAGAAATCTAGTTGGATGCATATATTAATTCTTTTGGTGAGTTTTCGTTTTGGTTCTACAGCCGTTTCAGGGAGTTGTCCAGGAGCAATGATCGTTGTTGATCAAAGGTTATAGTTCTTTTGAAAAATTTATCTTTGTTCGGATTGTTTTAATCTCAAGATAAGGAAAAATGATCGGGGTAGGTGTATAGGGAGAAGCTTTGGTGGTAAGGTGTATAGAGTCACGTTATATTTAATATCTCAGCACGTGTCACACGTGTGGACTTCTTCCATATTTTGTGATCATAAAAATTATTTATGTATGTTTTCTATTTTATAAAAAAATGGTATTTTTTGATTTTCAGTTTTTTGAATATTAATGTTACGTGTTTCTTTGAAATTTATATATACAAATAAGTTCTTATGTAATTTATACAAAAACTATGCAAATGTAATTCTTTTTAATTTAATTTTTTTTTTTACATAGATATATATATACATGTGTTAAATGTTCTTTTCATCACCGAACTTATAGTCGACTCATTGAAAAAAAAAATTATTATTTGACTAATTGTACCATATTTCTCTTACAAAACATATGAACTTCTGTTATGTTTTTCAATTTTTAACTGTAGTTTTATGTCAATTGAATTTAGATCTGATCTGTCACATCACTTAAACGAGCCACGTTACTTTTTCGTGTGAGAGTTTAGATCTGATCTGTCACATCACTTAAACGAACCACGTTACTTTTTCGTGTGATGGCATGTCATGTTTCAGTTAAAATTTGAAACATGCCAACTAGTTTTATAAGTGAAATATAGTATAATTAGTCAATTGAAACAAAAAAAGTTCAATTAGTCGTTTTTAAGTTCAGGTGTAGTTCAACGATGAACAGAGTATTTAACCCATTTTTATATATTGATATGTACTTGTTTGTGTAAAGTAGTAAGACAATGTAATTAAATTTTTAATTACTAAAATAATTTTAAAAAAGTTTACTTCATCTCTTAAAATTTAAGACTCTTTCTTCTAAGAATAAATATTAATTTATAAATTTACATTAAAACAAGTAGTAGCTTATACATATATATTTAGAGATAAAATTAAACAATCGTACTTTAATTATGAATGAGAGAAATACGAATTACATATATTATTCTTTTTTTTCTCTTGTGTACGTGTATAAATAAGTGTGGAGTTAAAAATTGATTCAATAAATTTTACTATATAAACAAATTTGTAATCAGTATTTATTGTTTTATCATACAGCTGTAATTAATTTATATCTACTTAATATTCTTATAGTTTAACTTTAAAATATATAATCTCATAATTTTCAACATTAATTTAAAGTGTATATATATATATATATATATATATATATATATATATATATATATATACATATCTAATTATCACATAAAATCAAGTATAGTAGATAATTATAATAATATTTTTCATAAAAATTAATAGTAAAATCGCAAGTTGGTAATTAAAATTTAAGTTGCACACCTAATTATAATGTTTCTTTTTTGATAAAATGCCTAATTATAATATTGATGAAAAAAGAAATAGTAAAAGGCGTTGCTGGTAATTATATTAAAGTCAATGTCTAATTAATTTATTCAATCAAGTTTCCCCCCACGTTTCTTTTTTAAATAAATAAAGTAAGATAATAACTTAAATCACAATTATTAATTAGGTAATTGTTTATTTTAATTATTGTTTGATTCTATAATTAAATGATTTTGATTTTAATTTCGATTAGATTAGATTTATTTTGATAAAAGATGATATTAGCATATAATTACAAGTGCAAGTATAATATCCATATCTAATTCAGATTATATTTTCTTTCAAAATATAATGTCATTATAATAATTAATTAAATTGAGGTCAGTTAGTTAGTTCGTCAGTCGATTCAAATAATTCTCCATTGAACAGCTTCGCTCAAATAATATAAGATTACAACTAGATAGATACATGATAGGTGAAGATGCTCAAGCATCTAACCCTATATAAAGATAATGAAGTTCATAAAACAGATGTGTACTTCCTTTTATGCGTCTACATGATCAACGAAACACCTCTCCACAAAATCTGACCGCGGCAGCTTCAAATAGTTGAAGAACGGAGACTCTTATTTTATTCACTCATTTCAAATACAGCATAAACGATATGCTCATTACGGTAATAACTTTAGTTCCTCTCCGTTTAAATAGTATATTCTTAAATAAGTATGATAATGTGATGAGTACAAACGAAAAATCCTTCCCAAACTTTATCCCTTAACAATGTAAACTCTCTCGAATTTGTTCTTACATTCAACCTAAACATACTCAACTTAGGACTTTACTTCGAATTATATATCTTTGTTCTCTATTTCTTTATTTAATTTATTTCTCTATTTCTTTGTTCTTACCAATTTTTCTCATAGAAAATCCTTAAAATTATTATAAACTATATTAAAAATTGGGTTGGAGACGGGGTAAGATCAAATAATTAGATCTCATAGTCGGAGTAAAGAGTGGTTATAATGGGTTCAGCTGAAATTGTCAAGCTAGTGTTACATATATTTTTCTCTCTAATTATGTTTACAAAAAACAATATTTATAATTGTATGTAATCGTACTCACTGGCTGGATGGATATTCATAATAAGGATTAAGGTAATTGAGTTATAGCTCATATTTCACAATTTAAATTATACCCACTAATTTTATATCTATGAATTCATAATCTATCTAAAAAATGTACGAATCGAAAGAGTATCAAAAATATCTATAAATTCATAATCCATCTAAAAAATCTAATTGTACGGATTGAAAGAGTTTCAAAAAATAGAGTAATATACAAATTTTTAAATCATTTTATAGTGTATAGCATGGTTTTTATAATTATGTAAAATTTATATATTTTTAATGGTTAAGCTATATTGATTTCTATATAATTATAAAAACAATTTAAAAAAGCTTTAAAAAATCCCAAAAATTTACATGTAGTTTATTTTTGCATGCTTTTTTAAGTTAGATATTTTTTATATATTTTGAAAATCGAAACATAATACGAGTGGGTAAGATTATATAAATGAGTTATAGCTCAATTGTTTGTTGGAAATCAAAACTAATAATACCTTCCAAACTAATAGCTCCTTCATAAATTTCGCTACAAGTGGTGCACAAGGAATCTTTTTATCGCATGTCTTCCTTTTAATTCTTGTCCTATCTACCTACAGCTAACTGAAATCCAAGTACAGATCCGTGAAAGATGAAAGATATTGTGAGAATTCATGAAAGCCATGAACTGCACCCACTACGTTTTCAAGTGGTGAAGAAGCCTTATAAGTGTAATGGTTGTAAGCAAACAGGATCCACTACTTGTTTCAAGTGCGATAAACCCGTTTGTGACTTCTATCTCCACAAAGAATGCTTTCTTGCTGCAGACATTCCACAAAAACAACACCACGAGTTAATGGATGATTGTGTGTTTGAGTATCACGAAAGTCCACCCCGAGAAGCTGACAGAGGGGGCAATGCCCCCTACTGTGATGCTTGCGGGATGGACATACAAGGCTTTAGGTACGAGTGCATAACTCACCCCGACAACCCTCATGACTTGCATCCAACTTGTTTGAATCTCAAACATGAAATGGAGTGGCAAGGTTGGAATTACAAACTCAAAGACAAAGTGGAATCGAGGTGCTTACACTGCAACAAGAGGTATCCTGCCGAAGAGTGCAAAAGATTTACTGGTTGGAAATGGGTGTGTAAGAAAAATCCCTTTGGTTTTCCCTTTTGCTTCTCTGGTAGGAAGAATGTATTTCATGTTAAATGCATGAATGAAATCATGGCTCCTGGATGATATCGAAAATTATTTGAATCAAAAATTTTAAATTGATTAATTGTCATACTCATTTGGATTTATTATCGTAAAATTATTAAATGTTGTGTGATAAAAATATGGCATACTCATTTGGATTTATTATACTTTTTTTCTTTGGCCAAAACATTTATTATTACCTTTTAACCCCTTCTTTTTTAATTGGATGGAAGGAATATTGACGAACAGTGTTGATTGAGCCAACTTGAATTTAAAAGAAACATCAACTGTTAATTGTATTTGAATATATTTCGAGAAACGGGTGGACTTGCCTTTTCAATAAAGTCTATACATGAATATGCTTGATGTCAATGCTTAAACAAGATTCCAAGATCGAGCAAGTGGACATGTTAATTACAGGCGTCAAGTCAACACAATGGGTCTAAATTTGGCTTGATATTCCTTAACCAAAAACTATTGCCGTAGTCTATTTATGTTTCATAATAGTCAAAGTAATTTTAGCTTTTAAAATTAAAAAAACATTTTTAAAACGATGATTTTTAAATATAATTTGTATTTTTCAAATATATCTATATTATCATCTTATTTTAAGTAATACTAGTGATAGTTATGATAAAAATCACTATTTAGTGAAGATTGTGGTACTAATTGGAGTAATGGAATAACGGAATAACATTTAAGAAACTTTGAACTTTTTATAGTTCAAAAATATAAATGTATCTCTAATTTTAAAACAATCAAAATAAGAATATGTATTTATAATTTTGAAACGGAGATAGTACTATTTAAGGACTTTCGTTTCCCAATGTTATTTAGATATTTCTAACTTTTATGGTTATATTGCTAATAATTATGTTAATATTATCACATTATGTTTTGGTATTATTAAATGCTATATTAATATTTGTAAAGTTTTTATGAATATTATTAAATGACTATTCAATATTACTAAATTATTTGCTCATGGTGTATTGGCGGCGTTAGTGGCCGTGGTGAGAAGGGTAGTGATCTCAATGGTGATGGTTGTGATGGCGATGATAACATTAGTGACGGTTGTTGTGTTTGTGGTAGTAATGTGATATTATCTCCTATAATAATTTAGACAAATTCAAAATAAAAATAAAACTGTCATTTAGAAAATTTTAGTTAATATAACATCGTAAGTCTATTTATAATAGATTGAAAAATTTTAAAATTTAAATAAGAGGAAAAGAAAATTATAAATTTGAAAATTCTATGTAGTAGCATATTTTATGCTAGATCGATTATGCTTTAGAGATTTGGACAATAAATAAATCCATAAAAGCGTAGATTCACTATCCATAATCTTTAAAAGAAAACTACATATTTTGACAAGTGGTAGTTTTTTATTGTAGTTGCTTTTAAATATTATATTTTAATATAGTGATTTGTATAATAATTTTAAAAATACTTGTGGGGTTCAGAAAAAATAAAAATTCTACAAAACGCACCCAAAAAAAAAAAACTCATTCTATAAAATGGAAGAACTATTAGAGCATCTGGTGTGAACGCTATTATTTTGTTTTGCAGCTAAAAACTGATGCCTAAACTATGTTGATTTTCTAGAGAAATTTGTCTACGCTACCTAGCAATTTTGTTTAAAAACTCATTTGCATCATAAAATACTACGGATTTAGAGAGCTACAGAGATTCCTATAAGTGACACCTAACAATACATTACAACTGCGTTACCTTTCTATGGTTGTAACTGTGTATTGGGCGAAGGGAGGGGATCGCATAGGCAGCTGCATATTTTTCCCTACTACTAGTATTGAGAAATTTAAGGGGATTATATTTGTTTGATGATATATTATTGTTTAATACTCTGTGTGTTTCAAACTATGAAATTAATTTGAACTTTTCATAGTCAAATTGATTCACTTTTGTAAATACAATTTGTAGAAATTAACTTAATGTTGATTGGTACAATTACAAAATTTATTAAATATTCAGAATACTAAATTTCATGTTCTATAATTATAAATCTTCACATTAATTTCATTATGACAGTAAAATACATCAAGTTCATTTTCAAATTCATATATATATTATATTTAGAACAAAAGAACTTAAACTTTCTGTTATTTTATTTAAATATAGCTAATTGGTTTTTATATTTTTGTTTCAATAAAAAAAAGTCAGTTAAAATGTATTAATTCTGGCTCCGCCCATACCCCATTATTATGGTTATAACAGTGCAGCCGTGATCCCTCCCTATGGTTGTGTACGACTTTATAAAACTAAAAAAAGGTCGACAACATCTAGACGAACTTGTCAAATTGTCTACCATTTTTCTTCAAACGAAGTTCATCTGCAACATAAAATACTACGAAACGAAGTAGCGTCAAGCATTGGACTCTGGATTGTGTTTCTGCTCGTGTACAGGTCTATAAAAGCATACGCTTTACTGTCAGTATGCTTTTAAAACATATATAAAACTGAGTCAGAGATATCTTGTCACCTGGGATTATAATTTCTAATTTCAGATTGAACTGGTCTTGGAATAATATTCTAGAGCGGTAGAAGAGCATCACCTGCTGAACAAATTTAATACAGCCCATCGCAAACTTCGTAGGCAATAAGGTAATATAAATCATATAATCATATAATTCAAATATAAATTATCAAATATGATAAAATATATAGGTTCTGCATATGCATCACATCCTCGACACGTATATATCTTGGTCCAAACCAAGAAAACAGACAAAAACTCCTCACTAAAGATAAATACAGCTAAAGGCTAAATAAATAGGTAAAGAAAGAGCGATCAGCGCAACCAGCTATATCTGAAACTATAGCTTGGTGAGAAAAATATTTCCTCTTTCATCATCCAACTTAGGGAATTGTAGGTGAGTCCAAAGCAGCAAGAAGAGCACCCATACCATGTAATAACTCCGTCAGTGTGATATTTCACCGTCATCACCTTTAATCCGATAGACCAGCTTTGCTCCTCAAATGCTCCTTAAAGCCCATAATATCACCCTCCCAACGGGTGACAGTTTGATTTTCACACACCCATATCTCATGAGCCACCTGGTTTATAAGCCTAAAATCATGGCTAACAAGAACCATGCCACCATCCCACTCATTCAATGCCTCGGCAAGCGAGTCAATGGTCTCAATGTCCAAATGGTTAGTTGGCTCATCTAGCAGCAACATATGGGGCTGCCTCCACGCTAACCATGCGAAAATCACACGGCTTCTCTGCCCATCTGACAAATTCTTCATAGGCATCACTTGGGCTTTACCGGTAAGCCCAAACCTCCCAATTGCTGCTCTCATCTTCTCTTCCTCATTTCCTGGGTACTCTTTTATCATGAACTGGAGGGCAGACATCCCCAAGTCTAGTTTCTCAGTCAAGTGCTGATGAAACTGAGCAATGCGCAAGTGATTGTGACGCCGAACCATGCCATCAAGGGGAACCAAATCCCCCGTCATCAGCTTCAGCAATGTACTCTTACCGGCACCATTGGGTCCAACCAATGCTACCCTTGAGTCAAGGTCTACCCCAAAGTCAAGGTTCTTGTAAATAAGATTATCAGGTGTGTAACCAAATGTAACCTCCACAAACTGAAGTACGGGTGGTGGAAGTTTCCCCACATCAACAAACCGGAAAACCAGAATCTTGTCCCTCGCCACCTTCTCTGTAAGCCCACCACGTTCCATTTTTGCCAATGTTTTCTCCTTGCTCTGTGCCTGGCGAGCTAGTTTGGCAGACCCATGTCCAAATCGAGCAATATACTCCTTCATTGAAGCAATCTGTTCCTGTTCCCATTTGTACTGTTTCATCTGGTTCTCCTCGAGTTCAGAACGTGTTTGAATATACTGGTCAAAATTTCCAGTGTACATCTTTAACTTCTTGCTTTGCATGTGGATGATATTGGTGCATACACCATTTAGAAAGTCCTGGGAATGAGAAACAACCACCAAGATACGCTCGAATTTCTTCAGGGTTTCCTCCAACCAGACGCATGCTTCTAGATCTGTACTAAAACGTGATGATTCAGAGTACTACTACATAAATTATCATTCTCAATCAAGTAGAGGGGAAAATTAAGAACCAAAGACCTTTAAAAAACAGGACAACAAGCTATCGTTGGGACCAGCCTTCGGACATTGGACATGTTTGGAGGATCATAAAGTGAGTGCTTCCTTAATTTTAAAATCAGAGATTAGCTTCTGATCTAAGAATACAAATTATACAAACACGAAGTTCCTTAATTTACCATCACTCATATTCCACTAATATACGTCAATTAAGCACCACCAAGTCACACTATTGCATCTTTATCTAGGTTAAGAACATTTTTTGCAAAACACAAGTATCTAGATGTCGCCATTTTAGGACATATCTAATTTAGAGAAGAAAGGGAAATAAAGCAATTGATATTGAATGAATGGACTCAAAATCCCTTTAGACTCGTGACTATAAATTTTAATAGGTGACTGTCATCAGTGTGATGTGTCAAAGCAATCCTCATTCTCCATATAAGTTTCCACAAGAAAGATAGAAATAGTGGTGGAACCAATGTGCAGCCAGAAAAGACTTACCAAGATGATTTGTGGGTTCATCAAGTAACAAAATTGTTGGGTTCATAAACAGAGCACGTGCCAAAGCAATCCTCATTCTCCATCCACCGGAGAAGTCTCGGGTCTTCTTCTCTTGCATCTTTTTGGTAAAACCAAGACCATATAATATCTCCGCAGCACGCTTCTCTGCAGTTGATGCATCCATCGCATCCAAACGCTCATAAACGCGCTCAAGGGCTTCCCCACCACCATCATCCTGGAGATGATAAAAAATGAAATTCAATAGACACACTTAAAATATTATAACAGCTCCATAGAAATACATTCTCAACACCCATAATCGACTAACCTGACCAGCCAAAACTTCAGCTTCTTTTTCCAATTTTAACCTCTCTTCATCACAATTTATCACGGCCTCAAGCGAAGACATATCAGAAGCTTCAATCTCCCTCGTGAGATGAAAAATATCCATGTGTTCAGGAATGGGAAGTTCTCGACACCCAATTGAAGCAAGAAGAGTAGATTTCCCACAACCATTTAATCCAAGCAAACCATAGCGCCTTCATTTTCAAATTGCACCAGAGTGAGTAAATCCTCAATAACTACACAACTATAAGATAGTAAGATACTGAACCAGATATGATAACTGATAACAGACCTGCCATAATTAAGCTCCAGCTCAGAATCAACTATAAGATCATGCCCATGAAATGTCAGCGACAGAGACTCTATCTGCAAAAGTACTGAATATGTCAACTTAGATCAAAGTAATCACAATTTAGAGCTCCAAGAGGTGGAAAATGTCATACAGTTCTTATTTCCCTCATAGACATCAAAATATACGTCAGAATTTCCAAGTTAAAGTTAAACACAGAATTATAAATAGAAAAACGTATTAATGTTAAATGATCAGGTACTTAACCTGAAAACATTGTGGACATATCATGCTGGCCACAGACACCCATCTAGTTGCCTAGGAGCTTGTCTAGGTCACCCAGCTAGCAACAATGAGCTAAACAGTGAGACTCACTACCATGAGAGTCTAGATCTAAAAAATATCTTACAGTAAATGCATCTCCAATAATCACGAACAGTCTCAATAAACAAAGGTAAAATATACATTACACAAACACACGCCCACACACAGTCAGACACACAGAGACACAGAGATTAAAATAATATAGGGACAGCTTTACTTCACCATGGCTTGACACAGGGCACCCAAGCTTCTTTCATCATTTATCTAATTTGAAATTTTTAACACACCCATCTCCATCCACAAATTTTATGCTTGTTTCCCCTTTCAACTTTCTACCAAAAGGTCAGCAAACATACCATATCATATGCATTTATGTAGGGGTGGACCCAATTAAAAGTAGTACAAGTAAATGAGGATGTTGACATCCTTAATTAACACAAACAGTACTCAAGACAACTTTTTAGGACATGATCTTTGCCAAAGACGTAGGGATATTTGCAGTGGTGAGCTCCTTGGGCTCCTTCACTGATAAAGTTTATTTCCGGTTCTCAGAAAAACTTTAGAAGGAATAAATACAACTATAATGTACACCCTCATTATTATTTTTAAACACAACTGACAGTATACAAAATCCGACCTCTTGATGCAACCTCTCAGCTCAAGTATCTCCCTAATTTGGTTACAATTCATTTAAGGAGTAAAATGAGATGTGAAACATGACAAAAACAAACTTATTATGATTACAATAGAAACACAAATCCCAGCACGTACTTCCAGAAGACCCATAAAACCAACCATGTTGATCACCATAAAAGATCCAAGGATCCCCATAAAAGAAAGACTAACCACATAATCTTTATCCAACCTAAAGTTAATTCTTTTAATGAAAAAATTTAACCTTTGTAAGCTTCTTTTTTTCTAATGTTTTTTCCTACAACAGCAACAAAGCAAGTAGAAAACTTGATGCATGAGTATTTTGTATCCATATACATACATAAGAAAAGAAACATAATACCTAAAAAGCACAAAGAATCCGAAACGAACAATCCATATCAAACAGATCCGGCACGAGAGTGAAACAGAACAGATTTTAGAAAGCACTAAACTTTTACCTCCGACCATGAAAATTTTAGAATGAAAAACCCAAAAAATAAATTCAAAAAAAATAAACTCAAACCAAAAATAAATTCAGGTAATCAAATAACAACATGATACAGTGAATAAGAAATACAGATCGATCAAAAAATTAATCGGATGAATCACTTACTCGAATATCCCTCGATAAAGGATGTGAACACAGAACACCAGTACAAGTCCTATCAGAAATCTGAAGTTCCCCAACTCCGTTGGCCAATTTATCGGTACTGCTGCTTCCATTCGCCGGATCAACCGCCTTAGTCGCGGCGGCCGCAGATTTTCCACCTCTCTTAGCTGCGGCAGCCGCCTTCTTCTGCGCCGCCTTCTTCTTGCTCGCGTCAGACACCATCTGATTCACAAAAGCAATCAAATTCAATCCAATCGAACACCACAAACCATAGAACAGGAAAACAAAAATTACAAAAAAAAAAAAATTTGAACAAGCATACCATGAGATCTGGAGACGATCAGATAGAAGAATGAAGAAACGAATCAAGGCTTTGATTATTAAGGTTTGGGCTGGAAATTTGTCGATGATAAGTGCGCTCGCGGTGAAGAGGGAAGTAAAAAACGAGGTGTCGCGATGTATTTATAGGGAGGTTTGTGGAGACAGAGGGGGGTTTACGTGTCCCACTGATTTTTTTAATTTATTGAATCGAATGGGTGACATCAAGCATTGGGTACAAATTGCCGTAGAGATTGCTCAGTCTCTCAAAATTAGGTATTCATATACCTTTAAATTTTCATACAAACTACTAGCAAAATAAATACTTTTAGTGCAGTATCCTTTAAAAATAAAAAATAATAAAAATAAATAAATAATTTTAGTGCAGTATCCTTTAAAAATAAAAAATAATAAAAATAAATAAATAATTTTAGTGCAGTATTCTTTAAAAATAAAAAATAATAAAAATAATTAAATAAAAATAATAAAAATCTTAGTACAAGTATAGACTCTACATATATCTTATAAAATCAAATTACAACATAATGCATACTTATTAAAATTGTTTGAAATTGAATTAAAATAAAATAGTGTGCTAATAATAAGTTGATAAAAATTAAAATTTGGTTTAAAATTTTTCTTTCAGAGTTGAAATAGAAAATCTCTATTAATAAATACTGAATAATCAAATAGAATTTTAATTTAGTTTTTAAATTTATTTCTTTTGAAATTGTATCTACATATATGATGCCCAAAAAAAAAAGTTTTGCGTTTTGAGAAATTGAAATAAGAAATGTTTATTAAAAATTTAATGAACTAAAAATATTTCACATAAAATTTATATTTTATTTTAATAAGGAAAAAATATTTTATTTTTTCACTTTAAGGAGTTATCCGGTTTGTGAATCTCATGTTTATATTGATAGAATTGTATGTTTATTTTGTCCCGTTTAAAGTTTGTGTTATTAACTAGATCCTTGTGTCAGCTTCCACGGATGAACTGAACTATATCTCCTTCGGGGCACTGTGTCATCTTTCTAATGCAATAATTTTAAGAGTAATTAAATCATTAAAATATTTATACAACATTTGCAAAATGTGAAAATACTTAATATAACCTCTTCTTATTTTTCGATCCTTACATTATATTTGATTTAACCGAATAGAATAACATGGGAGCAGAGTATATGGTTAATTAAGAAAGATATATATATATATATATATATGTAACTGTGAAGGATGAAAAAAGTACGAGAAGATTGTGAGAATGAAATAACGATGAATTAAAATTTTGATTGTTGGAGGATATGATTAGAATTACGCACATACTTTTACAGAGATAAATAATGCAATAAACAACTCTTACACATTAATAATCTAACAAATAATTTAAATTTCATTATATTCTCGTGTCATTTTATTATATCAAATCTAACTCCGTTAAAATTAGAATGAATAGAAACATACAACTCACTAAAATGCAAATCCACCAAGTATTGTTGATTTAACAATTTAATCAATCCTTCTCTCTTGTAATTCCTGCTGCCATTGCTTGTTTTAAGTACTTGGACCTGAACTGGGTTGAACACAATATTCTGCTGTATACTGCCCACCTCTGAATTTCATTTTGGGTCATAATTTGTGTGGATAGAATTCTTTTGATCCAACATTAGGAACAGTGATGTTTTGGGCTGAGAAAAATATAGCATAACTTCAAGCTTCAGCTTACCTCAATCACTCAAATATATCTAGATTTTTTGGGCCGAAATAATTCCAATTTTGTTTGGAGAAAAATTAAATTTAAATATAACATAATATTACTTCAACATTATAACTTCAACTTATCTTAGACTACTCAAAGTGATAAGCTTCATGGATGAATAGGAATTAGTTATATGTTATAATAATTTAACTTGTGTCTGAATTAAAATTAAAAAAGTAACATGTTTCTTAGAGGTGATTATAAGATTATATATTAAAACATTGGGCCCTAATATTATATTCGGCATTGTTTATGTATATATATACTCCCTCCAATCTATATGGTCATTAGTCTTTTTAAGTCAAAACACGTGTAATATGTAATCTTGGAAAAACTAAATCCCGGCCTGCTATGGAATGTTATAACTACAGAGTAATATTTAGAGTTGTGAAAATTATTTTATTTTATTTTTTTTCTACGGAAAAAAAAATAACATTGAAATTATTGAAGTTACTATTACCCCCTTTGATGAGAAAATGTATGAGATTGATAAGTAAAAGAACTAGACCAATATTTGTTATATATCTTTATAAGTTAAGAGGGGCAGTGATATTTATCTCAAAAATGATAGCAACATAACATAAAATTATCTTTATATATATTAACAAGAATACAATACCATTATATATTATGAAATGGAGAAAGTATAACATATATATGTGAGAAACCAAAAATTTAAATAAAATGTACAAATATTAAATTCGTTATTTATGAAATTTTCGTTTATCTTTCAATGATCGATAAATTCTACGATTTAGTTTACGCTCAAATCACACTAATCGATGCGCGCACGTCCACTGGCGATAAGTCAAAACGAATATTATATTCTTATTTTTTTTTACGAGACGTTAATCATGACAAGAATTTCATAAACATATTTTTATCTCACCTATACGGTTAAACTTTTCGGTTTATGCATTAAATCAATGTTTAACCATTTAAAATTGTAATTAGTGAATAAACAATTTAAATTAAACACTAATTACTTCACATTTCAGCATTTTCTCAAAATGACAAAATAAGGAGGTGCTTTCAATCCAAGGAAAAATCTTTCCAATCCAAGTAAAATTTTCAAAAAAATCAATCCAATGGCCAAAATTGATTTGCAAGTAATATAAATATATCATTTTGACTAAACCCTAGCCTCCATTTCAGTCAAACCCTTTCAGCAAACTCACTAAACACATATTTAAATTCGGATTTGCATTTATTGAAGTTTTGGACATTTAATTCATTTTAAAGATTTAAAGAGGTATACACACTGCTCTTGTATTCTTACATTTATTGTCATTTATGATTTTACCATTGTGTAGATTATTTTTTTCAGTATTGTTTTCATATATCACACATATGCATAACATTTGTAAATGGTGAGTTATTAATTTTTAAAATTTGAACAAAAAATAAATCAAAAATCAAGAAATAAATGAAAAATTCGTATGAACCCTAATTTTGTCCAACTGATTTTTCGGCCAGTTTCTTGCATATTTGTTCAAATTGATTATACAATATTGTTCCTGCTGTTGAGAGCGTCATTACCCCTCAAACAATTTTCAAAATAATCGAGTCTTGGTGGCGTTTTTATTCAACCGAAGTTTCGGAATACACAAATTATTTTTCTTCATTTTTCATGCAATTGTGTTGTTTAAAACTGAAATGGATTGCATGTAGGAGTTCCTGGAAGTTCATACTTTCGTTTTCATACGTGAATCGACAAAAATGGTTGAGAAATGAAGCTTAGCTGCGAGCTCGCCGCCGTTAATGGCGGGCTCGGCGGCGGCCAACTGTGAAATCTAGCTCTGGTGAGTTTCCGGCCGCGGCATGGTGGCTAGGGGTAGGTTTGCCTATGGCAAACGCCATGGCAGTGCCTTCACTGTCGTTCGGTGTGTGTGGGGGTGTGTAAAACGTGGTGCAGAGGGTGACGACTCGCTGTCCGGTAGAAGCGGCGTTGGCGGTAACCGAAAACCCTAATTTGCAGAGGGAGAAAAAGGCAGGTCGGTCCGCGACCCACTGTTGACCCGGTCCGACCTGGAATCCGACCCACTCCAAATTTTAAAATAATAATAATAATAATAATAATAATAATAATAATAATAATAATAATAATAATAATAAAATAGCTATACTTTTTTTAAGTTGAGCAATAAATGAATTATGGATAATTATTTTGACATGTAAATAAACCTTTACATGATTAAAATTTTATGATTTAAAAATAATAATTTATGATGTTAGAGTCTCTTAATTACCACAATTAAGTGACGAGTCATTAATTCATAAATAATTATTATTTAATTGAAAGAATTAAATAATAATTAAGAAATAAACTCTAAAAATTTATTAAATGATTAAATAAATCATTTAAACTAAGAATAATTGAGGAATAATTCTCGATTAATTAAATTAAGAAATCAAGACCAATTATTATTTAATTAAAACAATTAAATAATAATTTAAGAACAAATGTTTAATAATTAATAAAAGATCTCCAAATCGTTTATGATTAATATTTTGATTAAGGAATGATTATTGTTTAATTAAAATAATTAAACAATAATTAAGGAATAAATTTAAATAAATGTTAAATGATTAATAAAAATCATTTAAGCTAAAATTGATTGATTAATGATGATTAATTAATCTAAGGCCTCTAATAATTAAATTTAAATTATCAAGATCCTATGATCGACGTTTTATCAAGTTCACAAATCTCTCGGACTCCGATTTGGTTTCAACCGAATCCTAATTCAACGAATGACGACTCGATCGGTCAATCACAGACTTGAGATTTTCACGAACACTTCGCATGTGCATCCACATGTGTTTTTAAGTTGAGATTTCTCATGTTATTGTATGTACATGTTTTACAAAATTATTTTCTACATGAGTGTTAAATTTCACTAAGGACTCGAGGCAAGTATATACTCACTCTGTTCTCTTTCAATTAATACGTATGATCATTCTTTCGGTATACGTAACGTATTCAAGATATCAACATGAAAATATTCATGATTTAATTTCTTCGAAATTAAGTAACGTACGATCCCTTGATCCGATTTACATGAAAAATGTTGTATTTGATTCAAATATTCTTTGGGTGGTTGTTAGTCATTTAAATTCCGCTAACCCGCCAAAGAAAATCCCATATGGATGTAGAAAGCTTATATCTTCACCCCATGCTTGTAAAATATATCCGTGTGGGTAACTAAAGGCTAATGGGATGCATCTGTCTGGCACCCCGGGCCTAGGAATGATAGGGAACGGAAACCGAGGCATCGGTAATCGAACCCTCGCAGACAAAAGGTTTTTGCATCGACTACGTATGTCATTATGATGAAGTCAGACGGTGGTCAAACTGGCCAACTGATATACTGTTTGATATGAAGTTCCTAAGGGCACGTGCGCCAAACGAACATGGTTATAAGACACATGTAAAATTATTCTTTATTCTTTTAAGTAAAGGGTCAGATCCCTCGTTATCACTCGGAGACCCTAGAATCTATCTTTTCTGCAAGCTATTAAGAGGTGTTGACATTGTTTCCATCCAACCTCATAAACACTTAAACCCAATGATTTATCCATTTTTCAGAACACACTCAATACTTACATACTTACGAGCGTAAATCACTCATATTGCTATTTATCAAATGTTTTATAGGATATAGCAAGAAGGTCGAGCCGACTTCTAAAGGCAAGGAAAGAATGACATAGAGAGCGTTTCTTGTCGCTCTCTTATGGATGACTTTTCGAGACAAAGTGAAGCGTGAGACATTTATAGAAATGTTTAGATTTTAAGGTCTGTGTGAGCCCCTCATAGAATTTCGCTGTTAGACAATTTTTTTTGAATTACTGTAATAAAGATTATTATTTACTTTTTCTCTAATTTAATGTTATGAGTGTTTAGATGTCATTATGATTCTTTTGTCAATTATTGACGGTGCTCGAAATTCAGTGTAAAGTTTTGGGCTTGTCACAATATATATGTATATACAAGTCTATATATATTAAATAATTCCCAGACATACCTGATGAATTCGTGCTTCCATAATATATCTCGTCCCACACCCACGTGGGATGCTGCAAAATTCTTTCATAATATGTTTCGTCTCATAGTAACGGTTGGCAGCAGGATTTGACGGAATCAATTTAAAATAATGTTCCTGCAACGTCTTATAATATGCTGCAACTAATTATTTCAAACAACAATTTGAGCAATAAAATCCTAAGAATATATTGATCAGACCACATTGAAGATGCATGTTACTCACTTAATAATAATACTTGGCATCACGGATCTTCACGTGCTGATTTTCATACAAAACAAAGCTACAATAATATTATTTGTAAGAGAGATTTTGGCTTGGTTGTCATTCATGGGAATAAATTTATGTTATTTGTTTGATTATATATATATATATATATAATTTATAAAAAATCACAAAATAATACATATTATAGACTCAATAATTTTAATCACTTCAAGAAATTTTTGTGCTTTGCACTATTGACAAGCTAGCATATTATTATTATTGATATATGTATAAATCTACCTTAGCTACCATTACTATAATTCATTAATAAAAAATCAAATGAATCCTGTGCTTATAAACAATTACGGTAACAAACTATTTTATTATATATTCTCTCTTTTTATTAATATTTGAAGTGTAAAAAAATCAAATTAGTTTTTCTCTTTTATTTTTATTTTATGTACCCACATGTAATCATTATAATTTTTATTTTATATTCTTTACTTTATCATTTAAAATTTTTTCCCTTTAAATTATTTTAATTTAAATAAAGACAAATTAGATATTTATTATAAAATCAGATACTTTTCTTAATTATTGTGTCAAGTTAAACTGTTGTAATAAATATGAGACAAAAAGAGTATATCTTTATTTGTCTCGTTAAGATTAAGATTCTTGAACAATTATATTATATTTTACTTAAAATCCTTAATTAACCACTGTTGCTATCCTTCTACAATTCTCAAATGAAGTTCTGCGATCACTTTCCACAAAATTATCTTGGCGATCTAGTTGTGATCATGAAAACTTCTTACCGATGATACCCCTTATAATTAAAGTATTAATTCGTTCATCAACTTATCAATTTCTTGTTCTTGGTTCACATCATTCTCAAAAATCCCCTATTTACATACGAGATTTATATTATTACAGTATTAGGTTCTGATAATGTATGTATCTGAATTGCTCAAATACTATCTTTTCTATATTTTGTGCGTGCTACTTTCTGTATATAGAACGTAATTACTGAATTATCCTGATTATATTCAAAAAGTTAAAAAAAATATTAATAATATTTGAATAATTTAGACGCAATTCGATAATATTGCCTTTTTAAAGTTACCCGCATCAATTTATACTGTAGTTACTAATTCACTACCGTAGAATAAATAACCTATGTTATGTTGCTATATTTGTATTATTCTCTGTTTTGTGTGTTGGTTCTGGACTGCAGTGTATTCGTAACAAATAATAGAACAAGAGGAACAAACCGAGGCACGTGATAACCACGTTGTCCTTAAAACAATTTAGCCCTCTCACAAACTGTGCTAGAAAAATTAGAGTTACTGTTTCCCAGGATACAACGGATACAGTGAGAACTACTCTGCACAAAATAATCTCACGTTCGAACTGGAATTGAGAAAAAATAATGAATACCAGAAAGAAAAGATACAATGGAATTTTAGATAAGAGGTAGAAGACAATTTTTGATGGGATACTGAAACCTGAAATATGAGCCCTATATATAGTACAGATTGACCAAGCTGAAAACTTTAATTCCGTAAAACGTTACATCAGTTACTGGAATTTAATCCATAGCGTTACAACCGTTACAAGAATTAAATGTACATGTTTTAGCCGTTACAAACGTTATAGGAATTAAATCCAAACGTTACAACCGTTACAAAACTAGTCCCTGACCTTTAGTCTCCGACAGTGTAAACACTAGTCCCTTATCACTGTTTGATGACAGGAATGAGCTGAGGTTACCTCCACAGTGACTACACTTAGTTTTACAACTAGGTTGTCCCTTTGAACCTAGATCTTGGGATCTCCAGTCAACCAGGTTAGGTTTTCCTTCATAAAACTTTTATCTTTCCATAGTTTTAACACCCATTCTTCTTGTCAATCTCTCAACTGCTTCTTTAGTTAACCCTTTGGTTAGTGGATCTGCAAGATTATCTTTTGACTTCACATAGTCAATCGAGATAATTTCAGTTGAGATTAACTGCCTAATGGTATTATGTCGACGACGAATGTGTCTCGACTTACCATTGTACATAGTACTCTGTGCCTTTCTAATTGCTGATTGACAATCACAATGTATACTAATAGGCGGCACAGGTTTTTCCCATTTTGGAATATCCGCTAAAAATTGGCGTAGTCATTCAGCCTCCTCACCACATTTATCCAAAGCAACAAACTCGGATTCCATCGTGGATCTGGCTATTATAGTTTGTTTTGAAGATTTCCATGACACAACAGCTCTGGCTAGTGTGAATACATAGCCACTTGTGCAGTGCGAGTCTTTTATATCAGATATCTGTTAGAGTGTATGCCCTAGTGGCCAATTATGTAATGATTGTGACACTATATTTATGATATGTTTTTGGTTAATGATAATTTATTATGTTTTATTTACTGCGTTATATAAATTATTAACATAATAAATGTCCTTAG
>CM025787.1:32287881-32313204 GCA_014636745.2 Centella asiatica
TTTTTTTTTCCCCCCCCCCCCCCCCCCCTCTACAAACACTTGAGCCTATTTTGCTCTAACAGAAAGCTGTTTTTACATCCATTTGATGTATTTCCAAATTCTTTAAGGATGCAATAACAAGTATTAACCTTATGGAATTTATTCTCGTCACGGGAGAATACATATCAAAGTAATCTAAGCCTTCTCGCTGTTTATATCCTTTGATTACAAGTCTGGCCTTGTACTTGTCAATCGAACCATCTGGTTTTAGTTTCCTTTTAAAAATCCACTTAGATTCTAAAGGTTTACTACCATGTGGAAGATCAACTAACTCCCAAGTATTATTCTGCAGAATAGAATCAACCTCGCTTTTTATGGCTTCTCTCCAAAAAGGTCCCTCGGAGGAACTCACTGCCTCTGCATAAGTTAGTGGTTCCTTCTCGAGTAGGTATGTTACAAAATCATCACCATATGATTTCTTTACCCTTGGTCTCTTGCTTCGTCTTAGCTCAACATCTTAAACTTCGATCGAATCCTGAATTTCTACATCAGGTTGGTCCGACGACCTTGGTTTATCGTTGGATTTACAAGGAAATACATTTTCAAAGAAAGATGCATTTCTTGATTCCATTACCGTGTTCTTGTGTATATCTGAAAATTTTGACTCGTACACAAAAAACCTATATGCACTACTATTATGTGCATATCCGATAAAAATACAGTCCACAGTTTTAGGACCAATTTTTATTGCCTTTGAGTTAGGTACAATAACTTTTGCGAGACACCCCCACACTCGCAAGTGTTTGTATGATGGTTTTTTCCTTTCCATAATTCATATGGAGTCTTGTCTTCTTCTTTTCAGGGTACCCTGTTTAAAAGGTAGTTACTAGACAAGACGACTTCTCCCTACATGTTCGGAGGTAGCCCTGAACTTAACAACATCGCATTCATCATCTCTTTTAATGTGCGATTCTTTCGTTCAGCAACCCCGTTAGATTGTGGTGAATATGGTGCTGTCACTTCATGGATAATTCCATGTTGTGTACAATAGTCACCAATAGGTGTTACATACTCGCCACCTCTATCACTTCTCAATCTTTTGATCTTTTTACCAAGTTGATTCTCAACTTCGGTTTTGTAAAGAACGAATTTCTCTAACGCTTCATCTTTACTTTTCAGTAGATAAACATAGCAATATTTCGTGTTATCATCAATAAAAGTGATAAAATATTTATTACCACCACGTGTTTAAACAGATTTCAAATCACAAACATCACTATGAATTAATTCAAGTGGTTCGGTACTTCTTTTAACGGTTTGAAAAGATGTCCTTGTTAATTTTGCTTCAACGCAAATTTCGCATTTTTGTTCTAAATCGATTTGGAATGTTGGTATATGGTTCAAGTTAATTAATCGACGCATCGAATCAGAATTAACATGACCTAGTCTACCATGCCATAAATTGGAAGACTCAATCAAATAAGCAGAAGAGGTACTTGCATTAATATTGTTGACAATAGTCATTACATTCATTTTAAACAACCCATCGGTTGCATACCCCTTCCCGACAAACACTCCTGATTTAGACAAAACAAGCTTGTCAGATTCTATTACAATTCGAAAGCTATGCTTGTTCAGTAGTGAACCAGACACCAGGTTCTTGTGGATCTTTGGCACATACAATACATCTTGTAGTGTCAACACCTTGCCTGAAGTCATCTTCAGCAGCACTTTTCCCTTGCCTTCAACTGTCGCAACAGCGGCATTTCCCATGTACAATTTTTCACCGTTAACCGGCTCAAAGGTGGAGAAATGGTTTCTATTGGTGCACACATGTCTAGAAGCACCAGTGTCCATCCACCATTCTTTCGGATTGGACTCCACCATGTTCACCTCGGTGACCACAACAACCAGATTCATGTCCTCCACTTCCTTGACCATGTTCGCCTCATGGCCCTTCTTGGGGAGTCGACAATCAGCTGACCTGTGACTTGGTTTGCCACAATTAAAACAGTTGTCTTTGAACTTAATTTCTGCTTGGAGACACCTCCAGTAGTTCCAAGCTTCCCCTTGCCTTTGTCGGCGTTCTTGAACTTGGTCTTGCTCTTCGAGCCTTTGCCTTTGCCATGCTCCACAACATTAGCATGTAAGCCATTTGATGGCTTGGATTCGAACTTCCTGTTGTCTTCTTCAATGCGAAGTCTAACGATCAAGTCCTCCAAGGTCATCTCCTTGCGCTTATGCTTTAAGTAGTTTTTGAAATCCTTCTAACCCGGAGGCAACTTCTCAATGACCGCAGCCACTTGGAAGGTTTCACTCAAAACCATCCCCTCAGCTTGGATGTCGTGCAAAATGAGCTGAAACTCTTGCACTTGACTGTCAACAGTCTTGGAATCAACCATCACATAATCAAGGAACCGTCCGACTACAAATTTTTTTGAGCCGGCATCCTCCGATTTATGTTTTCGGTCCATGAATTCCCATAATTCTTTAGCCGTTTTAAATTTCTCATACACATTATATAATGAATCATGAATATTATTCAAAATATAATTACGACAAAGAAAATCAAGACGTTTCCAAGTTTCATAAGCAGCAAGTATAGGTGCATCAGGAATACCTTCAGGCAATGTAGGAGCCACTTCGGTTAGAAGCATAGCCAAGTTCAACGTGGTCAAGTAAAACAACATCTTTTGTTGCCACCTCTTGAATGTAGCAGTTGTTCCGTTGAATTTATCCGGCTTCTTCACATGGTTGGCCGAAACATTAGGAATATCCATAGCAGCAGCAGGATTGGTGACTCCAGTAGCACCAACAGTAGGAGTGGGAGCAGGAACATCAGCACCAGCACCAGAATTAGTCGTCATTACGAATACACCAAAAGATGCCTAAACTGTTTTAAGATTGTTGGTTATGGGTTGCAGTGTATTCGTAACAAATAATAGAACAAGAGGAACAAACCGAGACACGTGATAACCACGCTGTCCTTAAAACAGTTTAGCCTTCTCACAAACTGTGCTAGAGAAATTAGAGCTACTGTTTCCCAGGATACAACGGATACAGTGAGAACTACTCCGCACAAAGTAATCTCACGTTCGAACTGGAACTAAGAAAAAATAATGAACACCAGAAAGAAAATATACAATGGAATTTTAGATAAGAGGTAGAAGACGATTTTTGATGGGATACTGAAACTTGGAATATGAGCCTCTATATATAGTACAGATTGGCTAAGCTGAAAACTTTAATTCCGTAAAACGTTACATCAATTACTGAAATTTAATCCATGGCGTTACAGCCGTTACAAGAATTAAATGTATACGTTTTAGCCGTTACAAACGTTATAGGAATTAAGTTACAAAATTAGTCCCTGACCCTTAGTCTCCAACAGTTCAAAACCAAACAACAAAAGTTGGGTTGATCAGACCCTCCTAATCACGGTCCGACATTCGTGTCCGCAGGTTGCGCCAAATTTCCTTTCGAAAATCCTTGGATTCGTGCCCCCTCTGTGCGCACACGTAAAGGATAGAACATAATATAACAAATCAATTTTATTACTTTGTTTGCTTTCCCATATAAAAGGTAAACAACACTCATTTCAAAATTCAATGTGGGACAACATTCCCTCCACATGAGAAACTAAATTCTCATACATACTAGCTCATTTCCAACAATCCCCCACATGGATGAGATAAAGTTTCGAATAAACGATGATGGTGTTCATTATTTTTTCTCAATTCCAGTTCGAACGTGAGATTACTTTGTACGGAGTAGTTCTCACTGTATCCGTTGTATCTTGGGAAACAGTAGATCTAATTTCTCTAGTACAGTTTGTGAGAGGGCTAAACTGTTTTAAGGATAGCGTGGTTATCACGTGCCTCGGTTTGTTCCTCTTGTTCTATTATTTGTTACGAATACACTGCAGTCCAGAACCAACATTGTGTTTGTACTCGGTCATTGATGCAGTATTACTATGAGGTCTCAAATAATTGGAAGTGAAAATTTATCAATCGTGTGCTACATATTATTCTCTCCACAAAATTACATTTATGTTCTTTTAATGAAATACTATTTACAAATATTATAGTTTTATTTGTAATATAAATTTGTAAAAATATCAAAATATAAAAATTTATATTTAATAATATTTTTAATATATTTTATAAAATTTCATTTCATATTTATTAAAAGTAAAAAAAGAAGTTACTTTAATTTCGAATGATAGGACCGTTGTATTTTGAAGAGGAAGGACTACTCATTGCATACTTCAAAATGTGCCACACGAGAATCATATAATCAAAACTTTACTTTATTATATTGGTGCACATATATTCTCAAGCAATATTGTATATTTTACTCTACGTTAGAGGCTAGCCAATGAGTGTGTTTGCTCGTATATATATATATATATCAAAGGCATACTCGATGATAGACCCATTACCAATCCAAGGTCACCTTTTGCGATCCTCAACTCTCCTTTTTTTTTTCTGGTATCAATTATATAAAGGGGAGAAGGGATTTGAACTTTTTAAAAAGAGGAAAAATAATTGACTTTTAACAGTAAAATTGTAAAACTAATGCTTAAACTCCTTTGTAACTTTATTGTAGGGACAGAGACTAGCCATATATGTTCATTATAATGAACTCGTTTACATATATTAGAATTTTCTTAATGGAAAAATATTTACAAGTCATCTTTGTTTACAATAGTTATAAATGACCCGTAGCTTGTGTGTTAAATGCGTGTCAAAACTATATAGAATTATATATATATATATATATATATATATAAATTGTGGGGTTAGGAGAATTTTTGAGACCATAATCAAAGCAGCAATCTAATGGACTGCACTACGAGTGGAGTATTAGTAATGAACCCATGACATACATAATAATAGAATAAATAATGGGGCATAAAAAACACAAACTTTATGTCATCAATCTTGTGGCATTTCGCTGAAAATAGTCGCGAGTAATGCCACTGAAGTCCCAAAACTGTTCCAAATGCGTCAATTAACCTTAGAAATCTTTCACACCAAAATCACTTAATGGCAATTATCATGGATTCATGGGAATACTTGTAACATGAAATTAAATATACGATTCTTAAGAGAACAATATGTTGTGTTTAGATTATTTGAGTGGAGTACGAGAAGAGATAAATTTAGTAAAGAATGATATTGATAAAAGAAAATTACGAAAATTTAGAATAATATAAATACGATCAGATGTGATGTAATGAATTAATCCTAATTGCTTTTTCATGGGATTACTTCTTATTTATATGTGTTTCTCGCTACTAATCTCTAGTTCGATCATTATTTTTTTCGGGATTTCTTTTCAAATTCCTACTAACTCCATACGTCACATTACAGTCCATCGTGGATCCTAAAAATTTTACGGTCACAAATGCAAGTATATGCTTATAACAGTTGGATTTAATACACATTAATTTCAAATCTCAAATTGAAATTTGTTTTAGTGACGGAGCATTATCCTCAAAACAATATTACCTATTAACGAGTACAAAATAAATCTATTGTCAACGTGCGAGCGAGAATAAATAAGATAAATCAAACTAAAAAATTTCAACAATATGCGTCTTGGAAAAAGAAATCTCAAGAAAACAATGACCAGACTCAAGAGAAAGTTAGTAAAATAAAAAATCGATATTTGAGTGGAGAACATATTCGGGATATTAGTTCTTGTGGAATTAAAACTTAATCATCACACTTGTCAAATTTGAATTATATACCACACATTCCGATGGACATAAGTGATTTATAGTTCACACACAAACACATGGATTGATACCGTCAACTTTGGTTTGGGAAGAAGAGACTTCAAGCATACAGTAGGCTGATTGTAATACGAAATTAGATAGTTACTTGAGTCCGTAAGGATCACTTCACACCTACACACGGTATGAATATGTTTATATCCTCGCTTTATTTTAGAAAGGATACGAATACGAATCATATTCATCACATAAAATTAAATACAAATATCAAGTATTTTAAATATAAGTTAAGTGAAAATAGTTACAAATGAATATATGTTTTTTTTCGAATTACAAACGCAAATATTTTAATCAAATATAAAATATTTCAGACTTCATTTACAGTTCTACTAAAAAAGGATTACATTCAAAAATTTTCATACAATCAATCGTAAATATCATTTTAAATTCTTTTAAGACATATTGTATACCTTGGACATTGACGGAATTGTCTCTCATCACCTAAATAAATAATAACAATAAAAAATTGAAAACATAGAGAAATTTTAATTGCATTTTTTGACGTCAACATGAGGCTAGTGAAATATTGAATCAAAAACGGCATAATCAGCATATCCAGCTTAAAGCAACGATTAAAAAGCATGCAATTTCTTTTTACTCTCCCCTACTTTCTATAAATGGCCATGGTGTGAAGTTGCAAAGCGTGTAAAATAAAAAAACATTGAATTGCCATGGCAAGTCAATCCCTTATCTTTCGAAGTCTCTTCTTCTCTGTCCTCTACTGCTTTTTCTTTCTAACTCATATTGCAGCTTCTGAAGCAAATCGAAAGGCAAAACTCCTTTGACTTGAACTACGTTTACGAATTTAATTAGGCATATATGTTTCTAAATATGGTCGTTAAAACTTTTTTTTGTCAAAAAATGTTTTACTCATCGTCCGACATTCTTAAGGTTAACAAGTGAGTGTGTCACGACTGTTCAAAGTTTAACATGAATATTTTATTGTCGTGCAAGTAATGCATTATTCGTTATAAAATGTCTTAAGAGTGTACTAGTAACTGCTACGTTCTGTGAGATTAACTCATGTCTCGGTTGATATATGGTTGCAGACCTACATTGTTTATATGGGCGATCAACCCAAAGATGAGACGACTGCGACATCCCTTCACATGAGCATGCTGAATGAAGTTGTTGGCAGGTTCATTACTAAATTCTTTTTAGTAGAATATTAAGCAGCTAATCATATTTGAAGCTACTTAATATTTGGATTTAACTTGTATTTTATGTTAATGTAACTTAAATCTTTGATTTATCGATCACCAGTGAAACAACAAAGTATCATATTCATAGTTACAAAAGAAGTTTCAATGGATTTGCGGCAAAACTGACCGAAGAAGAGATGCAAAAGATGACAGGTAAACTATACATAGCAATATAAGCAAAAAATTTCATGTGATGAAGTTGTAGTTAATAAATTTGGTTAAAATTGTTAGAAAAGGAAGGAGTGATGTCAGTGTTTCCAAGTGAAGTAAACAAGCTCCATACTACAAGGTCGTGGGACTTCCTGGGGATGCCTCTTCAAGTTAAAAGATCGGGAATTGAAGGGAATGTGATAGTTGGGGTGCTGGATACAGGTATATGGCCCGAGTCAGAAAGCTTCAATGATAAAGGATTTGGTCCACCACCTACCAAATGGAAGGGCATCTGCCAATCCTCACCAAATTTCACCTGCAATAAGTATTCTCTCATTTCACTCCCTTTTTTAGATTCTTCCTTCCACATTTTTTTATCTTGTTAAACTGATTTGAAATCTCCTATCTTATTTGGTGTTCATCTCATCCTCCCGCCTCTATAATTGTCACATCACCTTAGGTTAAACTTTTAAAAATCCATATGTCAATTATAGAGAATTATGGGAGTAAGATGAAACACCAAATAAGGCAGATCAAGGTTCTGAACTCTACTAAACTATGTCTATTTTGTGTCCTAAATTTACTTGTCAAAAATATCTTAAAATATCAAAAAGTCCAAACACTACTTTCTTTATAAACTTTGAATATGGCATTTCAAAATGCTTCCTCCTTGTTTATACAACTATCAAAAAAGTACCTCAATTTTCAAAAACATTAATTTCTACTGGTCCTTTGCTAAACCAAATGTTATGTTGTCTTAAATAGTTTCCGAAATGCTGATAAATCTGATCCTATGTAACATTCTAATGTAAATGCAGCAAAATCATAGGAGCAAGATACTTCAACCTAGAGGGAAAATATGCTCCAAAAGACTTGAAGTCTCCAAGAGATGGAGAAGGCCATGGAACACACACTGCATCCACGGCTGCTGGAAACACAGTTAGCAAGGCTAGTCTCGAGGGTCTTGCGTTAGGAACTGCCCGCGGAGGCGTTCCATCAGCTCGAATTGCAGTCTACAAAGTGTGCTGGAAAGCTGGCTGTGGCGATCATGACGTTCTGGCAGGATTTGATGCAGCCATTGCAGATGGAGTTGACATAATAACTGTTTCAGCTGGACCACAAGCAGCTAGAGATTACTTTAGCGATTCCTTTAATATCGGATCTTTTCATGCCATGAAGAAAGGGATATTAACCACACAATCCGCATCGAATAATGGTCCCAACCCCCAAACAGTCACTAGTGTCGCACCATGGTCTCTTTCTGTGGCTGCCAGCACCATAGACCGCACCTTCTCTACCAAAGTTCAGTTGGGCGACAAAACAGTTTTTGATGTAAGTATGAAATGTTAATTTAGAGATATTTGAAATACTACAACATTTAATCCTATAACCAATATTTCAATAGTTCAGTTGGGTGACACATTTGCCAATCTGATTCTAATTAATGAGGTGCATTGCATTTGTTGACTTAACAATTATAGGGTACTTCGGTAAACCCGTTTGAGATGAATCACATGACTCCTCTCATTCGCGGTGAAGATGCTCCAAATACTCGTGCTGGTTTTAATGGCAGCGAATCCAGGTAGCGACTAAGATGCTAGGACCTAACATTTTTATTTGCAGGTAGCATATATATATATGTATGAAAAAATTCAATATTTTTCATGCAGGTTTTGCATGAATGGCACATTGGACAAAAACTTGGTGAAGGGAAAAATTGTTGTTTGTGACTTTGAAACCAATGGGGTGCAAGAACTTGTGGCAGGTGCAGCTGGTTCGTTGATGCCGCGTTCATCAGAATACAATAAAGATATACCAAATTCTTACCCATTGCCTGCAGCTATCATAAACCCCAGTGCAGCAAATATATCTACCTATATGAAATCAACCAGGTCCTTACAATCCCTGAAATGCAAATATAATTCAATTACTCTGTTTTCGAAATACGATCTACACTGTCACTTTAATCCGACTTATTTAAATGCAAAATCGATATAAGATGCGTGGGAATGAATGGACTTCACAACTACTTCTAATGAAAAACTGATGTTATTAATGCAGAAATCCATCAGCAGTTATAATGAAGAGCACAGAGAAGAAAGATCCCTTGGCACCATATGTTGGCTTTTTCTCTTCAAGGGGACCAAATCCTATAGCTAAAGACATCCTCAAGGTATTACATATAGACATATAGGTCATTATCAACTTTCTGCACTTGTTTTGGGACAACAAAATGTCATGATACTACTGATATTATTCTTATTGCATGTGTGTGTGTGTGTGTGTATGCAGCCTGATATAAGTGCACCAGGGGTGAATATTTTAGCTGCATGGTCTTCAATTTCCCCACCCACAGGCCATGTCGAAGATACCAGGCGAGTGACATACAATATAGAAATGGGGACATCAATGGCTTGCCCACATGTTGCAGGTGTAGCTGCATACATCAAATCCTTCCACCCTTCATGGTCACCTGCAGCTATCAAATCTGCTATTATGACTACAGGTATATAAAATTCATAAAAGGGTCACATTATTTCCGTAAAAATCCTTCATTTTTCACTGTTTTCTACAATTGTGGCAGCTAAAATTCTCCCTAAACTTGATTTATTGCAGCGTCTCCTATGCATGCTAGCACAAACCCGGATGCTGAATTTGCATTCGGAGCAGGACATATCAACCCCATGAAAGCTGTTAACCCGGGTTTAGTGTACGATCTCAATGAGCTTGACTATACCAAGTACTTGTGCAAAGAAGGTTATAGCACGAAGAATATAAGACTTGTTACTGGGGATAAGAAAAGCAGCTGCCAGAAATACAAAGACAAAGATTTCGATCTAAACATCCCTACGATGACAAAGTTCACATTGCGAATGGCGCAAGTTCTACAGATATTTAACAGAACAGTGACAAATGTTGGATCACCAGTTTCCACTTACAAGGCTAAAATTATTGGCCCGACGAATTCTAATTTTCAAATTGTTATGGAGCCTGAGGTTCTGAAGTTTAAAGCTGTTGGGGAGACCCAATCTTTCAAGTTGCTTATAGTTGGTTCAATTGACAGTGCAGACGATGCAATAGTGCGTGCCTTTCTAGTTTGGGACGATGGGGTGCATCAAGTTAGGAGTCCCATTGTTGTGTATGCTCCATCTTGAAATTCAGGGGCATTAATTAATTTATATCTGTAACTGTGCTTACTAGCACTGAATCATTAAATAAATAAATTTATGTTATCATTTTTGTATTGTTATCTGCTTGGTGTTTGGATTCAATCATATGGTAAGTTCACTAGAAAAGATGTCGAGGGCTTAAATTATGGTATATCTTATACATTTAAATAATCCCATTGATTGGTATATCATTTGCATGTTAAAAGTTTTGAATTTTGGTCAAAAGTATGATGGATTTGGTTAAACTTTAGCTTTAGAGATATATATGCACATTTAGCTAGTTTATTATTTTTAATTTCCTATCATTTCTTGCCAACACTCCCAAGTTTAAAATCCATACTAGAAAATCTAGCAATATAAATCTCATTTGTTTTGAATTAAATTTTATTTACCGTAAATTAACTTTGACAGTATAATTTATGTTGCGAGCCGAAATAAACGAGATTGTAATGAAAAATAATAAACCATAACAGAGAACCTCGAGAAAAGGTTAAATTTTCCCAACAAAACTTAATGAACACTTGAATCCTGCATATATATTATACTCCGTACATAGTACCAATTACGAAATCATACATGTTTCTAACCTAGTGATGCCACAGGGGTATCGAATTGGAACATCTAGGAGCATGGATACCATGTAAAAGGTACATTCTGGGTTGTTTACAAGTAGTTTTGGCAACTGTCCTTATGTTGCAGAAGCTGCTACAGAATCAGAGTTTAGCTCGGGATTTGTCGATAAGTTCTCTTCTGAGAATTTTCCCCGAAGCTGATTTTGGCACCGAGTTCACGAAGGTTACCCTCCGCAGTTTTTTAAATGGTGCTACCTGTAAATACATGGAAGAACAGTAAAAATCCTAACCAAAATTTTCACGTATCAACTCCAACTAAATTTGTATGCATTGATTGTAGGAGGCAGTTCTAATTTGTTGGTAAGATTTATATTGAGGTCTTTTTCCTTTGAAGCTGTTGCTATCAAATGATAAATTTTTGTAGTCAAAGAACCATAAAGTATATTAACCTGTTCTGCTATGAAATTTTTAACGTCATCTTCGGTTAGTGAACTAGTGGGAGAGCGAACAACATATGCAATTGGGACCTCGCCGGCTTCAGCATCAGGAAATCTGCAAAGGGAAGTTGTTAAAATTCAAATAAAATATATCAAGAAATAGAAGACTCCATAAGTAGAAAGGTTGTGGGTGTTGTCCTACGGGATAACTACAGCATCTAATATTTCAGGGTGAGAAACAAGTAGCCCTTCAAGCTCTGCTGGGGCAACCTGCCAATGATCAGTAAAGGAAATGACCACGTGAATATCACATAGAAATAAAGGGAAAAAATAATCAACTTATGACAATAATTGATGAGTAGTAGTTTATATCTGTGCGCAGTCGACATCAACATCAACATCAACATCAACAATATTGTCTTTCTCCAACACTAGTTGGGGTTGGCGCTCAATAAACCATAAGGGTAATGCCAAAAGAAGATTAAGGAAAACCTGATCAAGATCATACATGCAGTTACTAATATCTTGCTTAGCAAGTTACCTGAAAACCTTTGTACTTAATAAGCTCTTTAATTCTATCAACAACAAACAGTTGTCCTTCACCATCAAAGTAACCAAGATCACCGGTGTGCAGCCAACCCTGTTTATCTATTGTAAGCTTTGTGGCTTGTGGGTTATTGTAATAACCTGATAGTAAAAAATGCAAATATGATTCCGTAACAAAAGTAAATAAATATAACAAAAACTATTGCCTCATATGCATTGTAAACAAGTAAAATAAAATAAAAATGAGAGGCATGTAATGAAAGTTACTTAGAAATTGAACACCATAGCAAATAGAATATTGAATACGATTACAACAACAATCTCATAAAGACAAAATTTTGCAGAAAAATCATCGGTAAGAGTGAGAGAAAGCAAGAAACTACTATAGATTAGGACATCCAAACGATTGTGGGGCAGGGGACGGGGGAAATCACATAAGACTTTTTGGCGGACAGAGGAATCTATTATTTTATTTTTTAGTTTAAGAAAACAATAATCATGAAAGTTTGATTTGATAGGCAACGTTCAAAAGAAATAAAGTAAACGTAAAATTCAAAGTAGCAAAATTTATTCAGTATCAATTTGACAAATTGCTGCAAGAAGTACTATGTTTGCTGACCAAGTTGGAAAATGCATGGTTCTATTTCAATGTTAGGTCATTATAATATTGTTAGCAGCTGTGATTGTCTCATTTCTATTGACTTCTACTTCTTTAATTCAAAAGGTGAATGGTACAGCAACATTGTTGTGTGTATGACAATTTTTTTTAAACAAGAGTTCATCAAGAATCAAATTATGGTTGGATTAACCATGTACCTTGCATTATATTGGGTCCCCGAACCCAGATTTCACCTAACTGGTTAGGAGGAAGAGGCTTTAAAGTATCTACACTAATTATTTGAGATTCCATTCCTGGAACAAGTATTCCTGCAGAACCAGAATGTCGAGGACCTCCCAATTGATTCTCCACAGAGATTACTCCACTAGTTTCCGTCATACCATAGCCCTGAAATGAAAGAAAATGTTTCACATTAGAATCCAATTCGCAGCCACAAGCTGCTCATTCAAGCCAGGGATGTACACCTAAGTCTAAGCACAAGACACATTGGCCAGGAATGTGCATCTAATTCTAAAGATCTTGCAAGCCAGGAATGTACACCCAAGTCTAAGCACCAGACGCATTGGCCACAAAAAATAACACAAACTAGGAAGGGTAAGAATGTAGCAGTCAATTAACCATAGTTCACCATTGTAATATTTGCATTAGTCTGTCTTGAACAAGATATTTGCTAAAAATCGTTTCTCGTTCTTCAAAATTCTTTCCTCTAATTTTGAAACCGCTCTTTCACTATGATGTGACACTTTTCTTCAGGTAAGATGAATAATGTGGCACGTGCCTATGATTGTACATTCGCAAGAATGAAACTCGAAGGAATTGATGGGAGCCCACACAAGTGGTGGAGTTGCTAACTACAATCAAATTCTAATTCAATTCAATTCAAAAAAAAAAAAGAAAAGTAACACAATTCAATCCAATAAAGCACGTTCTTTAAAAACCATGGAGTGCTAAAGTTAAACAACATTTAGTTCAATTTAAATCCAACCTGCATTACCCATCAACCAAAACATGAACATTCAAACTCACTCGACCACATGCAGTTTGATCTGGATTTCACGTACCTGAACTCCAGAAAACTACTTTTGGCTACCCGAGTACTAATCTTAATAATCACACAACCACCTACTGTAGGATTTTAATCAAATTTTATCATGCATTTGTTGTACCTGGTCTCGATAATTGTAAGCATCCAACTAAAACCAGCAATAACATATAGTCATGTAAAATCATTGCAAAATATATGGTTAGTTTGGATAGAAAAACAACTAGTTTCACTTGGCCTCACAACCTTTGCTCACTATATGTAGGTTTCTAGAGTTCAGTTAGTTAAATGAAAATTGGCTGAAACATCAGGTAAGCGAATTATACCCGAAAATGATGCCAGAGTTGCATTAAGAAAATGCCAATATATATAGCCAAATTACCTGCATAACCAAAGTGTGAGGAAATTTCTTGGCACAATCCTGCATCAACTCCTTCCCTAAAGGAGCAGCACCGGAACCAATTTGCTTCAAAGACGACAAATCGTACTTCTTAACCACATTCTGCTTAGTCAAAGCAAGTATAATCGGTGGCACAACCCATACATGTGTCACTCTGTACTTCTCAGTTGACCTCAAAATCATCTCAAAATCAAATCTTGATACAGACAGAACAGCATGCCCAGCTTGCAGCTGACCAAACGTAATAAGAGCAAGTCCGAACACATGAAACATAGGTACGACACACATATAAACACTATTCACCTCCCCCAGTAATTCTTGATCACTACATAACTGTATAGCCGCAGCCATGAAATTTCTATGACTTAAAACCACACCTTTACTAGTCCCAGTAGTTCCAGATGAATAGAGCAAAGCCGCAGTGTCGCTACTTGAAATCTTTGGTAAATTTGACACCGACCCATTATTTCTTACCAAATCAGTAAACAGAGTAATTCTTGAACTTGACTCAAATCCTTGAAACGACTTCTCAGAGCCCAAAACCACAACTGGTAAATTAAACCCTTTTACCTTTTCCCATAACCCGGGGACAGTGATAATAAGTTTTGGGTTACAGTCTTTAACCTGTTTGGTGACCTCGGGAACTGTGTAAATGGGGTTGACGGTGGTGGCAATCGCGCCGGCGGCGATGATCCCGAAGAAACAGAGAGGAAATTGGATGGAATTGGGGGCGAAGATGAGAACGACATCGTTTTTCTTGATACCCAGTTGGTACAAGCCATTGGAGACTTTGGCTATGGTGGATTTGAGGTCGGAGAATGTTAAAGTTTCGCCGGAGTCGGCGTCGATGAGAGCAGGTTTATTGAAGTTGGAAGAGAGGTTCCGGAAGAGAAATGAAATCATAGAGAGATTTGCGTCTGTGGGTAAACGAATTGGTGGCCGGAGAGATCTGTATATGCCGTCCCGACCATACCCAGATTTCTCCATTGTCAGAGAGAGAGAGATAGAGGGAAGAATAGTGACTTGTACCAGCAGAGTAGGTACTATTTGCAGTTTATATATACAGGGGATGGGCAATAGAATTTGTCGTGCTTGGTTCGGCAATGACGGTTACAGCTTTGAGCTTTCCTTTTTGATACTTTTTCAACTATATTAAGATTTTCATTATTTGCAATTTGCAAACTAAAGTCTGATTCTATATACTAATGGCCTAATGGGAGTGGTTAGTGACGTATATTTCAATTATTTTGGTATATAAATCGACAAGCTTATTACGTATTTATCAACCTAATACATGGACAAAACTTTGGTTTCTGCTCCTTTCTTTTCTCTCTGATCACCAAAAAAAAAAACTTTATACATTTCAATATTTTATCAAATTTTCTTGTAAAAGTTTATAGTTAAAATTGATTTAAATTTAATTGATTTTTATTGTAAATTAATTAATATTACAAAATATATTAAAATTTAATAAAACAAACTCTCTTTTTTTATGTAGAAAGGGGCTAAAAGCCTAAACAAAACAAATCAACTACAAAATCGACCTAAAGAATGTATTTAAGTTCTTCTAAGTCAGTCCAGAAAAGTTGACTCTTGTCTCTATCGCCGTAGAGGCTAATCATCTGCACACATATTCTCTCCATTTGAGGAGGCAGCAGCAAATATGAGATTCCGACCTAGCTAGTCTTATCTTGAAAACCCACTGCAGGATTGGTTCTTCCATTTCCGAATTGAATATCTTCCTCAACTTTCCATCCCAACTTAGTTCGTCATCTAGTCCAGCTGGGCATGGCCTGAACCACCCTTAACAAACTTTCCTCCGGCACAACATTTCTCAACAAATCAATGTCCCAGTTACCATTATCCAAAACACACTCTTTAGCAAGAAATCGGGAATGTCCTCCTCCACATTAAACAGTTTATCCGTCCAAAAATTAAGGCAAACCAACTACCAGCTATTGCTTTCCAATTAGGAGAGGCTCCATTCTTAGCTTTTTTAGGAAAGAATAAATTTTCAGTACTCAGCTCACCAATGTATTTTTTACCCAAAGCTGCTTGTCATCATTCATTATTTCCCATCCTAGTTTCATCTTGAAAGCCTCGTTAACTGCATCAAGATTATTATTTTAAGATTTTGCAATTTAATACAAACAAAATAAACTATAACTCTTTTTGTGAGATACAATATTCTTTAGTTTCAAATGTTTCAACACAAAATTTAATTAGTTCTAACTATATCAACATAGCTCAAATCTTAACTCACATATGTGAAAATTATAGCTAGCGTATGCGTCTCATGTCATCCAAAATTAAAATTATTAAGAAATTAGACATAGAATGCTAGTTAGGATTTTATTCGATCATAATTTTTTTTTGGGACAGATATTCGATTAGAATTATGATTTGAATTAAATTTAGGCTATTATAACACATTTTCAATTGATTTAAAAAAATTTAGAGATTAAAGGGTTAAAATTTTAATAATTTATATAATTTTAATCACTAAACTTTTCTTTCTTGTTCCCAAAAGAAAAATATTACCCCCTCTCGCTATCTTATAATTTGAATCGCTAATAGTCTATTCTGCGTAGTTATTTTAAGTAGCGTATTTTCTATTAACTATCTAAATCTAAATAGATTAATCATATCTAAATTTATTAAATTAGTTAATTATGTATCTCTGAATCTGAATATATATTTAATTATTTATTTAATATTTTGTTTTAAATATCTAAATTAATTTATTTTGTTATTTTATCTACTCTTACTTCATAATTGAGATAAAATTAAATCAAGTGATAAGTTATAGGTTAAACAAACAGTCTAAATAATATAACATCTAAACATACACGCAAATCATTGGTATACTAAAATGTATTAAAAGTTAAACAAACATAACCTTAGTCATATAATCAAGTCGGGGACAGAAAAGCGGAATAAGATGTACAATCTTATAAAATTTAAATAATTATATATTATTAAAAATTAAAATTAATCAAAATATCAAATTATAACAAACTCAAATAAAATTATCGAGTCCGAGTCTAGTCCTCCCTTCGCTATTTCTTTTTCTTTTTTCATCTCAGGAGGGTTCTAGACGTCTAGTATTGAGGGGAAAAAATAAATTTTCAAATAATCTTATTTAGTTACTTTTGATTTTGTAAAAGAAAAGAAAAGAAAATTTAATGTTTAAGCTCTATACTAATCGTCTAATCCCAATCCGCAATCTTGCTTGTTTGTCAGCAAAATTCACAAGGTGAGCTCTCTCTCTCTCTCTCTCTTGCAATGGCTTCTACGATTGCCACTTCCTTATCTCGCCTCTCTCTCTTTCGATTCACCTCTAAACCTTATTCATCTTCAACCCCTTTACACCATACCATCAATCCAAAGGTTTAAACCTCCCAATTTTCTCTATCCCCTGAATCCATATTTTCGCAATTCGTTATCCCCATTTCTCTCTGTCTCTTTTGCAGGCTAAGAATTGGACTCGTCGGCTTTTGATATCAACATCATCAATGGCTTCAGATTCCAAGGAATCAGCATCCAACAATCCGGGCCTTCACACCACTCCCGATGAAGCCACTAAAGGATACATCATGCAACAAACAGTAAGCCCCACTTACACCAATTTTCATTGTTATGGTATTATTTAGTTCTTCACCAATTTTCGTTGTTTATTAGTAATAGGAGAAGTTGCATTAGTTATTAGTTTGTTCGCGATGGCAAGCTATTGAAATTGTTGCGATTTTGAACTTATGAACTTTTAGCCCAATTATGCTGGATATGGTCAGTAGCATTTGATGGTTACTGTAATTGTTTTTATATAGCATTTCATACAGTAAAGATGACTTTTTTGGAGAAAATGATGAGAATCACAAAAATATATAGATAAACGTAATCTTGTGTAAGCTTGTCTGTTCCTTTTTCTGAAAATTCAGTATTGGTTGGTCGGATAAAAATGTGTTTTCTCAACCTTTTATTTTATTTTATTTCAGATGTTTCGAATAAAGGATCCAAAAATCAGCCTTGATTTTTACTCTCGTGTATTGGGCATGTCGTAAGTCTTCTTTCGTTGTCACTTTCTTGTTCCATAATTTGTATTTGAAAGTGTGATGCTAAAAGTGATTTTCAAGCAACGGCATTTTAACATAATGTCACTATATTGTCTAAAATTATAATTTTGGAACAGATAGAAAGGGGAAATTTATATCTTATTTTTCAGTCGAAGGAATATCTATTTTGTTGTTCAATTTGGCTATTTACTTCTACTATTACTTGTGGCCTTTCTCTTTCTCTCCTTAAGTTTGCTCACTTGACATGTTCTGACATAGGCCTTCACATCATCCCCATCTTGGACAAGTAATATAAGGGAGAAATTAGTGGCTTAGTGCCAACATTCTCCCAGCACATGGTTAACCAATGAATCTCTAAACATGATCTGCCTTCTAAGTCCCCCTGCATTAGTAACATACAGCCAGCTGCTGTTTGTATAGAACAAACCTTCTTCTATCTTTTCTCCATAAAGTTTTGGTGTAAATGCATCTAACTGATTTATGAATATGTTCCTAACGTACTATCAGTATAAAGTAAATCTATGTCGCTTTTTACCAGGTTGCTTAAGAGGTTGGATTTTCCAGAGATGAAATTTAGTTTGTACTTCATGGGCTATGAGGTAAAAATTTAAAATATACTACTCCACAATGACTTTTTTTTTCCCTTTTACTTTCTTTTACTGGATATTGCTATTACCTATTTTGCTTTTCTGGTTGGGTTCCATTGACTTAGGTTCAATAAAGGCATTACTTCTGTATGTATTTACGCTGTAAGCATGTGATAAGATGCATTTCTTGTCTCTGGTATAGGATCCAAAATCAGCTCCAGGAAATCCAGCTGAACGCACTGCTTGGACCTTCAGTCAGAAAGCCACTATTGAGCTCACTCAGTATGTTCTTTCTCTTGCAAGGTCAACTGTGTTTTGTTCCTAAAATTTGTGTTTCTTGCTCCACTGGATATCTGCCCATGCCTAACAGTTGAAATACTTGTCCTAGCAATTGGGGTACAGAGAGTGATCCTGATTTCAAATACCATAATGGGAACTCTGATCCTCGTGGCTTTGGTATGCTTTTTACTACTTTGAAATGCTTACTTGACTGGGTATATATGCATGTTCTTTTTCTAGATCTGTTTAGGTTATGATGGATCTAGGATGCTGGATGCTCACTAAAATAGTTGAAACATAGGATTATTTATACAACAAATTGTTGTTTGACTGATGATTTTTTAATCCTTTTTTTCCCGTTTCAGCCGTGCAATGCCCCCAATCTGGTAGAATTTGCTGTCATTGCTGATTCTTTTTTTGTTTTTGTTCAATATATTGTGACATGTTATCATGGCCATCAGTCTGATCTTCCAATCTGTATATACTTTCCTTTCAGACTATGATGTGAATTGCATGTAATGCAGATTAATTTCTGAGAAAGCGGTCTCACCCACGTGAGAAAATATTACTTTTGAGTTCCCTCTTTTTTTTCTTCTTTCACTCAATTATTGCTATTTGCAAAATAAAAGGTGATTTTGATAAGGCAAGAATGGATGTCATACTGCCCAATTTGCCAATTTGGAAGAAGTTGGTAGCATGATTGGAGCCTAGTTCATTGAAAATCCTGTCTGATTTGCTTGGTTGTTGCAGTAACTGTGTTACTTGAGTGCACTCAGTATGAATTATTCCTGTATCTTTTAGATTCCATAACACATGAATGTTTCCATGGTCATTCATGTTTGGCATTATTACTTGGATTTAAATTATAACAAATTGACTAATGTGTCTCATATGTTTTTCAGGACACATAGGCATCACTGTTGATGACACATACAAGGCCTGTGAAAGGTTTGAAAGTCTGGGAGTCGAGTTTGTTAAAAAACCTGATGATGGTACTTTACTCTTCTTAAATTTGGGAACTTCGTATTAGTTAATATAAAATATTGAAAATTAAAATATAAATGTTGCTAAATGCTAATGATTTGATAAGTTTTCAAATGGTTCTGTAATTTATTAAGATTAACTCCATTGGCTATGAATTGAAGCTTTTGTAATATGCAATTGCTAATTCATAATGTAACAATACCCCGTTGCAGGAAAAATGAAAGGGATAGCATTCATTAAGGACCCTGACGGCTATTGGATTGAAATCTTTGACACCAAAACAATCAAAAATGTATCAGCTGGTGCTGCTTAGAAATGCGGAATGTATCCCAGGTAATACCCCGCTTTCAAATTTCTTTTACACTTTTGACTAATTCTAGTATTGAATTACTAATGTAGAACACCCTATTATGAACTTCAGACTTCAGCTATCAAGTACTCACTTTTTCTGTTATAGCTCTTAAAACCATACAAGATGTATGGGCAGAGTTTAAAAACTTAAGGATGGTTCATTGTTTTGTCAAAGTAATCCAATGAAGTTCTAATGGTGCAACATAGAGAATTGCTAGATTAGCATCTATTATGTATTTCAAAAAATCAACTCTTTTCCCTAGTACTGTACGTTTAAAGTGCTAATATGGAAAATTCCAGGCATGGAGAATAAGTAAAATCCTTGTTAGAAGAAAATTACTCCTAATATTATTCATCTACCATAGAACTAAGAATCTGAGGGGTTCCTATTAATCCACGGACGTAATGCTTTACATATAAATAAGTACAAAATTTCTCTGAAGTCTGAAGTTCAATGTAAATATTTAGGATAAAACATGAATGACCTTTTGTGATTTATAACAAATTCCATTTTGCCACCTCTGGCTTAGAATTGATCAAATTACCACCCATGGTTGCTGAGAAATTTGGGAAAGCTTATAGCTTTTGAGGTTTTCTGGGTTTGTTGATTATATAAGTGGACAATATTATGACAGTTGTTTCAACCCTTTCAGTGTTGACATTAAACTTTTCTTTGGCTTGAACCGAAGCTTTCAAGAATGACGAGAATATCATCATTGAAATTATTCTCGCTTACTATATTTCAAACATAACATGTCATCTTGCATTTATTTACGATTTTGTTTCAAAATCGTAAGGACTTGCTTGAACAGCAAACATGGTGCAGAGACAAAAACGAAGAACTAGTCTGCCACCCGTCCAGCTCAATTGGCAGGCACTTCATCAGGAGTAATGTGTTTTCTTCTCTTTTATCGAGTTTTATGGCAAGTCAGATTTGAGGTCCAAATAAGTCAGCTTTGATTAAATTAGTAGGATATAATGTGGGGATATCACATGTGGTGAACTATGTTTATTTGATGATAATTTTTATTGTCCTAAAAGAATAGCTTCAGAATCTTATTTTATATTTGAGCATGGTTGTGTATATTTACCTCGAGTAAAAGAATATTTGCTGGATTTAACCCTTGAAGATGCAATATGAGCCCGAATGCCCTACAACCACATAGCGACTTGCTTCAGATCGGCATACCATATAATCTTATTTTCTTTTTTGAAGTTTTTATTCAAATTTGTTGTTCTGATTTTGGTATTTGGCTCATATATTACAGCCTTTGAAATCAAAGTTTTTTCTTTTTTGTGCAAAGACTGATATATGGATGGAAAAACTTTGGGCGGAAAATTATTCGACTCCACGTTCCTAAAAGGGTTGGTGAAAATTATTCTGACGCCACTTTTGTGTTATTTGTAACATTGGCCATTTGGCCTATATACCATTTCAGTTGCGGAAATTACAAAAACAGATTAGGAGAGAGAGTATGGTGATATTTCAAATCTACCAATTTTATTTTATTTTATTTTATTTTTGGGCTAAAAAGTGAAAATGTATTTCAAATCTGACCCTATTTAAGCCATACAGTAGATTTTAAAATTCTTTGAACTAGTTAAAGGCAAATTTGTCATTACCAAAAATAGAAAAGGGCAAATTTATCTTTTTATCAACTAATAGTGTTCTCTCTCTTCCTCTTATTGATTTATGATTCAACCGTAATGTTATTATAATTTGATCGGACATCTGATTCATAGTTCAATCGGGTCGATCTATGGCACTATTTTAATTATATTGTACATGTATACACTGATCTGAGCCAAAACAAAATTTAAGTATGAATTATTGATTTGAGTTGTACATCAAACTTTGCAAATGACATTTATATTTGAATAAAGTAGCATTTGTAACAATAAATTTTAATGAATTTATTTACAAATTAATTTGAATTATAAAATTAAATAATATGAATCAAAATGAAATTTAAAACTTTTTCTTCCAATTATTATATACAATTTAGAACAACTGATTTTACATAAACAATTATATATTGATAGATAAAATAAGAAGAAGAAAAAGAAAAAGGAGTAAAAACAAAGAAAAAGAAAAGGAGAAAAAGAGAGATTACTCCTGTAACAATAGCAAAAGAACAAAGAAAAGAACAGATGAGGGAAGGGAATCATATGCGGGTGGAGCAAGGTGAGAGGAGGCCGTTGTGTGGGCTGGGGGCGGGTGGGGGAGGGTGGAGGAAGGAAATCAAGTACCGTGGGAGTTAACGGAGAATAGCGGAGATCGATTCTCTACCGGTTCGTTAGCAAGGGCAAATTAGGAATAATAATTAATAATGTAAGTTTGTAAATGTTGTTATTGTTGGCTCATAATGTAAGTTTGTAAATGTTGTTATTGTTGGGTTTCATTGGGTTTAAAACGGAGCGGAAAAATACGATTTAAAATAAAACAAAACGAAACCCAAACCCGAGGATCTATGCGAAACTATTTAATACAGATAGTTTAAGATTTTACCGATTGATTGTGCGAATCTGAAGCTTTGGTGAAGGTGTTGATCGTCTCCAAATCTTTAACGCAATCCAACAGGACAGCGTCTCTACGGTATCCACACGAACACCCGCGAATCGTCTTACAATTCGAACAAGAAAAGTTACAGTACTAGCTGTATGATCTGTATTTCTCTTTTCTCTCTATATCTCTGAACTCTAGTCTTTCTTTTGTGAGCAACTAGGATTCTTAGAATACGTCAAAACGTTGGATAGTTAGAGAATAGCTGATATATCATATATATAGCCTTTCATAGAGTAATTCCAAAACATAATCTAATTAGGAGACTTAAACTCCGAATTTTATATTTATTATATATATATATATATATATATATATATATATTTAATCAAGTTTCACTTAATTAATATATATATATATGCACAAATAAATATATATTCGTATTTCCTTCCAAAGGACTCTATTTCATACAGATTACATATATTAATATATATGTATATAATTTAAATCCATGATTTAATTAAATCAATCTTATTGATATATTAAAATCATAGACATTTAAATTATATCTCCTTGACGAATGTTCTTTGTGTGTGACCCTGTAGGTTATTATTACGTTAGCAATAATTCTAAATCATATTATAAAATTATAAACAGTGAGCGGCATCTAGTAATACATCACTGTTACCCAAGTAATAATAAAGTCATAGATTCGACGTTACCTTCCGTGACCAATGTTTCAATGTAACTTAATCCTTTTAACCATGATATCTAAGATTAAATTCAAGGCATGGATGTGTCATCCTCTTCATAATTTAATCTTAGTTTTCTTGATCAATGAGTAAACTATATGAAACAAATCTCTATTTGAGCATGGTCATGCATTTTATAGTTTCACTCAATCAAGAGGCCTATAGATATCACCCCTAATTTATAGGAGGGTTAAATTTCATCTACATCATTCTCATTTCTCACATAACTGTGTCACTATGAGAATTACTTATGACACATAGCATAACGCTCCATGTAGAATTCTCATGGTGGGTCTGTCCAGTACTATGTTCTCTAACATGTACCTATGTATCAACTTAATATATCTCGTATATATTTATGACCAATGAGATATGGCCATCAGTTAATCACATACTAGTCTCAATGTATTATTGTTGTCCCACTTACAATGATACTCGACTAGGGACATCTAAGAATAATGATACATCACATACTTATATGATCTCATACTCAAGTCACATACTTGAATCCATATAATTAGTATCATTCTTCTAAGGACATTTATTATGTTAACATTTATATAACGCAGTAAATAAAACATAATAAATTATCATTAACCAAAACATATCAAAGATATAGTGTCACAAACATTACATAATTGGCCACTAGGGCATACACTCTAACAGTTATTGTTTGTAAATGTTGTTATTTTTTTGGAATAAATTTTTTTCTTAAAGGTTATTTTTTTTGGAATGGAAGGAGTAATAAGTGGCATTATCTATTTGGAAGTTAAAATTTTGTTAATTTAACATTTTTACCCTTCACTAAAATTATAAAAGAAAATGAATTGCGAAAAAAAAAATTTGTGTGAAACAAACAAAGAAAATGAGATAGAGTAATTATTTTAATTCACTTAAGGACTTAGGGGTAACTTTGAAAGTATAAATAATAAATTTTTAGGAATATGAAAAGTGTTAGAAACAAATTAAATTCTGAAATGCCATTAATTATAAAACGGAGAGAGTATTTTAGAAATATTTTTTTTTTTATATCATTGGGAAATTTTATCTATTACGAGGAAAGATGAGTTTGAATTAATTTTATGAGCTTTATTATTGGTGTTTTAAAAAAGTATAAACCATGATCATATGTGCCTAATTTTTAAAAAAATAAATCATAATTGATACATTTACTGACATGTATAAATTAAATCAGCAAAATTATTAACCAGCAGATATTTATGTCTTAGTAATATATATTTATCTAATAATTGGCACTACTTTAATCTACTTATCCACATGGTGATACTCAAATTAAATATACATATTATGCTATTCTTAAAATTAAATGCATAAATTTTGTAATCACCAAAATTCTATTTAATTTATTTCATGCTGACATCACATCACAAAGTATGTGAAAAGGTCCTAAAAACTACTAATAGACTCAACGGTCGCACATTATTTGAAGAATAACAAAAAACAGAGAGATGTCTCCCTTCACTCAACAGTTCTACCATCGCTCACTTACCAATAACTACCTAGACAGCTGCTACCTTTCTTCACTACTTGTAGTAATTATAATGATTTCCACCATTCATCTCCAAGTTTCCACCATTGCTGCTGCTGCCAATCAGCTTGTTCACTCCTCCAGCACTCTTATAAGCTCCATATTTGACATTATTATAAATTACTCCATAATTGAGTTTCACATCAGAGTTGTGGTAATTCTCCGGCTTAATGATCTGGAGCTGCCCTGTTGTTGCTTCCCCTGCTGCTGCAATGTCACGAAGATTCTGATGTCCTGCTGCTGCAATGCGATGGCCGCTATGAAAATTCTGATTCTGCACTTGTAGTCCACTTGCTGCAATGCCATGGCCTCCATGAAGATTCTGATT
>CM025787.1:32316597-32371611 GCA_014636745.2 Centella asiatica
TAAATGTTAATTTCATTTCAAAAAAATTTGTTAGAAATTATAACATTTGATGATAATATATAATATTTAGAATTGTTAGATTTGAAATTGTATTAGAAACTACTAATGCTTATATAATACATTAGTAGTTTCTAATATAATTTCAAAATTAATAATTTTAAGTATTATACTTGAACTATCTAAGAAATTATGTAACAGAACTGCAATTATCGAAGACATCAGAAATATTTTTCAAAAAGGCAATTTGAAGAAGGAAGTTGTGTGTAGGCATGACAAGGGGATGACATAGGTAGAACTGTTCTTAAACCTTACTTACTAAAATTATATAGTACCCTAAACCCACAACGTCCAATTAATATTTTTACCAAACTTGCTCCGCCCCTATCTCATTATCCAAAATTATTTTTTAAAATTTAATTTATTTATTTTTTCCTTTATTTTTTTTATATTCTTCTCTTACAAAATCTTATAAAATATGAGTCAAAATCAGAGTTAAATGAGGTAAGATGGTAAATTCTATACCTACCATAACCCTATATGATTCAAATAATTAGGTCTTATTAGAGTCGAAATTGATAGAGATACAGAGCAGAGAAAAAAACATCTCAAAACATTTCTACACATCCCATATACATATCGAGAGAAAACAGTTGTATCATTTTTTATAGGAACAGTTGTATCAAGAGATAGAGAATTAAATATTGAGAAAGAAAGATACATATAGAGAATTAAATATTGAGCGAGATATAGAATAACAAAATTTGTAGAACTTGAGAAGTTAGGATTTATATTCTAAAGTAGAAGTTGGTATTTAGTTTATTAGATTTAAGTTAGAAATTATTTTCTAAGTTACAGTTGTCCATCACTAAATAGATTCAAGAAGTTGGTATCAACAATTTTGATTATCAAGTTGTAATACAAATTTAAATATCAATAAAAATAAGTATATTTATTGATTTATATAATTTAGTTTTTATATACTGTATTCTTGAGATTTTTTATTATTCCACAAGTTTATCTATTATTTTTAAAGAATCAAAGGGCGAACACTCATCGTTTACAGCATGGACTACCAGGGTATCTAATCCCGTTCGCTCCCCAACGTCGGTAGGGACCCAGAGAGCTGCTTTCGTTTTTGGCGTTTCTTCGTAGATCTCCGGATTTCACCCTTACACACAAAATAAAAAAATTGCAATATTTGTTGATTTGTATTCAACTCTTCTCCTCCCCGATAATAACTTGAAAATAATCAATTGTATACTTTAAACACAAGACGTTTTTGGATCAATCGGACTTCCCAATTCCCCTCTCTTCTCATTTGATTCTTCTCATTCCACTTTGAACAACAAGAAGATGGATATAGTTTTTATGTGATTATGTAGTAAAAGTTTACTTGTTCGGTATATTATTATTATTTTGTGTGCTGCATAATTTTTTTTAATGTTTAATATTACATATGGAGTATGAAGTACTTGTTTTTGACATTTTATTTCATATACACAAATTTAACATCTACCATGTTAAATAAAAAAAAATAGAAATGAAAGAAACATTAAAACTCCACCGCCCATCCATGGAATTATAGATATCCATATATTCTCATTCCTCCCCTCCCTCTCTTCTATTCTCATCTTCCCCATTATTCTCCTTTCATTTCTTTCTTCTCACTTTTCTTTCATCTATTTCGTGCACAGTTTTATACTTACTTTCTTCTTTTTTTTTGTTCTCTTCCACATTTATTATAGTTTATTATCACAAAACTTATCAGAGCTGAGTTATATTTAGGGATATTAATTCATTTTGTTGTCATGATTTAGAAGTTTGAATTTTTTTTTTGTTTCAAAAGATATGTCAATAGTTACTTCTGGGTGGTCCCAATTTTTATCGTGTTATGAAATGATTTAATTGTGTTCGTTGATTTATCGACAAAATTTTACTTTCTTGGCATTTTTTAGTGGACATGTACTCAAACAATTTTAGTTTGGATTTCTTTTTTTTTCTCTCTCCTCTTTGGTCCTATAAATTTTATTATGTTGCGATTCTTCTATTTATGTATAACAAACAACCAATGTAATACTATAATAATATTTGCGGAGAATCATATATATATATATATATATATATATATATATATATATGGATCCTAGAACATGATGATTTTCGTAATCAAATAAAAATATGAAACACACCAAAAAAAAAAAAAGAAAAGAAATTGGTACTTTGAGCAACGAAAGCCCAAGAATTTGTAAAACAAGGTAGTCCAATTTGATTCTCCCACTTTTCGCTTTCTTGCTCAAAATCAACCCAAAAGTTAGAAGCACTGGGCGCTCGTCTTTTATTTCTTCCGCAAAATTCAGATTCCAGGTGACGCAACAAGTTAAGAACAAACTAATTAACCCAAATGATATTGATGGGCAATTTTAGTTAGTTTCTAAGTTCGTTCGTTATACGTGGGGAGATGGAAGCTTTATCATAGGGTGCTAATTATAAACTACTTTGCTATATTTTATAATGTTTTTAGTAAATTTAAACTTTATTATTCTAAATTTAACTACTAATATTCCAACGACTCAATCGTACTCCACTTTTCTAGAGTTATAGTTCTCTTTTTTTTATAGTCTTTTTCATATTTTAAAATAAAGTCAAAATATTTTTCTTCTACTATCTTTTTCGTATTTCCCAAAATTTAGGAGTGTAGTATGATTTTTCTGAGCATCTCTTCTTCGGACTTGGCTCCTCGTCGTTAGCTTCTCTCCATTATTATTTTTCTCCAATTTCTCTCCATGCATTTTATAACTATAAATAGAATTTATTTCATGTAATTTTAACATTATAAATGAAAAAAACATGAAAAAATATGAACTTGTGTCAAGTTCAATATAATTTAATAATGTAAAACACGTTATTTTAATAATTGAAAAATCATTGAATCTCAACCATTTAAATTAAATCAAATTTCAATTATTAAGATGAATGTATTTTTTATTGTTAAATTGTATGAAACTTGGCATACATTCATATTTTTTTCATGTTCTCTCAATATGTATGGTTAAAATTATGTATCAATTGTATTGCATGATCCAGTCCTAAACTAACTACAAAATATTGTGCACCAAAATTGTACCGAATCGTTACCGGTTCAAAATATTCTTAAACCAAAACTGCACCGACCGGTGCACCGATTGGACCAGCACCACACCAAATCTTATTGAAAAAATAATATAATATACATTTAAGGTATAATTTCTATAAAATGATCTATAAATATATTATAACAAACAAAATTTATTGATACTAAAATTAATAATAAGTACACCAAGTATTTATAAAATATAAAATCAAAGTTAAATTAATAAAAATTATTATTCAATAAAAGGTATTATATAAATTTATAAAAATTAAAATATCGTTCGGTGCGATTTGGTTCACATGGTTTTTATAATAAAATCAAAACCGCATCAAATTGTTATTGGTTTAAAAATTATAAAACCAAAACTGTATCAATTATATTATTGATTCAGTTAAAAATCGACCGGTTCAAATTAGTTTAGCAAGTTCATGTTGGATTGCGGTTTTAATTAACATCCATATATAGTGCATAGAAGATAATTAGGGAAAAAATATTCATGGAAAGAAATTTTTCTCAATATATCATATAAAATTAATGAATAAAATTAAAAAAAAAATGATAACTCAATTACTTCGCTCATAAAAATATTCATATTACCAAACTAGTTTGTGATTGGGGTTGTGTTTTCATGTTGGATCGATCATTCTCAGCTCTCCCAAATACGGAGCAACTATTACCGCCGTAAAAGATTAAGGAAAATGTTGTTTCTCGAGGAGAGAGAGAGAGAGATTGCCAGCAGGCCACGAGGATGTTTTGAGATGACAAAAGTCTTTGACTTCATTATCAGTCATATCAGTGATAGCTCACAGCCATTATATTATATTTTGCTTCTAAGTTCAATCGCAACTGTTTCGCATTGCTTCTCTATAAATCTTGAATCACTTCTAAGCATCTCTACTTTCTATTCTTCAACAAGTATCCAAAACATCCCTCCATTACTGATGAAATTATGAGCTTAATACTTTCTATGTTGATCAGAACATTCAATTGGCACCATGAAAGCTAAACAAATCAAGAACCCCTATCACAATTACTACCCTTTTACTATCCAACTCTCGAATTTACGACTACCCTTTTCACGATTCTTCCTCTTCGTCATTTCCATCTGTTTAATTTCATCTTTTGACTCTTCTTCTTCATTTCCCCAACCACCCCCAATTCCAATTTTACCCATCCCGAGCTCTCAGCAACTCTCATGGCAATTCACACAAATGGCTCTTTTCCTCCACTTCGGACCCAACACTTTTACAGACTCCGAATGGGGCACCGGCCACGCTGATCCCTCGGTATTCGCGCCCACAGATCTGAATGCTACACAATGGGTTAGTGTGGCCAAAGAAAATGGATTCTCCAGAGTAATTCTTACAGCCAAACACCATGATGGGTTTTGTCTGTGGCCTTCTGAATATACTGATTACTCTGTCAAGTCTAGTAAGTGGAAAAATGGAACTGGTGATGTTGTGGCAGAATTGGCTGAGGCGGCTGAAAAGGCCGGCATTCAATTGGGACTCTATCTCTCACCTTGGGATAGACATGAACCTGTGTATGGAAAGACTCTTGAGTACAATGAGTACTATATGGCCCAAATGACTGAGCTGCTCACAAGGTAGTAGTAAGTAATGGGGTGTGTGTGTGTGTGTGTGTGTGTTTGTTTATTTATTACTCGGTATCAACTGTTTTTGGGTATGTAGTGTTTGATGGAGTATTCAAGAAATAGTTGAAGATTGTTAGCATTGTTTCAGGATTTTAGTGAAGTTGAATGAAGTTGCGGTAATGTTTATCTTCTGCGTATGTAGTGTTTGATTTTCAAAAAATGGTTGAAGATTGTAAATTTTGTTTCAGGACTTTTAGTGAAGTTTGCGATTATGATTTATTTGTGTTCTGTAATTAGTATTTGTAGTTTCGGAAATAGCTGATTAGACTGTTTAGTAGGTCATTAAATTTAAGCAACTGCGGAAATCTTTGTGTTGGAGTATTGGAAATTGATTACTTTGTGGTTTTCACTGTGGTCATATATAGATTTGCTAAAATGACTTTGAATAGCTTGTGGTACTTCATTGTGGTCGTCTATAAATTTGTGAAAATGAGTTTTGGATTTGGGATGCAAGCAGGTAAAGGCATGATTAAGTATAGATCATAGAAGGAAATTAAATTCATACACCAAGTCTAATCGAAAACTTTATGTATGAAAGCAATATCTAGCAAAATATTTTTAAAACGAACTTTGAAAAATCCCATGCTAATTTTGATGAAGCTCTTAAGGTCATGACCACTATTTTATGTTTTCATGTATTTGTAACTTTGATAACTATATGATAGCAATTTATCTTCTAATCTCGTATAAATGATAAAGCACAAGAGTTCTAGTTTGCATTACTACCATATGTATTTTAGGAGTTTTGTTGTAGCTGCTACTTCCAATTTATTCAGTAAAATGTACTCTGTGAAAGTGAATAAATAAGGCTATAGCTTATTTAAATTGCATTGTCATGCAACATATACAGATATGGCGTGATAAAGGAGGTGTGGTTGGATGGTGCAAAAGGTGAGGGAGAAAAGGATATGGAATATTTCTTTGATGATTGGTTTAGTCTCATTCATCAGCTGCAGCCAGGCTCTGTCATTTTCTCTGATGCTGGTCCAGATACCAGATGGGTTGGAGATGAAGCTGGATTTGCTGGAACTACATGCTGGTCCCTGTTCAATTGTAGTGCGGCAACAATAGGTGGCACTGACACCAGGTGAGTCCTTTCATAAAACTCAACTAGTTATTCTCTATTTAGGCTGACAGCTGATATGGATGTTGTCATATACACTTTGAGATAGAAATCATTTATCAGTTGATTTAGCTGGACATTTTCGAATATCTTTAATCTGATATATTACTTGATAAGAGTAAGTTCTAAGCTATGACTGTGAGTGTGCTATATGTTGTGTCCATACGGCTGCAAGTTAGATGCATTGACCTCTTAATTTTGCCAAAAGTATAGAATTGAGCAAGGAAAACAGTTCTCCACAAAAATCTCCAAATCTCATTCACCGATGAACTTTTCATGACGTGATTATTTCTTATTATAGTAAGTACATCAGGATAAAGGTGGTGTTGGTGTTGAAGTTGAAATTTAAATGTTGTTACTTGTTTTTTCAGTTAGGCCTGTGCACCGAGATAATAACAGATGAACTTTTAACAAATCTGCCTGCGTTTCTTTTACCTAAAGTAGTTATTTGATGTTCATATATTATAAAACCAGGTATTCTCAAGGAGGAGATCCTTATGGTCATGATTGGGTACCTGCTGAATGTGATGTATCAATCAGGCCGGGTTGGTTCTGGCATGCATCACAACTTCCAAAATCCGCATTGGAGCTTCTTGATTTGTTCTACAAGTCGGTTGGCAGAAATTGTCTACTCTTACTCAATGTACCTCCAAATTCATCAGGACTCATATCAGCTGAAGATATACAGGTCCTTCAAGAATTTACTGAGCTTCGTAGCTCAATATTCTCCAACAACAAAGCTGAAAACGCAATTCTCTCCGCCAGCAGTACACGAGGAGGCATAGATGATTCAAGGTTTGCTCCTAACAATATCGTCAAAGAAGGCATTTCCAACTACTGGGCTCCCAGTAATTCTCACTCACGTTGGGTTCTGTACATAGACTTCACAGATTTAGTAGTCTTCAACGTCTTGCTAGTTCAAGAACCGATTCACATGGGGCAGCGGATCATTGAGTTTCACCTCGATATTCTGAATGAAATGGGAGACTGGCAAGAAGTAACCCGAGGCACGACAGTTGGATATCGAAGACTGCTGTTGTTTCCCCGAGTTGAAGCTCGCAGCTTAAGGTTTGTCATTGACAGGTCTCGAGCAGAACCATTAATTTCTTACTTGGGTATATATACTGATCCGTACACAAGTTTAAGCACTGGGCGTGATACAGATAAGATTACTAAATTAGAGTTGAAGTCCCAGTTCTTGAGCAAATTTCGTACGAAAGTCCTCAGATGGCTTCAACTTAGTTTATAAAAAAGTTGATGTTGAAGAGTTTGATTCTCTTGATTCTTGAATTCAAGTTTCATTATCTAGGCCTGTTGTTTGTAAGAGTTTGTATCTAAATTCTGTTCGTTAAACACTTTTTTTTTTTTTTGGCAATTATGTGCTAACAAGTATTATTCAACATATTAAGTATTTGAATAAATTATAAAAATATAAGTATAATATGCGAAAAGGAGAGGTTAGGGGTAAGTTCCAAAATTTTGCTCTTAAAAAGATCAAATGACAATATTAACCTTTACTTAAAGAGTGAAATTCTAGACGTTTTCTAAAAAAAACATTATTACTAATTTTTTATTTTTTATGTTATAGATTTTGAAATTTTGTGCATCTTTCTTTGTATATAAAAAACCAAACAAACATTTTATCCAAATAGTTGTCTAAATTAACTGTATTATCATTCTAACTCAGTTTAACATTCAATAAAACCGATTGTAAACGAGTTAAGAAAAACTAAACTAAAATCATTTATTACTCATTCAATTAAAATTTAATAAAATCACTTATCATTTATTCAATTAAAATTTAATTCTTATGTAATAAAACAATTTATGTAGAATTCTAAATTCTTAAATTTTTATTATAATAAAATTTTATTAAAATATATAATTACGAGATACCATGTAGAATAACTTATTAAACACACATTCAAATAATTTAATAAATTCTTATAAAAAATTGAAAAAGAAAAAACTAACTAAATCAAAAAGTCAAAATATTATTACTATTTACAATAATTAAAAATATATAAATTTAACTTTTATAATTAGTTTATATTATCCCTTAATTTCTTAACAAATATTCAAAAAGCAACTTCTGATTTTTAACAATATGAACTTATTTTTTTCAACTTTTATCTTTTGAACTTTGTTCTCAGTCAAGAATTAAAAAATGATGCTATACTGATATGGAAATAAACTTACTCAAACACGTGATGGATATCAAATTATTGAATTTTAAATAATAGACTTCGTAAATATCTTAAAGTACCACATAAATTTTCTTAAACTTAATTTTGTTTCTTATATTTAGAGAATCGTAATAAAAAATGAAAAAAAAATATGAGTTGCACTGTATTTCTATTTTAAAATTAATTTGATAATTATAAATGGTGTACCCTTAAATTTGTATAATTATTATTTACATTCATAAAAAATATAATATTATTTTATCATTTTTAATACTATTATATAATCCTACTTATAAATAAATAAATATATATATATATATATATATATATATATATATATTATTTGTATTAAAATATTACATATTAATTTAATATAAAAACTAATAATTTATTTATATTTAAATCCATTAATACAATATTATAATAATTAATTAATACATTAGTATAAAATATTAACATATATGTAATATTATAATTATTATATAGTATTTCATATATAATATACTAATATATAAAACTAATACATAATATATAAATATTAAATTAATATTATTTATATATTAATATTATATGTTATTATATATACTACTATTTTAATATTATATTATAATTATTTAACATATATAAATGTGATAGAGTTGAAGAATCAATTAGTCCGGGATTTCAAATTTAGATCTTCAACTACTTCCGAGAGGATCTCATGCTACAATACGAGTAGAATACATAAGGGTATAGTCCAGGTAAACCAAATCTTATTTTTACGTATACCTTTTATTGAAAACCTACAGAGTAGCAATCCTAACAGCGGGAGCAAACCATTTTGAGATTCATTCTTGCATTCAAGTCTAACTCTCCTTTTTGTCTATCACTGGATCTCCACTACTTGACTTGCGACCTAAACTAGCAGACTGAGCTTTAGCTTGTGCGAAATAGCCACTTAGACAAAGACTGACTCACTTGTCGATCAAGACAAAAAAACTGAGTCTAGTAGTTTGTTTTAGAGTTGTAGTTAGATGTTTGAGTGTGAGCTAGTAGATGCGGATAGAGCTAGTCATTACACTACATCGAGGAAGCCAACGACTTAATCAGTTTCACCGCTGCTTTACTCTGAGATGGCAGTTGAAAGGGAGACCAAAAGTCAGTTGTCTTGTGAACCTATCAGTATACCTATAGGGGGAATTGGAGTGAACACAAAACCAATTGTCAATAGGAATAGGATGAAAAATGACTGCGGGGACACGCCGGTCGAAGGCATTGGCTCTGATGATCCTCACTCAGATATCCCTATACAAAATTAGGGAAGGAGATGCATAGGGAGACTTGTAAGAAAGCACTTAGTTTCGGATATAGAAATCTCGAAAAAACAGGGGAAGCGTTCACTCCTACACGCAAGAAACCATTGAATACTAATAGCATAGGATTGAAACAAACCTAAAACTAAAGAAGACTCATACAGATCTTCCCCTTTGCGGGTATAGTTCAACCAAACTACAACAACTATGAACATTTTCTTAGAAAAAGGGGATGGGAAAAGAGCAGAGACATAAAAAAACAAAAAAAAATAATTTTATTATGATATATTATATATTAGACAATCTGGTGTAGATAAGATAAATAAAAAATTTACATATATATATATATATAAAGTTATACTTAATTTTATAAAATAGAAAATTTGTTAAGGAAAATTAATATGAATGGTCTTATAGTCTCTTATATAAAATTAGAATTGTAATCGGTGCACAACACCTGTCACTTATTTTTTTCATGAATTTTTTATTAAGTTTTTGAGTATTTCAAGATACATATTTGTTTAAATTTTAGTAGAAAATATATGTATGATTTGCTTTGTATGAGTTTTATTTGTTTTGGAATTAAGAATATATGGATTAATTTTGGCGCTAAACAATCCTTCCAACTCTTATTAATTTCGATCAGTACTGAACCTGGAATTGAAATCCCTAACAGAAAGTAGAGAAAGAACCCCCGCCATGGAAAATTCGAAACCGACGACACTGATATGCACGGTGGTAGCCATTGATCACACCGACTACTGTTACAAAGTGTGCTCTATATGTGAAAAAACTCTCCCCGACAGCACCTCTTCTTCGTCTTCTTCCTCTTCCCCTATCTGCAAATACTGCAGTTTCAGAAATGCCTTCAACCCTTCTTCTTCTGGGTCCAAACTCCTCTTTCGCGTCCTCGTAAGTACTAAAACTCAATGTTTCCATCTGAATTTCGTTTCAGGTTTGCTATGGTTTATACTGCCTTTAATTGAAATGGGATTTCTGGGTTTTCTTCTTTTTTAACTACAGATGTCTATTGCTACGGACACCAAGGTTTTTGTGGTGGTAATGTTTGATAGGGCTGCTAGGGTTCTTTTTGGTTGCTCTGCCGATGAGTTCTTTGAATTTACCAAGCTACATCCGTCTTCCGGTAATCCTTTGAATTTCCGCTACAGCCCTTTATTTGAATTCTTTTTTTTTTTGTTGTTGTTGTTGGATGTAATTGTGAGTAAAAATTTATCTGGGTACTTGCATAAGATTTTGGGATTTATTTTGTACAGTAATTTATTTCTCAGAGAAATTGACTTGAGCTCATTGTTGTTGGTATAAATGTATTCGGGTCTTTGATAAGATTTGGGTTTTGTTTTGTACACTCATCTATTGCTAAGAGAAATTGATTTGGAGTTCACTGTTTAATTTTATTATAATTTTTGTGCTTATACATCTTTCAGGGAATTCCCATTTTGTATTTGGATACATGCATAACATTTTTCATTGTTTCTAATCCATGGTGTTGTTTCTATAGCTGTTGCTGTGGGGAAAATTCTAGAGGGGGAGATGTTGAGTGTGACACTATCGAAACCAAAGAATAGAAATGCACAGCATGAGCGGGTAGTATCAGTTTTTCCTTTGCGCTCTGGTTTTCGTCCTGCAATCGAGTCCTTAAGGGAACTGTACAGAGTAAGAGGTGATCTGTAACTTTTCTCATTATGACCTTACATACCTTTATGCAAGTGATATTTTCCGTTTCTCTCAAAAGGCTTTGCCATTTATTTCCAAAGGTTAGAAGCAAATCTACGAGGTCTTTTGTATCCCCTTTACGTGTGAAAGGTTTCAATGTATAAGAAGTAATACATGAACATCCTTTTCCAAATTTGTCCTATGGTTGTTATCTATCTCAATTGCATATTCATAAAAGGACTATTGATCGACTTTGTTGGTTATGTTCCTTTGTTGTCAAGTATGATGCATATTGTTTCTTTCTCGTTAAGGTCAATTTCATAATTCCCTGTTTACTGTTGTTGGTATACAACTGAAATCACTAGTTTCAGCTTTCCTGCAACTGGAATTTCTCTGTTGTTTCTGCTTTAAACCCTTCTTTTGAAATTTTGAATCTGCTATATATTTAAACCTTTGCTTTACTTCATTCTGGATTACTACGGCATGTGTTTACTAATATTCTTTTTTCTGTAATTCATCTTTTTCAACAAATTATTGTTCTTAGCTATGAAAATTAAATGTTACAAAAGTAGAACATCAAATTTGAGTGTACTTTTTGAATTTAGAGCGTCAATCAATTCCTATAATACCTTACTTTTTCTTTAAGATTATGAATGTAATATATTAAAATGGCCAGGCTCCAATACTTTTCAGTAGCCAAAATTTACAAATAAGAAAAAGGAAAATTAAAATTAAAATATAAGAGGAGAAAGAATGAATGAGAAAAAAGAGTGATATGCTTGTTAGAAGACATCAATCGTCAAAGTTGGAAGAGTTTCTTTCAAACTCAGAACTAACAAGAGTGGTAGCGTCCAATTCATATATACATGTTAGTTGAGCATGTACCCTCACATACCCATGTGGTCTTCATGTAATATTTTGAAACGGATTTCTGTAGTGTATTTAATAATGAGCGAGCTGACCCTCTTTCTCAGCAGTAGCAAATCTTCCCTGAGTCCACTTAGTCAGCATCTCTAGTGAAGCTTTTGGTTGATCCATTGGAACCATATGACCAGCATTATGTACCTTTGTTTCAAAGAGTTTCGGAATTTAGGATGTGCAACTTACTATACGTAACATACATACACACACACACATATATATATATATAGAGAGAGAGAGAGAGACCTTGAGGAAAGTGAGAGGTCCATGGCTTTTCATCTGTCCTGCCTCAGCACCATCTACTGAAAATGGAACAGTTGAAGCTGCTACAAAGTCCTTCTTACCAGACCATTCCATGGCATGTACCCATCTCGAGTTTCCTGCAACCAAATGGTAGTTTTAATGTCTTTTTTTCTGAATAAGTTCAGTTCAAAATTAAATCTTCTCTGGTATAGTAATCACAAAATGCTACTACCGCAACTGAAATATTTTACTATCTTTTGTTTCAACTGAAGGAAGTGCAATTAGTTTCACTGTTCATGTAAATAAAAGATTTCAGGTGTTGAATTGGAGAAATTGTTTTGTTTAAAAACTTCAGAGTAGAGGTCTAGGAATCAAGATAATTTACCAAGCCAGTTGCAGATAAGGTCATACTCTCCAGCATATACCAGCATCTTGATTCCATCTTCCAGAAGTGCTGGAATGCCAACTTCAAGATTCCTCATCCAGTCTGTGATCATAGCATCATACACAGCAGAACTACACGAAACAAAACCAATATTGCCAACACCTAGTGCATCCCTAACTTTCTGTTGGTTCAAGAAACTTTCCATGTTCGAGAAGTCATAGCACAGATCACCCTCACATTTCTTTCTGATATCGTAGTACTGCCAAAAAAGAACAAAAAATCTTGAAGTTATGCCTAGGGTTTCTTGCTGTGAAAATGGATGAATTTCTTTCTTCTTTTCCTAACATTCTTACATTTATATCTCCAACAAGTTCCATGATATTGTTAAATATGGAATTGCAGACAGAGTATGCAGCCGTGCAAGCAAGTTCACCATCAGTGCCTGATAACATATGGATTTTTTGAAATTAGGAAAGGAAAAAAATTGCACAATAAAATAAAAGTTATCTTTGCATAAATACCCTCATAATGTAAATGCAAAATAATTACCACAGAGCTTAATAGCCCGTTCACATGATGGAATCGACTTGCTTATTCTGTTGTAATCTGTTTTTTTAATTAGTCCGTTGTCCAAAGCGAAGTCGGTGTATGCCTTGTATTGAACTTCAGGATCAGTAAGACCGTTGCCAATAGCAAACCCCTGCTCAACCATTTCTTATTCGAATAAATTACTTTGAAGTGGAACTAACCATGCTGGATTAGGAATTTTGTCACATACCTTCAGATTTATATGAATTCCTTCATGGTTTTTGTTTCCCTGGTGAACTCGAGCAGCAAAAGCAGGGATATAATGCCCAGCATATGATTCTCCAGTTATGTAAAAATCATTTTTCGTATACTCTGGATGTGCCTTAAAGAATTCCTGAGATTATGAAAAAAGTCAGTTTCTCTCCTGGTTATATATGCATACATCTTAAGAATATAAGCCTATTATGTTCCTCATTATTGAGGGGTTGATCAAAATTTGAGGGATCTTTCTCTGTGAGAGTCAACTTTTAGCTACCGCCTGCAAGTACCTCATCCGGCGACATGCACACTTGTCACCGCAACGATATATAGTCGCAACAATGCAGTGTAATTATCAGGAAGATTTTAGTTTCACATTTTGTGAGAGGTAGACTTTATTTTTTCCGGCAGAGGGAGTATACCACATGTTTGCTTTACTTTGTTCAATTTTTCGCGTAAATGTTGTTAGAAGTGGGTAGATATGAATCGAAACTTCCCTGCATAAGAGGATTCAGAGCAGAAACGAACCTGCAAAAAGTCGTATAGATCATTGCTGACACCCTCTTCATTGTGGCGGATGTCTTCATCGGCGGAAGTATAACTAAAGCCGGTTCCAATAGGCTGGTCGACATATATAAGATTTGATACCTGTGAGAGAGAGAGGGAGAGACAACCAAAGTCATAACCAACCAAAGTCAGTCCCAACCAAAGTCTTGAAAATAATATTACCTTGTCCCAACCAAAGTCATTCCAAGTGAGAGACAAGTTGTTGGCAACATGGAAGGGACCATTTTCATAAAACACAGCCAGTTCACTGCTACACCCTGGACCTCCAGTTAGCCATATAACAACAGGGTCGGCCTTGGTTTGCCGCGACTCGAAGAAAAAGTAAAACATCCTGCAAACATCACGTCTCAACTCAATTTTATTCTGCTAATCAAAAGCCAACTTATGAAGAGTAGATTGGCTGTAGTAAGGCATTTCAACAATAGATTATAAACAAATTAAGGTTGTTGGTTGTCCGGCTGATGATTCCGTTCAACTTGCTTAACACTAGTTTTGATCGGCTCACTTAGTTAAACGAGCTAATCACAAATATTTATTTTATTCCTTGAGGATTTAGGCTCAGTCAGCTCAACTTGAGTTTGTCAAATTCAAGAAAGGTTTGCTCTCTTTTAGTCGAAGCTTGTTTAAAACATAAACCCGACGAACCAGAAGACAAGTATTACATTCATTTATTTTAATAGGCTCGCTCAGGCTGCCTCACGATCGACAAAGCTCAACTCAGTTCTAACTCGTGTATGGGCCTAAATACTGTCAAACATTCAAGGAGAAATATTCTTGTGGCACATCCACAAAGTGGGCACATAAATCTGGTACAGAGGGGATATTGTCGTATTGGTATGTAAAAGACATATATCTGCACAGGCATTGGGAATGAAATGACAACAATTAGAGATAACAATTCAATCTGACTTCACAACGTGGATGCATTTACCATCATAAGCTGGTGAACTAAATTCACATGAACTGAAACTAATAAGTGATAATGCTCCATTGACCATTAAACAAATTTATGCAGAGCTACCCATGACTATACCTTCCATCTTTAGAATGTGGGAGCCGAAAATAACCAGCATGATGACCCAAGTCTTCAACAGTGGCACCAGAATCACCAGTCAAAGGAAACTTAAATTTTCTTTCGACTAGCCTCGGGCAATTATCAGAAGAAGACTCGGATGAAGCAATGTTGATTTTATGTTTGGGGAACAAATTCAGTTCTCTAATGAATATATCTGCTTGTGTTTGTGGGAATTTCAGAGTTGATGATTGGAAAAGATTGTTTTCTTTGGTTGTGGCAGAGGAGAAGGATGTTACAGAGAGGAGGATAAAGAGAGATAGAGAAAGGAGTGGGAGAAATGGTGCCATGTTTGGAAGAAGTGAGCGGATATGTTGTTGGGTTTTGGTGATATATAGATGAATACTGTGTGTTTGTGTGTAAATTTGTGTCTTTTGGTAATTTCAAATGTTCCTCTTTTTTCTTTTAATCATGTTAGCATAAAACTTTAGGTGAGGAGTTCTCTCAGTCCAATGTTAGGACATCTCATCTTAATGACTTCGATATTTATAATTAATACAATGCAATCACTGTGTAGTGAAGTGTCCATGATATAATGCTGAATATATATAATTATTAAGTAAAATTGTATAAAATATCATCTTGAAGGATAATGTATTTTCTAAATTTTTGTATAAAACTCTATGAAATATCCAGATGGTTTGGTGTGGCATAGAAGGTGGTTGAGTGAGAATTGCGTTGCTTGTTTGAGTCGCTGACTATCTTCTTCCTTGTGTGTGAAAGAGAGGGAGGACAAGACAGTGATGAAAAGTAGAATTTCAAATTTTGTGCTTCCATCCTGGATCAATTTTATGTTATCTTCCGAAATTTCATAATTTTATTCTATTAGTTTTGTTCTTATAATTAACATAAATAATCTCATAAAAGTATATCATTTTTATAACTACATATATAGACATGAAGAACTAATAAAAGGCAACTAATATCAAATAATAACATAAATTACATCAACTACGAGAGCGAAGAGATCTTGGTTTAAAATAAATTGACTTTAAATACTACTATATATGTTTTTAGACAATAATTTTCTATATAAAAATTATATATATATATATATATATATATATATATATGTTTATATATATATAAACACAAATTATAAAACAAAATGAAAACCACACGTTTAAACCTGTCGACTCGAATAAGTTGGCAAGTTACATTGCTTTATCTTTATGTTTGGAACCGTTACACCACATAATGCATACGTTATTGTAGCTTAAGTAGTTCCCACATGCTCCCATGTAACTTTTTCGCTCAAAGCATAACAAAGTAGTTTTTATTCCACTTTCCATTAATATGATTAATTGTATTGTGCTAAAACTAATCGAGCCATTTTATTGTTTTATTTACTTAAAATTGATTTTTTCTTCCATAAATTCGACTATGCTCAAACTTAAAGATTTGATTAAGCTTGATTCGTTTATATTTGTTAGTTGAACTGATTCTGAATATAATTTTTTATTCACTAAGTGAAACTGTTAAAATTGATTATGTTCGACTTAGTTAATAGACCCTTCAATTAAATTTAGCTTGAGCTTGACCAAATGTATTAAATCATGGTTAATTAGAATCTCCCATTTATTTTGGAAAAATAAAAATTCTCATTAAAAAAATGCAATCGTACACCCATACATAAAAGTATTTACATAATATATAATTATTTATGTTATCATGTTAAAATTCCAATAAAAGACTTGACAAAATATATAATTCGGGTAGGGGAAGAAATCCTGGAAATGAGAGGTCCATTTGGCATACATTTTATAAAACGGATGAAGTGAGGGTTGAAGCAGTGGTGAAATTAGCTTACGAGATTGGGTGAAAAAAAAAATTTCTTTTTAATTTTTTTTTCAACCCACAAAATAATTAATTTGGGTTGAGGTGTTCAACAATATTAAACATAATTTTGATAACTTAACACACAAAAAATAATTCAACCTTTAAATTTGATCGGAAAAAAAATAGTATAGACGGACCGAGAAAAACAAACATATCTTCAGTCTTCAGACTATTCACACTCCGAGAGTCAAACTTGCACAGTCGCACGAATAAACGAAGCAAGAACAAATTTCCATAAAGTTAAGTAGTAGTTTAAATAAAGACCTTTTCTTTTCTTCTCCAAAAAATAAAAAGTAAAAGATAATAATTCCATAATTTTGTAATCATTTCAAAATTATTTAAAATGCAACCTTTATTTCTTCACGTCCCCAGTTAAAAGGAAAGACATAAAAATGGTGTGTATTTTTAAAACTCAAACTTGAATTTGCCAATTTAGCTGTAAAAAGCAATATGTTTCATTATTACTCCTATCTACAACTCCATTATCTTGAACTATGGGAACTCATCGACATATTTTCTTCATCTTCAATCTAAAATTGTTATTATAAAAAATTATTCCTCAACCTACATATATAAACACGAGTTATATTAAATAAAAATCAAAGTTTTAAAAGTATTTGTCACTTAATCTGTCATTATTAACGTCATAATACACCCAAAAGCAGCTCTTGGAACAAGACTACATAGCTGATTTGGTGATTAGAATTGCTCATTTTGTTAAGTTTGTGAAAATTAGAATTGTTGATACTAAAATCAACTCTTTCTTTGACTAAATTCGTAATCCTTTCCTAAAATCAGCATATATTCATAAGATTTTTGAATGGTCATTATCATGTCTCTTTAGGAATCAACTTTTTTTAGGTATTTGTATACTGAAAACGAGTTCCCTCCTTTGTTTCTTTTGCCCTACCCCACCTGGACCATCACTAAAAAGGAAAAAGACATACTACCATTATTATTATTATTATTTTAAAATTGATATTATCGGAGCAAAATATTTGATGTCTAAGTAATTTATATTTAACACTTATTGTTCTGGTCATATTTTTTTTTATTCCGACAATATCAATTGTTTCTTTCAATATTACACGATAGTGATTTGATTTGTGGAATGAACTATAGTAAATAGGTTGGAATATAAGTTATACACAGCATTTCGAAATATCACAAACATGTAACACAAGAAGAAGAAAAACTTATGAACCATGAAAGAACATGAGTACATAAAATATCATTTTTATGCATTTATAATTTGACCAAATATCTCTTGCACAAACAAACATAATGTTAACTTCCAAAAAACAAACATACATAATATTATAGCAGCTCCTTGACAAATTTGTATCTATAATATAATAATGCAGACGCAGCAACGGGTCAACGAGTGATACACACACTCACACACAAAATAAAAAACAAAATGATATAAAAACAAAATAATAATTAGAAAAATGGTTAATGCTTTGAAGGCAATACATATATATTGATTGTTAGGCACATTCCTTAAACTCGTACACGCAAATCTATGTGTTGTGTGGCACCAAAGTAATGGAATTGGCATATAATATAACTAATCGATACATCTTGCTTCAAAGAAAAGAATAACTTTGAGAAGAATAGGTACTCCTCCAACAATAAATCAGTCTATAACTATATATAGGTACCCTATATTGCTTTTTATTATTATTTAGGACGTGAAATATTTTGTTGAAATTGATTTATACTTCAATATATCGATCATGAAAATAATCGTTCAATAAATATATTATGATTTATTAACATAACAATACGAATGAATTTAGATAAGATCAACTATATGTTATTATGTTGGACTTCATATAATTGAATAATACATGTACAAATTGTCTAGGACGTACTCTCAGGTTGTTACAAATGTTAATATATTGTGTAGAATGGACAACACCATCAGTAGCGTAACATTTGTATTACTAAATATGTTAGTTTACATATCTATGCATACCACGGGTTTGTTGTTAAATATTTTTTTAATTTAATTTTCTTTCTGAAACCAAAGTAATATATTGAAAATTAATTACATATTTTCTTTAGTTAATTGTAGTCAGTAATTTAAAAATAAATTAAATTCAATAAGTAAAACTTCAAAATATGGATTGGTCTTGTCAACATTGGAATATTTGAAATGTATGAAATGAGTATTTTCTTAATCTAGGTTCCATTTAATTATTAAAATTATAGATGCAGTTATTATGTATTTATTTTTTTCAACAATTTTTTTGAAATAATTTTTTAAAGAAAATTTCGCACTTTTATATGTTGGATTAGTTGTGTTAGAATGTATTATTTTATTATTTGCTTTTCTTTAAAGGTGAATAACATATGTCTAATACATTTCATTTCTTTTTATTTTTATTTTAAAGCATTTATTGTTTGAGTTATCATCTCGCTCTTTATGAGTAAGGCATTCGCAATTCTTTTGTTATATATATTTTTCTCTTTCTAATATTAAATATTGTTTTTTTTATTTTTAGATATATTTTTCTAAACATGAAAAATAATATAATGTATAACAAACTATTACCACTACAATCATATATCATTCATTATCTCTATTGTCATATCCTCAATATCACCACTAGCATGATTTGTTCTTTAAGAGATGAAATATTAAGGGCATATTTAAAATTTTAAAAAAAATCCAAATAATATTAAATTTGAAATTTATATTTAATTTCATATAGTGAAAATATTTGTTTTGATGCACAATAATTTGTTTTATTATCTATTCGAATTCTATTACCCTTAGTTTTATTTAAAAAAGAGTTATATTGAATTTATTTTTTTGTAAAAATCAGTTTATATATTGATTGAGATTTATAGACTTAATTCTGTATTAGATTTCTTAATAGTATTAAAGTGATAATATCATAAGAAATTTCTACCGATAAATCTTTAAAATATTTTCCTTATAACAGAAAGTTATATATACAGATATAATTATTTGTATCATATATTCTGAAATGAATAAATATAGAATAATTGATTTTCTTTGCTTGCTTTATTAAAACAATTGATTAAAAGAAGGGGGATGGGGGCAGCACCCCCCTTTACATCTAACCCCCATTTCCTTCTTCCAAGTTTTCTCATTTCCCAACCTCTCTCTCTTTCTCTCTCCAGATTCTTCTTTCTTATTTCTACTTCTTTTTTTTTTGTCCTTTACTTTCATTCAACTCTAGATTCCTCTTTCTTATTTCAGCTTCTTAATTTTTTTTTCATTTATTCATTTAAATATTCTAATATTTTAGATATCTTCTTTATTTTATCACTGATCTAGATGTAATAGTGATGGATACGTTTGAATTAAAATTGATACTTGAAATTTGAAATTTTTTTGTGTTCCTTTAACTTCATATTATGTTTTTGTTTCTTTATCTTGATTATAGCAGTGAGTAATGACAAAGTTTGAATTCAAGATTTGATCATTGAAATTTGGAATTTTCAGGGTTGTTTAAACTTCATCCTATTACTTTCTTGAATTTTTTTTTATATATAAATACTCCTATTTTTATTTTGAATTTCAATTCGTCTGGGTTGTTGAGTTTATAATTTTCTTCATCCTCATTTTTTTAGTTAGGGTTTCATTATAAAGTTTAATTTGTGATTTTTCAATTGGGTATGAATCTAGATTTCGGTTCTTGCAATGATGCATGTTGCTTTGAAACCATATTGAAATTTGGTGAGACTTTTCCTAAAATCCTGGAGGTGATTGTATGATTTAATTGTTGTTTATTTTATTTTTATTTTTACTTTATTAATCAAAGTCAAATTCGTCCGTAATTAATTGGTAAATAGTTAAATTGGAGTTATAACCGAGCTATTTCAGCAAGAGACCATTAAATCTGAGTGAAGTCAGATTAATGACCGAGTCCCTGATGGAGAGGATAACTTTGCTGAATTAATAAATAATAATAGATTTGGATGAATATATATATATACACACACACCCTTATTACACATGCTAAAATATAAATACACACATACTTTCTACTCATTTTCGGTTAAATACCATGAAAACTACATTAGAAAATAGAGAATCGTGCAAATTATCATATATGATGTGTAACACTTTTTGTATGATCATAAAAAATAAGACTATTTTGGATGTTCTACATATCCTTATACTTAACAATTATAAAAAAAAAAAATTCTACTTAAAATTGGTTCAATTGTAAATTGGACCACTGTCCAATGACCTAAAGTTCATCTAAACCATCATATTGCAGATCTATCATATCATATAATCCATGTCATGAACATAACATGCATCTCGCTAATCTTAAGATGTCATTACACCCACGTACTCATTACCAATTACTTTGCATAATTTTTTTTTATTAATTTACAAAATTCAAAACTCATACATCTTCACTTCTTAAAAAAAAAAAAGTAATTGATGATCGGAGAGTTCAATCGACAGATTTTAAGATCTTGAAAATTGAGCATGTGTCTACTACACAGATATTTTTATTGACAAATAATACATGTTCATCGTCACTATGTTACATCAGCGTCTCATACTCTGTTTTGAAGATCAAACTCGTTACCAGAGTATGTCATTTCATATTAATATTGTGTCAGCCATTGTTTTGGGACACCATATATTTACGATAAGTCATCATTAAACTCTTCCACAAATAAAATGGTTTCATCAGCCAATCTTTCACTCTTAATATCGTAATGAGATTGAAAGGCTCATGATCTGACTTTGGCAAGACGAGCCCTTATTTCTTCTAGTTCTTCCTCATCATCAGCTCCCTCTTCCTACATATTCACAAAACAAAAATATACTAAAACAAAATAAATAATCTGTTTCAAATTTGTTAATTTATGACTACTTAAAGGAGCACACAAAAAGCCATTGCAGTAACAATGAAGAAACTACCTCTGCATCTTCTGCTGACTGCGCAGGTTGCTTCAATTTCTCCTTCCTTGCTGCTTCTGGAAGCTGGGCAGCAGTTTCACCAGCTATTTCGGTTAAGACTTTATCAATTTCTTCTTCAGTCTCCTCTTCTATATCCTCTGAATCCAAAGCAGAATCAACAGCATCATTCACAACCTCTTCTATCACACCCGCCTGTGATCATACAATGAGGGGGTTATAGCCAAGAAACATGAACAGAAAAGATATTTCTCTACAGGACAGAAGACTCGAAACTGAGCCCTCAACTTTTTACAATGTAATTAATTATCATCCAATTTGATCTAAAATTATATAATAAATTTCCCTTTTCAGAATGTTTTAAAGTTATGGATGCATTTTTTAATTTACACCTTAAAGGAACGTTAAATTCTTTGTATGCCACTACCTGTATCAAGTATGTTGTATTGTTGTGTGCCATAATACCACTAATAGTCTAGTCTGCTCTCTAATCAAAGCGACATGTATGGTAACATAAAGTGTCGCTCAAAGTTGTTATTCTCAACATGTATCTAATAATTTTGGAACAGCAATGTTTGGTGCAGATTTTACTACAGCCAAAGTTGTTATTCTCAACATGTATCTAATAATTTTGGAACAACAATGTTTGGTGCAGATTTTACTACAGCCAAATTTCTTTAAGGGCCGTTCAGCCATTACAACTCAACCAACGATCTCAAACTATGACTCTATGATGCAGTTGAATTACATGCGATATGTAGAAACAAAAATATTAATGAAAATTCCCTAAGTTACTTCTCGAAACCTTGCCAGATATATCTTGATAGAACGCAATGTCCAATCCCAGCCCCAGTCCCGATCCCAACCAATGAACACTCAGTGGATGCAAAATTCCCCAGATTTAGCACCAGATGAAATAAGTCACCAGTCCTAACAAAATCCAAAGAAACGATTTGTCTGATGCAAGTACCGACATAACTTTGTTGCTTAAACCAAGTCCTGCAGATTATATGAAGCATTCCACTTCATTACATATTTGCTATCCATATCACTGTATCTAGTAACTACACCCTACCATGATCATAATCCCCCATACAAACGAAAATGATGGGCAAAGTTTATTGCATCCAATAGTTCATGGCAACTTCTTGCTAGTTTATAATCCTGCCCAGCTAACACTAGGACATAAGTAGATAGCCTAAACGTCTTCAGGTTCTGGCACATTTGGTTTCCATGAGGCATTTGGAAGTTTCATGAAAGTATAATGCTTTATAGACCGTAAGCACTCTTAATATTACGCAAAGATATCTTTAAGGGATTACTTCTCCAAGTGTGAGGAAAAGTGAGACTAAGAAAGAGGAACTTGGACCCTGTTGCTTCGAACAACTGGAAAATTTGGATTAGTTTGCATATTAGTGGAGCCTTGGTTATTATTAAATGCAAATAAGACAAATTAAGCCAGCCGAAATATAATTTAAAGTTAAAAAAAAAGCGTAGATAAATGATACTGAAGAGCCCACTAAGAGATTGGAATCTTGTAGTTCCCACAAAAATCTATATGATTAAAGCACAGACAAACATGAAACCAAACAAAAGGCGAGCTGATACTCACTGGTTTAAAATATAATAGCAATAGCCTTTCTATTTTACAAAGGCAAATGATCTTATATTGTGGAATAAATGAAGTATTATCTTCTTGCAAGATTAACAAAATAAGGTACCTTGGTCATTTCTTTGCTGAATTCTTGCATTGTCACAGCCATTTGAGGAGCCTTCATGAGATTATTGACAATCTTCATGACTTCAGCACTCTTGGACAAGTGTCCTACTGTACGCGCAATAGCTGCAAAATAATTGAAAATCAATTTCCTCTTCCCAAACACATGCATTACCCATTGAACTACACAGACACACACATGGAATATATATATATATATATATATATATATATAGAGAGAGAGAGAGAGAGAGAGAGAGAGAGAGAGAGAAGTAAATAAATTTACAAGACTGCACTTATAAGAAAATAACATGATATTCCTTTATACTAAACTTGCTCTGGTTCAGTAACATGGCTTTAAATTAATTTGAAAAATAAATAAATAAAAATGCATACTTTACCAAAAAATTCATAACCTGAGATCATTTCAGAAGAGATAATGCAAATACATTTGCATTCATGCATTCACTAATCATAGTTCTTTTGGCTAAATTATGTCACAGTTTTCCTGAAGGATACTCATAAAAGTTATATATACAATAATGTAAGATTTTTTTTACTGTAAAACAAGCGGTCCTCCTAGAAGAAAACCTTAAGGAAGCACAGGTTACTACGTTGGATAAGAGAAGGATTGTACCAACACTTTCTCCAAGGTGCATTGATATTGAATTTAATTGAGCCTTGTTTTCATAAAGACGGTTCACAGTTTGTCTAGATCTAACCACCTCTTTGGCAAGTGCCTGAAAAGAATATGCAAGTGGAACATGAAACAGAAAGAGAATTAAAAAAGGAAAATAGACACACTACTGAAGTTCAACTAACAAAAAAGGCCAACAAAAAGGCCTCATTTTTCCAGAATGCAAAAATTTTAAATATCCACTCAGAACAACAAAATATACAACATAATAAAGGTGAATCACATTATGTACAGAATTATCAGAGCTGAAAAAGTAAACGAGGAAAGGAAAAAGGTTCCTCTAACCAAAAAGACAAGTGAAGATAAGTGTGTACATCCATAATAAAGGTTTTGTACTTCAATCTCTGTGAGCGTTAAAAAAAACTTCTACTTGTTAAAACGTGAAGTTTCAAATAAATCAACCATAGCAGCAAAAAAAGCAGACAACGCACCCTGATATTTTTTCGTAAGCAAGAAAAGGAATTAAGAAAACCCTCAACAAGAGGAATGGAAGATAGAAAGCGATAGACCATATCAAACATTCCGACCGCACTTGTGGCTATCAAGAATAGCAAGGCCCACACACTCGATAAGGAGCTTGCCATGTTCACTCCAATTCACCATCAATTCATGAAATCAGATTTCTCATTACCACCACATGTGGAAAGAAACCTAGATCTCACAAAAAGCGGCAAATAAACTATCTCAATCGTTTGTGTCACAAGTGTATGAACTAGCTGAAGCAGATTACAGATGCTGCAAATGTAGATCTATCTTCACCAAAAAAGAAATAAAGATCTATAAAAATGAGTTTTCTCTAAATTGCATATTGCAACCCACAGCAGTCACCCCTAAACAAAGAACAAAAAACTAACACAATAATCCAGGGGAACACCAGATACCTATAGACAATATAATGTTTAAGTGATTTGTTGAAACTAACAGAAACTAAAACAATGAGCTACATTACAAAGGGTCAACAAAATTAATAAGACAGGCCACTACAACTCAAAAACTAATAGGTAAACATAAAGTGATTCATTATGTCTAGAAGTTGCCAAGCAATCATTATTCATCTTATACACTAGTTAATCCCAACTAAAAGTCATCATAGCAAGGCATGCTCGGCAATGACTTAGAAGTAGTCAAAATTGACTACTAAGTTAATAAAAACTATTACAGTGTTTGTGTAATACTTTTTTGTTTACTTAAAAGTTAACTTATAAGTCAGAAATAAAAAGTAAGGTGTGCTTATTTGAGAAAATGACTTCTAAGTCATAATTTAAGCATCAATTTTGACCAATTCTAATTACCAAAAAGCCCTCTATTATTTATAGCATATTACAGTATTATCTTGCCTTATCTTATCCCCAACCTCCACCAACATATCATCGACTTAAAAGGTATTACTATCCAAACAAATTTTCATTTGTTTTGATTCAAAAACTGACTTCTAAGTAAAACCAATTCCGAACACTTTTTCTTAAAAATTATAATTTAAACAAACTTAGAAGTTAAAAGTTAAAAATGACTTAGAACTCAGAATAAAAAAAGTTATTCACGAACAGGGCCTCATAGTGCGTCTGTAAACTGTTCAATCACATGACCAGTAGCTTAACCCCTTGATCTAAAGTTTCGTCCCAAACAGTGAAGCTTTATATACATCATCTAGTAAAAATACAAAAAATGTAAACTACCTTCAAACTAATTTTGAATTAAGTGGGTTTCTTAATCTAATGAAGTTACCGTCTAACATGTATATGAAGTACCATTAAAATAGAAAGACGAATAGAATGAAAGCTCATATGAAGTACCTTAGCAGAACCCATATCATTCCTCTTAGCAGCCTCTCGAATTGCTTTCTGTACATTCTTCTCCTCTCTCTGTATATCTGAGCAAACCCAATACAAGTCAAAACAAAAAAATTTAAAAATATATATAGTTATTGAAGTGCCCAACTGGGATGATCTCGAAAATTTTGATTAATTTAAAAAAAAAAAAAAAAGGAAAGAAAAAAAGAAAGAAAGAAGATGGGTAATTTAGAAAAGGGGGTAAAGAAGAGAAATAGACCTCGAATTTGGCGATCGATGTTAAGGCACTCTCTGCGGAGACGACGCTGCCACTCTCTCAATTGTTTTTGGGGTTCTACTTTTGGTTTCAGCATGTTCTTTACTTTCTCCATCTCCTTCGAACCGCTGAAGCAAGCACTTCACAAAATACAACGTAGTTGTTCGACGACGAACGTAGTGATGATTAGAAACCTCCGATTGACAAAGATCTGATCTTTTACACGGACTGCGCAGTTGTTCGGATAAAATTAAGATGCTGAAGAGGGTGATCTGTTACAAAAACGATTTATACATTCTACAATATGACTTCAGTAATTGATAAACAAATAATAATTGATAACCACTAACCAATCCTAATGAGCAATCCGCTACTTGGCACTTTCCTCTTTCAGAACAAAAGAAATTTCGTGTTTGTACATGTTTTTTTCCCTTTTTTTTTCTTTTCTTATTTTGACCAAAAAAATTTGGGTACAGTTTAATAAAAGTAACATAGATTTAATTTGTTTTATAAATATAATAATAAACTATTAGAAGGTATAGTGAGGTGTCAAAAATTAAACTTTCCCTGAAGCTTAAATAAATCTTGTTACGTTATTTATAATTAGGATTATAAGAAAAATCCAAAAGTTATACTCCCTTCATCCCAAATTAAATGTCATAATTAAACTTTGATAGTTAAATTGATCAAATTTTAATTTTAAAATTTGACAAATATATTTATATTATAACAATTATAAAAACTAAGTATTGTAACTAATTGTATAAATTTTTATTTGATATAAATATTGCCATCTGTATCTTTATAAAATAATAATAATTGTGATTTTAAAATCGGTCAGTTTAATTATTAAAATCAAATTATAATGTTTATTATGGAACGAATGGAGTATATTATTAATATGGAGTATATATTAAAACGAAAAAAGTATGTAACTTCAAAGTTGATATACACAATGTACCAAATAAAATGAATAATTATTTCCAATCTCCAACTCAAAAAGAAATATGCTTTATTTGTATCTAAACTTAAAGTCTAAATACATCAAACTCTTTTCTACTTTTATAATATCACTTTTAGGTAACTTACAAATTTTAAAATTTCAATGAAAGAGACTCACGCGCGATATGTGTGTATCTTTATTTTATTTTTTCCTTTTTTGTGTGGCAAAATTGTGGGAGCTCAAGTCGTGAGGGAGAACTTGAATGTTTTGTGGTCTTTTTTTTAATTTATTTTAAATGTGATACAAATTCACAAACTTTTAGGCCCAAACTCTTAATACTATATATAAATAGATATTACAACGTAGAACAATCCTTTTTATTTTTTCAACTCAACTGGCCTTTCGACCGATTCGAACCAACCCATTAGTGACATTTAAATCGAGCTCAGCTGAAATTATCTGGGCCGAGTATTATAAGTTAGGTTGAGATGAACAGAGTATAGACCGTTTCACCATTTCTATGGGCTTCTAATTGAGTTCCAAGTAAGATCTCTAGCCTGCTATTACGTCTTACATTATTATTATTTACACCTTCTCGTTGTACTTAAAACTTTTTAACAATATTTATGAATTTATATAATGTGACTGGTTTGATTGATTTTTGATTTATGAAAAAAATCAATACTACGACCACACTATATTCCAAGTAAAAATTTTCTATTTTAACTTCTTACAAATTAAGGCACCATTTAAATATTTGAATTTAACGGTCTCAACACAACAAACTTAAATGCAAATTTTTATATAAAAAGCTGGTAATATCAAATACTAATGAATCGGCCTAACTTAAGTTAATTAGTCTAGAAGCATATAAAAAGCTAAGAGGGACATTCTGAATTCAACGAGATTGAATGGTTGTACAAGGGTACTAGAAGATAAAATTAAATTTGTTTACTATTGTCATTTGATAATAGTTATTTAATGAAAAGATATAATTTCTTCTAGTCTTGTTCGGTTATTTGATGATGAAAAGAATCTTATTTATACTTTGAGATTATATTTACTTTATAAATTAATCAAAAGTCCTGTTCAATCGGAAGAATACGTATATCATCAATGTTTATTTTCTCTCGTAATCGTAGACTTAAACCCAATTATGGGTGAGCCACACACGCCGTGCATGCGATCTGATTCATACGGCGGAGAATCTCTCCCCACAGGTCACAGCTCTGGTCGTGCCATGGTGGTTTTCGGTGGCTCCGACACCGGCACGCATCCGCAATATTGGGTATTATCGACCACAAATTTGTCCGGTGACATTTTTTAAAGGGTCCGACTAAAATTCAATCCGAAGTCTAATTAGATATCGGATAGTAGGAGTGATGGACAAAATAAATTATTTTATTTTTATTTTCAGGTCAAGTATGATTCGAGTAAATATGCATGTCATATGTGTGTATGTGTGTGTATCCAGAAATATAGCGCTCTACCTATAGTTTTAAATATCCTACTGATCTGACTTGATTTTATATTTCTTTATTTAAGAACTTTTTAATTGTTACATTTATTCTTATTAATAATAAAGGATGAAGTGCGCGCCTTCCTTCTAGCTATAGATATAAGTTAATTAGTTGGAGATGATAACAAATTGTATTAGTAAATATTAATTATTAGAGACAAAGTGATTAGTTAGAGAGTTGATAATTATTTTTTGTTGCAATTATTGATAATTATCTTAATCGATATTTTAAGAGTAATAAGCCATCAATATCCCATATGGCCGGTCACCAAAAAATACAAAAAATTTCTTTCATGTAGATTTGATGCACTTCAAATATTTCTCTCAGATTTATTCCCTCTCCATTATGGGTTTGAAAAATAGCCAAGAACAAATAAATCTTATTCTTATCTGGTCGAGAATTTAATAGCCTTGCAACGTACAATTCTATTCCAAGGTTGAAGCTGTTTATTCCTACATGAATACGATTATTCCACCTCCATTCTCTAGTTCAAAATTTAAATTGTCGGTAGGGTACTTCAAATTAATGCAATTTTAGACTTTATTAATTCTCTAAACCAATTTCAATTCTCCCCACATCATTTTTCTCTCTTTCACATTCACCAACTACTTAACATTTTGCATGTTGCCAATTTTTTTTTATTTTAATTTGTGTGTGTTTGAATTGAATAGTTAAAAAAGAAAAAAAAAAACAGTCCTTAGATATAAAGTAAAATAACTATTAAGTATACGTACCTATCTGTCTATGAGTGAATCTTTTCCTATTTCTGCATAAATTAAGTTAATACAAAATTGTTCGAAAATTAAACGATTGTCAATTTATTCAATTTGTCAATGGATTTTAACCCTAAATTAATTAATTAATTATATTTACGTATACATGTCAAATTGATTAAGAGATTTTTCGTTCAGATAAAGCTAATCGAGTATCACGTCCTGCTGCAGCATGAAGCATACCAAAAAAGTCATTTCATTAAATAATGCCGGTAGGATGTAACTTGTAAGACTTAATAAAGCTATATGTTATCTTATATATAATAATAAGAATAAGAACAAGAATAATGTATATATATGGCTAACGTTAAATCAAATATTACCCTGTAACAAAATCTTTGGTGAATATACGTGAAAGCAATGTACTGCCTCTGATTAATTATTACCAATCCAGGCTGCTTAAATTATTTTATTATTGTTTACTGGTACATGCAATATATCTTGTCAATTTAATTTAAAATGACATATTATAATTTGAAATAAATTATAAGCAACAAAAATGATGTGGTCTTACATATGTTTGTCCTCTTGAAATAGCTACCGTACGTATCCCTCTTACTCTGCTCTCATTATGCGCAGATTTTGAGGATAATAATATAGACGAAAGCTGATTATATGAACATAGTTTTCTCAATCTACTAGATTTGGATTTGGCAAAATTTTCAAAATTCTTCAATAAAAAAGGAAAGTTGCCAAATTAGCTAAACATAGCAAGTGCAATTGCCTCGTGAGATTTTAATGCAATGTTCTAGAGATTAAAACAGCTAATTTTTTCTATTACAGCTTCCATTGTGTGAGGCGAATGTTAGGTGTATTGAATGATATTCCTTTTAAATTTTCTTGTAAAATGATACCAAATATAAATATCAAAGACGAATGGTTATATTCTAACTGGTTAAGATTTCTTTTATTATTTACTGTGATCTTAAGGTCATATCCGAATTTATTTACCGACAACAATATTATATGTAGATTATTGAAGGTTCGAATTTATCCACCAACATCAACATTATTATACGTTGATTATTGAAGAATACAAGGTAAATTATTTCAATCCGACTAGGCCCTCACTTAGGATGATACTTATCTGAATGAATTAGGAATATTTGAAGAAAGTATCAATATTGATATAGTGTCATAAAATTAATTTTTTATTTATTAATAGATTACTTAGACGTTTCCATTTTGTGACCACGTAGGTATTACCCATGCAAAATGCACATAATTAATACGGAGTAACCAGTTAACCAATAAAAGGAAATACTCTGGCATTTATGTTTGTACTGTCTGTGCCAAAAAAGAACATAAATTAATAATATATTATTTCATTAAAATATCTCCGCCTCTAATAAAATTAAGATTAGTTGATAAGATTTGCATCTTGAAGACTTGTAGCTAAAAACAAAATTGAGCAATTACATTTTAAGCATTATGTCATTAGTGGTTCTTTATTATTTTGGCTCCAGAATCCATAAATGTATGCATATATAAAACAAACAGCCTATATCAACTGATTATAATTGCTACAATGGGATAACTCCCAAATCTTGTCTTTTGTCACTTAAAATATTTTGTGACGTTGACCAATATTATATATATAAATTTTAAAAACAGTAGTATGATGTAGTCGATCGGTGACAGTTAGGAATTAGAAACCAATAGGGTTGCTAAATCAGTAAAGGCTATGAATTAAGTTAGCTGATCATCCATGATGAAATATACACATCATTAAATAATAATGTGCAAACTAATAATAATATTTCATCAGTTTCCAAATGGGGAAAAATTAAAAGAATTTAATCAAAGTCGTTGTACTTAATTTATTTCTTTTTCGGTTAGTGAAAGTTGTCGTACTGTTATAATTTGTTTTGTTAATAAAACAATTATTTAGTCTCACCACCATTTATGAAAATATAATTTCTTTTGTCTTTTTAACTTTTCGTCTTTTCTTTTCCTTTTCTGATTTTTTTTTTTGGTTATTCACCTAAATTGTCTTTAATTAATGCTTAGTATGTATATCCTTATAACTGAATTACGTGGTGGGTTTATATACCCTCGACACTTCTTGCTTCTCAATCACTATATATTGATTGTGGCCTCCATGTATTGATTAAGGTAGGCCAGTGGCCAATAGTTGATAAAGAAAACTTTTTAAGTTTTGAGTTTTGTCCTAGAAGGATCGGTTCTTATGTATTAACTCTATTCGAGTGTTAGGTTGCGTTTATTTTGATTAAGTGTTGAATTTGAATAAATTTATTAAATTTGAATTTATTGAATAAGTTAAGTATTTATATTTAAATTTGAATATGATAATACATGAACAATAACTTTATTATTTGTTTAATATTTTATCTCAAACATTTGAATGGTACTATTTTACTATTTTACCCTTCAATAATATAACAAAGTATTTTAGATAATGGCAAAATAATTTGCCATTTTTTTCAAGTAAACGTGAATAAATATTTGAAAATTTGTTTGGAATTCAAGAATGGAACACTTAAAATGAGCTCAAAGTAAAAATATAATGTAGTTACAAGCTCTAAACAATTTTGCTATGAATTAATATTTATTGATCACTCGACTAAATTGTTTGAATTTACTAATAAATTTTCTTAGAGTGATCCACGTTCATTGTTTTATATTATATCCAAATTACATAAAAAATTTACACTACGAAAATAAATATCCTACTTAATGTTGAAATAATTATGAAGAAAATAATTTTTCAATAACCATTTCAAATACACGTTAAAGTGAAGAAGGACGAGATCTAATCCAGGTGTCAAAGAATCAAATAGAACACTGTATATGTTTTTGTTCCTCAGGTTTTAATTACACTACACATCACTCCTTGAAATGATACGAACAATATTATAAATTTATAACTGCAAATTCTTTGCGAAAATATCAGATTTCATAGGAATGAATTTTGGGGGCAATCCTGTCATATGTATTAATTATATATGTGCTGTATAACAGAACTATAACCATGCGCCGTCGATTTGTCCAATTGGAAGAAGAAGACGACTGGTATTAGGAAGTATTACCATTAAAAATTTACAATTCACCATTTTATATCCGGATGATATATATTTGTACCTTCTGATTTCTCTTTTGTATTTTTTTATACTTCATACATGGTGAAAAGTTATATATTTAGAGATTGATTTTGGAATTATTCTCCTTAGAAGGCGGCCGTGTGTTAATCGATATATGGGAGAAGATGGCAATTTTGAATTTGGAAACACACGAGGAAGCGACGAGGAGACAGTGCAATCTAGGATAATATTGTCCTCAACAAAGATAAATTACGTCTAACCGCGTTAAGCGAAAAATTTTTAAGTTTATTCTATTAAGAGATTATGAACCTAATAAAATTGAATAAGTAGAATAGACAAACAATCTGAATATATAAGTTGTCTAAGCGAGATCAAATTCTAAACTATTAAGACCCATTTAGACTTAAATAAACACCGCTTTAATTTTTGATGATTAACGTAATTGACTTATTTCTATTAACGTAAAAGTTGAAGAATTGATTTGTGGTAACGGCCATAGATTGATCGGAGAAAATAATGAAAATAAAAATAATTTTATTTTCCTTTCTCTAAATTTTGGATACTATATATGTAATAATTAACCAAAACATTAAAGAAAACAAAACAAAAACTACATTCTAGTTTGAGGTAGCAAGTCTAATAAAGTGGCAACGTACTCAATAATTTCTTGAAATTTAATTAAGAGCATAGTATATGGATCTGAAAGTTATAGCTCACCATACCAATGATTTGAATTGTATATTTTAATATATGTATCCGTACTATTGAATTAATTCATGAGCTAGTTTCAAGGTAAGTAGGGACTACGAATGGTGAGATCAAGGCCCAAGGGGGCGGTTTATAATAGCTTTCGGAGAAAGCATGATAATTGAACATCCTACTAATTGATATTTTATGTGAAGCTTCAAATGTAAAAACTAAAATAAAAATTGCTCTTTGGTTTTATCTTGAAACTTGATTTTAATCAACTAATTGACACGCATTTTGTATCAATTCTCTAAAGTAAATTATTTTATATTACTTTTTTCGTCCAGATTTATTTGTCACAATTGACTTTGAAGTCAAATTGACTAATTTTAAAATTCATATGTCATCAAATATACTGTAAATTTTGGAAATACAAAAGTTAACCTTTATAGTATACATGATAATAGTTATGCAATTAGCTTTAATATACTAAAAAAAATAAATAAGTGATTACATTTATCGACAGTTACTTATTTACCATCATTATAAGACTCGTATTTTCTTCTCGTCTCCTATATAAAATTAATTTATGTGTGTTAATTTTCATCCGTTGTGACTTTACATATATATCCACATTTAAGAAACAATTAATTTAACCATAAAAATCAAATGGAAACAGGTAAAAGCGAAGAGAATATCAAAGTAACGTGTGATAACAGAGTCAGAAAGTAGACCTTGCGTTATAGGTCGATATGGAATGGAATGAGCAACGGAAGTTAGTTATGAATGGACAAAGGATGGGCAACGTGAATCGATCAGTTGAAAATATTGTGGTAGGCCAGAGAGAGAGAGAGACGTTAGCTCGATCAATGGGGCATGTTTGAAGTATTAGTATGGTTTGAATTTGTTCTATACAGAAATTAATTAATAACTATATAATATATTTGAATTTTGGAGGAAACATGATATAACAATACGAATATGAAGAGATCATACTTTAAGAGGGATATTTTTTTTTTAACTAAATTAATTTTAGTCGTTTGTATGATTTGAATTAGAGAAAAAACTTGGTAACAATATGATCGAATATAAATATGAAGAGGTCATACATTAATTATTTATTACGGTTGTACGTGATTATAAAATTGTATAAGACGTCGAGAAACAACAAATATTTTGAGAAATACTATTGGAGTCTATAGGTTTTTGGCCTATTTTCAATCCAATTCTGTCATTCGTCTCCCAGATGTGTATGGCTCGAGACTAGTGCTCAGATATAGACATTAGACAAAGCATGTTTAATCAAAATTAGAGGAAATTAATAAATACCACCAATTAAGGAACGCAATTAGGTCATACCAAAAACTATAAATTTCATATCAGGGTCTTTTAATATGTGTCACATGTGGTAATTTTATTTCATCAAAAACAAACACATTAAGAATAGAATAATTGCTTACGGTGTTTTTGGGCATCATTAAAAAGAAGAAAAATTGTCCCTTTGTGTCATGATATCTAAGTAACCGCCGGCAGTTTATATCTGATTTCTTATCTTCGTACTTCTCCTTTCAATTCATGTTTCAAGTTTTAAAGTTTTTAGGAACATACACATGAAATTATTTGTATTTGAATTCAGTCAATGTTTTCACTCTATCCAAAAATTATAATATATAAGGATTAGTGATGAAATAGATTGCTTTTCATATTTATAATAGTAATTATAAATTTAACATAAACTTTGCACGTATATATATATATATATTTGTGTCCAAGAAACTAATTATAAAATAAAATTTTAAAAAAATTTAATTTAAAACAAACGACTTCACGGTAACGATAGATCAATGTCATAATAAATCTCACCCCCCAATTAAGGAGCTAAATAGATGGAACGGATTAGTCCGAGGAGTTCAGAACAGTGTAGCATTATATGCCCCATGTGATGTAGAGCAGATGGATGTGGATATTTGTGAGAATGTGATGTACAAAAAAATATGATTGAGTCACCCCAGTAATTGAGGCTCCATGCCTAGGTTAAATACGCAACAGGATATATTGCTGTTGGACTCACACCACACGCATCAATTACTTTGCCTACTTTCATGTCTGTTGACCATTCACTTTTTAACATTAATATACTCCACTTGTTATAATCTTGGTCAATACATACGATGATACTAATGTCTAGTTGCAACACTGATGTAACGTACTAAATTAGTAGTTCGATTATTTCTAAGTTCATGCATTCTTTTTTCGTTATCATAGGTACAAACTCGTTCTTTGTTCTTTTTCCAATCTTTTATTTTCAAATTCCATGGAATAATTATTTTATTTTTTTTTTATCTGTGAAATATTTACAAATACTAATTCTTACTTCCACGTGAATTTTGACCACCACCTTTAAACAATAAGAGAATGTCCTTAGTGGTTGAACTAATCGACAGCCTCAAGAATAATCATTTGTAGACACTAGCATATGGGGTGTGTGTGTGTGTGGAGAGAGGACCGATCAATAGTTAATAAATGTTGTAACAATCATTTCGCTACGTATACATGTACGATGCAACAAAAATGAAAATGCATTAACTTTTTGTTGTAGTACGTAGCAAAAGTTAATAAAATATTACTTCTATTTTATTGTATTTTCAAAGGATTGTGAGCTAAGGAGCTGATCGAGGTTTTTTTCATTTCTTTATAAATATATTGAATAAGCATAATCTTAAAATATATGTTTACATTTATAAGAAGAAGATGGTACGAATAAAGTGACTTCTTTGGGACAAGAGCATGTTTGCTGCTTATTTTGAAATTTAGTAGTTTTAAGTTATAAGGCAAAAATACTGAAATTATCCTTCTATTTTGTGTTTGGTTTCAATTTAGTTTTTGTAAAATTTAATTGTCATAATAATCTTTGTACTTCTTATTTAGGTTTTATTTTGATTCAAATTTAATATTAGGTATTTATAAAAGTTGACATGTATTAAAAAAATACCCAAATAATGCTTATTTGAATTTTAATTTTCTTTTAAAATTTTCTAACTATTTTACCATCAAAATGTATATCATTCCTTATTTAACAAATTTATTATTTATCAATAATTACACCAAATTCCTTCCAATATTAAAATAATAAATTTTATATTTTAATATTCTTCATTTATAAAAACTATACTTAATAATATAATATGTGTCGCAAGAATATATATATATATATATATATAAAAGAAAAAAGGATGCTCTCATGTGAGTATATAATTGTTCATGTACAATACATTGTATTTTTCATTTCTTTCTGAAAAATTTCAACCTATAAAAGTATTTAAAATATATATGGTCATCAATTTTTTCAAATATAAATTATGATGTTTAACATATATATTATAACTATACAAAAATAGTGTTTTTTTCTATATACATAATCTAAATATTGTATTATTAAGAATGTTAAATATCACTAAAATTTTTGGAAGACGTATCATGATATACTATATATATATATATATATATATATATATATATAAATTATACAATATACTTATATATGATATTGTAATATTTATTGTATACATTATATAATATATATATATATATATATATAAACTCACAAGAATGTCCATCTATCAAATCGATCACAAGCTACTACAAAAAAGTCATATAAACTTATTCAATCTCAAGTAATTAAGCCGACAAGGCCGGTCGAGACTTGTGACTGATAAAGATTCCGCAGCTTGTTGAACGTACTACATCAATTTTTGACTACTCAGCTCCTTTTGTACTTCATTAGTTTCTTTGAAAATAATCTACATATATCAAAATATGAATTGGTTCTTATTTAACTGCGGAAAAAATGCTTTATTTCTTTTTCTTTGTATCTATTTTCTCCGGCAAAGAAGATTCTATATATATACATCTCAAGGAGTAGTTTTATTTGACTTTCTTATAAGTCATTACTACCTTATGCAAAGTTTTCTATGGAGTTTATATTACTAATGACTTTACAATATGTATATAAAAGTTAAATATTAAAATATTGCAAATTGATCTTTTAAAACGTTAAATAGACTTCTTGCGCGTGATTTATGATAATAAGAATCTTACTTCCAGTGGTATGTAACACATCAGCAGCAGAAAAAGGTGTTACCAATTTATATGAAATTGTAGGAATATGAGGCTATAAATGAGCAAAAAATACAAAATGAACAAAAAATATTCAATAAAATTATTTAATTTGGTAGATCACACATAGAGTGGTGATGTGAACTTGGTGGTCCACATGAAATCATCTATTTTGGCAAATGTAACAGCTTCCATATTTATTATTTATGATGATCATACCGGCATAATCCTGAAAGAAGCATGTAAAGATTACCACCCAAATTTAAAAATCATTTAATTTGAGAGAACTTTTAACTATAATAAATAATATGGATTTTTATATAAATTAATAAAATCACAAATAAATGCAAGTACGAAAGGTGAGCAAAATGTAAGAAGAGAATAAATGAGGCATGTGTGATAACGGAAATATATAATAGGCCTGTTCGCGTCCTGCTCTTATAATAGCTTTTATAACTGTTGCTGGTCTAGCTATATATTGAAGTTGGAATGAAACTTTTATGGTTCATAATTTAGTTACTTTTTAATTAATATTCCAATAGTATATTTTATCAGTAAAAAGTATTATTTTCATATTAATTACTTTAATAGCATATTTTTTGTTCTCTCAAATAAAATTTTGAATTAGTTTCACTAATATATATACCATAAACCATACATTTAAGCTAGACAATGGATAGAGGAGCTTAATTAGTTCATTGAAGGAAGATGATCTTTATAACTGTGTTCTCTAAATTCAGATACTATCGGATTACAACGTACCAAAACAAGATGATTAATTCATGAAAGAAAAACGAAAACTTTTAACATAGCCTATCAAGTTTTCAAATTTACACCATCTTTAATTATGGTTTAAACAAGTCGAATTGAGCTGAACTCGAACCAAGTTTATTTGAACAAATTTATAAGCAAGTCAAGTTTAACTAAACATTTTTATTAATAAGTCAAGTCGAGACTAAAATCTTTTATGAATGAAAATTTGTGTTTAAGATCGGCTAATTTAACTATTTGAAAGAAATAATTGATTCTAACTTAACACAAATTGGACAATATAAATTAGTCGAATTTAATCAAATTTTTTAAATTTAATTCTAATCGAGCCGAACTTAAAAATTTTAATAAAAGATAATTTAATTTAAACAAGTCCAACACGAATTTATTCATAAACTATTGTGTTACCCTACCTTTTTTTTGTTTTGGTAAGTATTACGACCCTACCTTTAACACCACCTTGAATTGAAGCATAATAATATTATCGATAACAACATAAAATTTTGTGACCATATAGCTAGTAGGAGTTACTGTTAAAGTAGCTAAGTCATGACATGATGGCCTAGCTTGTATGTATCATATCTCCAAATTTGCTCCATTAACTGAACAACCCTAACCAACATGTTTCCTCGATCATATCATTCAAGTTGAATAAACAGTATATATATATTTACACGCACACACAATATTTACACACACACACACACACATATATATATATATATCGTTTTCGATAAGGTTTGAGTTTTTGTCAATTAGTATAACTTCCATCAACCTCCTTATCACTTCTTTCCATAGTTGGACCCCTCCATTCTCCCTATTTATACCACTTATGTCTTTCCATATCCTTCCACAATTAATTAAATCCTCCAACATTTCATTCAATTCCATATCGCCCTCCCTCTCTCTCTCTATCTATATCTTCTTCTTTCTTAATCTATAGCCACATTCCTAGCTATTTATTTCATTTTTGATCTTATCTTCATATTCATGGATCTTCATGTATTTTTTCTTCTCATTTTCTTGTACCCTTTAACAAGTAATGGCCAGGGTCCCCCTTCACCTGGCTACTACCCTAGTTCTAGGGTTTCTTCCATACCTTTTAATCAAGCCTTTAGGAATCTATGGGGCTCCCAACATCAAACTCTTGACCAAAACACTGTTACTATTTGGCTCGATAGAACTTCAGGTCTCATACACACACACACACACACACATATATAACTAAATTCACTTTTCTAGCTCAGTGCAGCATTTGCATGGATATATGCATTCCCCAAATTTCTCATACTTTACTAAATCAAGAATCAATTTCTAAATTTATTTTTAATTTTGAATTATATATATTGCTAATTTTCTTTTGAATGTAGGAAGCGGTTTCAAATCGCTTGATTCGTACCGATCGGGGTACTTCAATGCCGCTATTAAGCTCCAGACAGGTTATACTGCAGGGGTCATTACATCTTTTTATGTAAGTATACCCAAAATAAATAATTAATAATAATATCATGTTACTATTTTGTAAAGTAATAATTGATATTTTGATTAAAAGATGAAAATGATTGATGTTAAAATTACTAAACTTTATGTATTCTATTCTTATATATCAACTTTTCTTCTTCTTCTTTTTCTTTATCTTTTCTTTCTTTCTCACTTTTTTTGGGGGGGATATGGACAGCTTTCAAACAATGAAGAGTACCCTGGCGACCATGACGAAATAGACATTGAATTTCTTGGAACAATACCAGGTAAACCCTATACACTTCAAACAAATATATGGATGAGAGGAACTGGAGGCAACACAAATACTGGAAGGGAGATGCAATTTCACCTTTGGTTTGATCCAACTCAAGATTTTCACAACTATGCTATTATTTGGAACCCCACTGAAATCATGTAAGTTGTACGTAGTATAAATTAATTAGCACATAGTTTTTGCTACAAAATTATTAATTGACGTTAATGATCGATATAGTCCGTACCACTTTTCTTTCGTTAAAGTAAAATGGGAAAGAGAGATTATATAAATATATTTTTCTCCATCATTTTATTGGTCCCTGTATACTACTTTGACAATTCCATGCATGCACGCATGCATGCCCAATATAGTATGTATAGATGTACCTATATATGTGTTTTTATATGCATCTTTTGACATAAATGACAAGTGAACGTACATATACATTAATTAGATTATTTCTATTAGGTAAAGGCAGGTGGCATATGAAATTATTGATATTAGAAAAATACAAAAATTTCGATGAAATCTTATATCACAAAGTCCATCATAATAATTCTAGGTGGACCTACCCTTTTGTATTATAATCACAAAAAAATTAATTCTAGGTACATGTCCTAAAGAAGTAGACAATGAAAATCTTTGGGAAAAACTCCAAAAAAAAAACATACGAAATAAAGTTCTTGGATTCTCTTATATATATATCGTTCATTGACCTATCAACTTGTCACATAATAAATCAACATCTCCCCGTCCATCAAAATTCATTGTCACTTGCTGTCAAATATTTCATAATATGGTGTACAAATTTTGCTACTAATATTTCATATTTTGAGATCTGGCGCTGTCAAGATGGTCATGATCGATTACTTCTTCACACACAATATGTATATATACGTCCGGTTTTAAGCCTTGCAGATTAGAAAAAAAGAAAAAAAATTGGTGCGTTATTATGTACTAAAGCCTACAGTATTATATATATATATATATTGTACAGATTTTTTGTCGACGACGTTCCAATTAGGAAGTATCCAAGAAAATCCGATGAGACATTTCCATTAAGGCCTATGTGGGTTTATGGTTCAATTTGGGATGCTTCATCATGGGCCACAGAAGGGGGAAGATACAAAGCAGATTATCAATATCAACCATTTGTTGGAAAGTACAATAATTTCAAAATAGATGGATGTAGAGCCAATGCACCGGGGACGTGCCGGCCGGCGTCGGGGTCGCCGGCAGGGACCGGTGGGCTGAGCCGCCAGCAATACGCGGCGATGGCATGGACTCAGAATAACTATAAGGTGTATGATTATTGCCAAGATGGTAGTAGAGACCATACCCACACACCTGAGTGTTAGTGGGCCGAGTCGAGGATAGTGTTTTCGTTACATGTTTGAATTTGGTGACACATATAAAGGGACAAAGTTTGATTGGAGTGGCTTGAGATGGGTCCCACTTGCTGAAATTAGATGCAAGAGTTGTTGATCGTCCAAGACTCCAAGATATCTGTGGAACATGTCGGTGATATTGTTTTTTTCTTGTTTGAATAAAAATGTAAGTAATGGTTTTTGTTTGGTTTTATTTAGATTTGTTGGCTCAAGTGACCATTGGATACCGGATAATATCCATGAAAAAAAATTATAGGATGATTTGTATTTATTGTTATTTACGTTAATATATATCTCGTACCATTTGTAAGTGTTTTATTTACTTGTGTTGTAAAAAATTACTATGTATAACATACTCCTACGGATGTCATATTTGAGTCGTTTTATTGTTACCAGTTTCTGAGCACACGCTATAGGCGCGTGTTGGGAAAAAAGAAGTTGGAAATATATTTGGGTTAAATTGAGAATTTTTAAAAAAAATATATATTAAAAGAAAAAGGATAAGAATGAAAATACTTGTATTAGGATTTCTAATTACAAAAAAATGTTGAAGCGTCAAAAAATTACGGACGTGGACTTTCAGGTCTAGTTTACGATTAGTAACCGTAAAAAGGCTCGCAGCTTTATTATATAGATAATGTGTACAATATCTTCTACATTAGATTTTTAAATATTGTTAAGTAGGATTCAAATTACTTAATATAGGAAGAGCAAAATAAAAAGAAATCAGATGTAGCAGAATTTTAAGTATTTATAGTAAGAGTTGTAATACATTATACAAAATTGATGTAGTGTATCTTATCCTGTCATATTTTAGTGTAACAAACTGAAATATATAGGCGATGATCGCTGAACTTTACATTGGACAGAATGAATAGTCTTAAAAGTTTCCTTTTTGCTCCTCCATAGGAATCGAGAACTGGGGGGAGAAACGAGGAGGGCTAGTTGTCTTAAAAGTTAAAATGAACTTCTAGCGACGATTATCATATATTGTCTCTGATTGTATTACTTTCTTATAATATGAGTTTTAATTTTGAAACTCGAGCTTTCCGCGGCGACAATCCGTGTCATAAATATGTTGCATATGTTCGTATCGAGAATTACATAAAATTTGTGTGATCTTAATAATAATAAAAAATAAAAAAAATAAAAAGTAATAACGCAAGCCTAAAATTTAATTAGACTAAAAAACTTAATTACACATTTATAAATTTGTTGCACGTGTTCATATTAAAAATTACGCAATAAAAAGCAACTCACATTTAGTCTCATTAGACTAACATATTCGCAGGTAGGAGTGTATATCGGACGGTTTGAAACGAATTTCGCAACCCAAACCAGCAAACACCGGTTTAGTTTAGGTTGAATTCATCGGTTCAAATATATATATATATTTTACAGATAAAAATGAAGATTAAACAAATATGCGATTATTCCTACAAAGTACAAAGAGAAGGCCCAAATCGAAATTCAACATGCATCGTACAAACTATGAGAGATTAATTGATAGCTTTTTAACTTTTCATTTTGTAGTGCTAGTATGCTACTGACTACTGTATTGATAAATACTAAGCGAGAGAAAGCTAGGAACTTACAAAGTTAGAAAGGGGATGAAACCCACCATTCAAAATTGTCATAGAAAAAGAATATATAACAGACATGGCTTGATAAATCTCAATATTATACCTTCTCACGCTTCGGTTGATGAAATTGTAATTTCAAGTGAAACAAATCAAATACTTGAGAAATCTTCAAAGTATTGAAAAGATCAATTCCCACTTTCACTTGCCAGCGACTTGTTGACTTCGAGAAAGGGAGACAGAGAGAATAAGAGTAAGAGGTGATGAGCCGAGAAAGAGAAGTAGGGTTTCGAAGTGAGTTCGTATGAATAAATGAAGAGAGTTTTTGTTTAGGTATAAATTTGTATTGCCTATTGACTCAGTTCGGTCAGTTTTCCAACACGGAACACCCACGATTCATTTTCGGCCAAAACTTGCTCGGATCAACAAAATTAAAACCAAACCAACCCAATTAAGACTAGTAGGCCGGCGAATATAGTTTGGTTTGGAATGGTTCGGTCCGGTTATTCGGGCTAAGGATTTTTTATGACACATATATAGAAAAGGAAAATAAAATTAATAACGTCCAATGCCAAATAATTCACACAATTACGACTTGCAGATATTCTATCTAATTTGGTGTTTCATCTTATGTCTCATCACTTTCTATAAATAATACGTGAATATTTTTAATTTTTTTTATTTAATGATCTAAAATCTTAAGATGGCGTAGCAATCTTAGAAAGAAACGAAACATAAGATGAAATACGAAGTGTAATAAAAGATTTCAAATTCACGTATATGTATAAAAGTTTATGATATGATTTATATGACTGGTTTGTCATCAATCATATGACTTTCTTATTTAAGTTTGCAGTTGGACACCATCAAATTTTGATTATTTGAAACCGACATTCTATGTAATCTTAATAACAAATAACAACAGCAACAAAAACCACCCCAAAAAAAAAAGTGTTGCCGATACATATTTATCAAAACTTGTTCATATCATCAAAATCCACAAATTGGGCTTACCCATTATCTGAGGCTCATCCATCTGCGTATGGATCAAGCTGCCCAATTTGCATTTCTTCTTTAAATAATGAATGTTAATGGCCCACGTACATTTTCTTGCTTTTTTGTGATGTTCTATAGTTAGATCTTAATATTTATAATTATGTGAAATTCATATTATTTAAATGGTTAAAATATATTAATTTTTATGTAATTATAAAAACTACACAAAGCATCTTTGAAATTTTCAAAATGTTCACACACCATTATTTGTATTATTTATGCATACTTTTTAATTTAGTATGATTAGATTTTTCTCATAGATCAAAGTATACGATACAAAAATAAAGTATATTTTCATTTTTATATTTTTCATACAAATATTTTATAGATAGAAAAGTTTTGCATGTGAAAACAATAAAATACTTGTAAAACAAATAATGCTTTCAAAAGGAATCATGTCCAACAACAAAATCAAAGATGAACTTACATTTGAGGATTCCCATTTCAACCAAAGATTTATCACACTTTAGTCTAGGTTCCACTAAATTTTTGTGCGAAAGAAGACTTGTGGAAATATTAATTTTCCTGATGGAAATATCACTGCTCTTTATTTATAATGGCCTTTAAAGGGTATGTAAATACCTTTCATGATACTTCAAAACGTAACCGACCTTAGCTCAGTTGGTAGAGCGGAGGACTGTAGTTGTTAATCAGCAATCCTTAGGTCACTGGTTCGAATCCGGTAGGTCGGATTTTGTTTTTAGTTTTTTAACTTTGTAAATTTTTAAGGAAACAAAACTACAATGGTTACTTTTTTAAGCTTCTAAGAAAAATAATGTAATTTTCTAAACTTTTATGGAAAAAAACAATACGATAGTTACTTTTTTAAACATTTAAGAAAAATATAATATAGTATTAGAAATTAATCTTTCAGAGATTTAAGGTACATTTGGGACTTTGTAAAAGTCTATTTCACATATATGTTAAAATTTCAGATCCAAACAAGATTACTTGAGAAACGTAGAAAGTAAAATAAACAAATCAATAATTATTGTCAACACGAAAGAAGGAAAAAAATCTTACAAAGCTTTTCGTTTAATTGGAATCCATTTTAATTAATAGACTGTGTGTACAATTCTTTGGCATCTATAACCAATGTTTCGCAAGGACTACCAAGTTATTATTACACAGTATATAGTTATATACTTTAATATCATCAGAAGTTTTTTTTTTAAAATCCCACAAGTTTGATATTTATTTCAAAAGAAATAAATTATAAATACATGTTATATACTTATATCAATTTTGAGTTTATCTCAATCTAAATAGTTTTCTCGTGTAACGGTGGGTTGAAATTATGAATGTTTACTCACAAATTAACTGATATTTGATCTAAGTTGACTCAAACCTTCAGAAAATAAGAAAAAACAGATCATCAAATTTGCTGATTAGAAAAAACAGAACGGTCACCTTGTCTATCGAGTCATGCTACGATGTCGTTGTGGTGTCTGGAACATAATTTATCCGATTAATGTTTGTTAGCATAACATACGCCAAAATATCTTTTATCGATAAATATGTTTTTTTCTTTATTCTGAGTTTTTTTAAAATTTTATCTTATTGTGTTTGAATTTCATTTTCGACGGAGGATGTTTTACTTTTACGCTTGTGATGTATGTAATTCAATTATCATTAATATATTTATCAAAAAGTAAATAAAAAAATTTGACATGCGGACAAATTTGTCCTCAGATTTTTAAGAAAAGTCCACATCCAAAGAGTTAATTACTATCTCTATTCAAACATTTTAAAATGCATGATGTTTGACTTTTTTTCACGTAATTTTAGATAAAATTCAGTACATATTAAATATTTTATATAATTTTAATTTTTATCTCATATTGATCTTAATTTAAAATATTTAATATATATTAAATTTTATTTAAAAATACGTGTAAAAAATTAAATGTCGTATATTTTAGAATGAAGAGAATAATTTTTGTGAGTTAGGTGTATAAAATTAGGTCGGGATTAATTTTGAGTTGCATGGGTCTCCATGAGACAGACCCACACTCCGAAAAGTTGGTTTCTAAAAACGGAGCAAAAGTAGTAATCCGTGGGTGCATGTGTTGGTGTTTTCTGGGAAAGCCAACCATCAATAATAATAAACGCTTCCTTCGATCCAGCCAATTCTCACTACTCGCCCCAAATTTTGAAGAAAAAATGAAAGTTACCCAACAAATATATGAGTTTAATAAGTTTATACAAGGGGTTGCAAATTATTAATGTATTTTAAATTTGATAAATTATTATTTAGACGAATGAATTTTTAATGCACAATCTTAATATAAATATTGTAACAGATTTATAAATATATAATTAAACTTTTAAACTTAAAATAATTTGTAGGTTATATACTCCTTGTAGCATTGCCCATTTATTTAATCAATACTCCATTGAAAACTGGATCCATTTGTTCAATATGCCCGTGACCAGACCACAAATTTCCTGTAGACATTATCGCCAAAAGACTTGAGTCATTTCTGACACAGTGCACTCTGTGACTACTAGCTCTGGGTAGTACTGTTTAATAATTAATACTATCTAAATCCCTTTCACATTTCCCCATGAATCACAAGACTCGTCGTTCCACCTATTTTCCACTCATTCATTTATTTTTACACAGCTGGCTAAACTCTTTCCATCAGTTAGTTGTTTCATAAATAGAGCTATGCGACCACGGCATCCCCCCATTACTTCTCACAACCTACTTCTCTTTTCTGGTTCTTAGTGTAGTGCCTTTTTTTCTCAAATTTAACAAGTCCAAAATAGGCAACAAATATCAAGCCGCAGTTTGCTTAAGGAAAAAATAATTCAAAATCCCTATACATCGTAAACTTTAAAATAAAAAATTTATCATTTTTCCCTTTTGTGTATATATATATATAATGAATAAATCATATATTTTTCTGATTATGTACACACAAACAATAAGGAATGTGTTTGCATCCGCATCAAAGTATATGCGTCCTTTTCCCATTCTATCCCCTCCCAATTCCTTTTCATATTCCTCCTCCCTCTGACTCTTCATCACATGTACAACTCCGCAAAGCATTAGACTACTGGCCCACACAACGCACTAAGTCCATTGGCATCTAGCCAACTCAGCCACATTATCCACGTGGCAAACAATTCTTGGTCCCACTTTTCTGTGTACCCATTGCCCCTACTCTATTCGCCCGATATTTTTCGATGGTTCCGACGAATTCCAGTTGTCTACAACTGTATCCAAACAACTTGCCTCCCCTATGCGTTGGAAAGTGCGCCACCTCGACCTAGCTGTCTGTCTACTCCACGTCATCTGCCCAATTTTCCTAGGTGTCAGTCCTCCTTTGGATAGAAACCCTCTTGTGGGACCTTCTTAGCCTCTCCGATAAGGATAAGAGGACCTGCCACGTGGCATCGCCTTCCTCCATCGGGTCATTGTATAGTATGGCCCGTCTCGTAACAGGGTCCCACAGGTTTTTCTGTATGGCTGATAGATTGGTCGACGCCACGTGTTCGAGAATATCTCCCAATTTTCCGACGTCCTTCTCCGCCACCGTGAGGGAAATTTCCGGCCACTTCACGGCTAAGGGGAATGGCAACCGGATACCATCCGCTATAATGACCGGCACGCATCCCAAAGCCACAGACTCAACCAATCTTGGACTCCATGGGGCCCACCCCAATGGGCATAGACAAAACACCGATCGGACGATTTCCGACTGGTAACCGGCAAACCGATGTCTCTTCAAGTAAAACCTCCGATCGCCACTGTACTTTTGCAATATGACAGTTCGCACCCTCCTACATCAAAATCCAGAAAGAAATGTTAGGGGTAATTTGATAATTTCATAAAGAATTTACCATAATTGAACTACTAATAACTAATGAATGAAAGATGGGTTAAAGTTTTCCTTACTTGCTGTAAAAACGACCGCTGATGTTCTTGGGATGAACTTCCATCTTACCCCTGAAGAACGCAAAAATATCTCGCCGGCCGTCAACCGGTGTCTTCTCAAGTGTTGACCGTACACTTACCGGTGGAATGTACGGCGGAATCACCACATTCTCAACCTCTTGACAAGGGTGATTGTATTTAACCCCAAACGTCTGCAATATAATTGACTTTTCCAAGAATTCCGGGATCCCATCACCCATCGCCACATCCTCCTATTTCCAAAACAAAATCCAAAATTTTTACAAAATAAACAAAAGAAAACAAAAAATGTTATCACAGCAAAAACACAACTTTTTTAATGATTACTGTTTACACACCATAGCATGAAAACAAGCTCCATAATCATGAGAAGCAACAAACACATGATCAGAGCCCCGACTTCGGTTCCAAAACGGAAACTCCGATGAGATGAGCTCTATGGCCGACAACAGAAGTGATCGAGCGTGTCCAATGGCCGGAAAACCATTAACGGTGCTAAAATTGCAGGAAACATAAACCGGGACGAAGAAAAAATCAGCTTCTGAAGGATCGAGAGTTCGAAATTTGCTGGTTAATAGAGCTTTGTGTATAGCAACCTCAGATGCAAAAAGATGATTACTACATCTCTCATTGGCTAACCAGTCGTCGTTGTATTTCGATGGCAAATTGTATACAAACACCTTCATATCATTTAATAGATCAGCTGAAAAAAAAAACAAAATTTTCAAAATTTAAACCCACGTAAATAAAATAAATTAATCGTACACGAATACTTCATATGATTCAATAATATAATACTTGTTGAAGTTATACCTTGATGAGGTTTGGGGTGCTTCAGAAATGTTGTGTTCTGTGATTCGAAAAGGGCACGAGAAATGGTGGGTTTAGAGAGAGAAGGAGATGTGGGCTTGAGGGGATTGGGGCTATGGGTGATTAGAAAGGAGGTGAAGAAGTAAAAAGAAAGAGAAAACCATAGAATCCATTTGAAATATTTGTACCAAAATAGTGTTTTATCAGGTTGTGATCTTTTGTGTAGAAATCTCATCTTCACTACAAATCCTCTTTTGCACTTGCTGGGTCTATTGATGAGCTCCACCATCTTCTTCTTCTTGTTTGTCTTCTCTTAAACCCTCCTCCTAAGGGAATCTTGAAGGAGGGCTCTTGTATTGTAATTTTAGGTGAAATGGGGTTTTCAATTTCGAGTTTTTTGGGGTTGAAGTGGAGATTAAGATACAGAGATTGGTTTGGTGGAATGGTGGGGTTTCGTTTTTGCTTCTTAAACAAAACAAAAAACAACTTAAATAATCAAACACATAAAAAATAATGGCCCAAGCATTAAACTATGCATATAGAGAGGCTTTAGGTGCTGTTTTGCTGTTTTCGAGAAAAAAAAAATTAATCATAGAGCTGTTGGAGGTCGCGGGGAGAGAGATAGAGAGAGAAATTTTTAGAGAGAGAGAGAATGGAGGAAGAAGGAGATTGTCAGAAGGTCACATTGCGGGTGGAGAAGAATGAAACTCGCCGTTGGTCTCGGACTTGTTTGGGTTTTTTTTTTTTAAGCTCACAATTCATTTGCCCTCCGATGGACTTTTCACGATACTAACGTGAATTTTTTAAAGTTATATAAATGACCTCCATGAATGTCATACAGTGCATCTGAGACGTATTTAATGAATTCTTCATTAACTTCAAATAAAATGAATTCTTAATTTATCTACCGATATTGCGAGTAATTTAGTTGGTGTTTTTAATATAAATTATATAGAAAATACAGGTATAGTCCACTACAATATTGTAGAAAGGTCAACAAATATATCCGGATAAACAAGAAGGGGTTCTTTATTTGTCATAATAAATCTCTATTATTAAAAATTTAGACCTTAAACTAACATACCGCCCGTGAATTTATATCGCATTTAAAAAAGTAACTTTTATTGTAAAATATTTACCTTCGCTTCCGCAATCTCCTATAATTTTGCCGCATTACAAAATTAAGTTGCACATACATCACCTACATGTGATATACAAATAATAAATTAAATGGATAAAACTGTTTTTCATAATAAATAAATTGACTATATTATATATTTATATATATAAAATAATTCGCCTTGTGTATGTATATTGTATAGATACATGCAATATTTTTGTATAGGTACTTGTTAAACACATTAGGAAGTTAGAATCTCTCTCCATTTCTCCATGTACAACTGATATAAATGGAAAGCATGAACTTTAAAGGAGTACACTAGTACTCCATAAAAAGTATGAAAATTTATTATTAATCGATGAATAAATTAATCTTAGTGAACTAAGCAAAGTAGAAGCTACCAATAGAAGTACTTGTAACTTGAATGTACGCAACTCATATCTTAAGTGTATAACAATGTGTCATTTGACAACTCAAGCTAAGTTGTTCACTTGTTTAGGGATAGGGATATTAAGGGGCCGGTATAAGACAAAAAAAATTATTTTTAAATTATATTTGTTAAAATTATATAATTTTCTAAACTCATTATATCCTGTTAATACTTCTATTAAACTCGTCCTTTTATTCAAAATTATTTTTTTAATTTAATTTATTTATTTTTTCCTTTGTTTTTTTATATTATTCTCTTGCAAAAATTTCTAAAATTATTATAAAATATGTTTTATATATAAACAGATCGGAGTTAAATAAGATGAGATGGTAAATCTCATATACTACTCTAACCTTATAGAATTCAAATAATCGAGTTTCATTCAGGTCGAAGTTTGACAGAATATTAATCGAATTTCATTATAGTCGAAATTGAACAGAATATTAACAATTTTAGAGAAATTGACCTCACTATTTATTCATTTATTGTACTACTCTGTAATCGGAAGTAGGATATCCAATTTGAGTGAATGATGTAGAAAAAATAAGATGAGAAAATAGTAAATAAATTATGTCTATTGCATTATTAAAAGACCACATAGAGACATAATAACTATTTTTTCTAAAGTTTTAAACTATTAGGATTATATGCCAGACATTTTTGAGTCAACTGATGATATATTATATATTTTATTTAATAATTTTTTTATATTTTTGTTTACTTTAGGCAATACAATCATTAACACCATAATTGTAACAAAAATAATTAATCAGAACAAAGAGTAAATTTATGAATTTACGAGTCATACTAATTCCATCTAATATACTAGCACCTAACCTCAACAAATAAATACCGTATATCTTCAATTTAGAGGAGAGAGATGAAAATGGATAATTAAATTCGACTTTATTACCGAACACTTTATATTTTTCCGAAATTCAATTTCTTCTAAAGATTGAAGTTAAAAACGCACCAAGATTTATATGAAAAGATTTCGATCAATCTAAAAATTCTACTGTTTTATCTTTTTAAAGGATACATTAGTATCAATCTAAAATTTTATGCCATCCGAGTTTAGTAGGTAATTAGATGACACATTCTTATCAATCTAACAATTCTACTTTATTGTTTAAGCTTTTTTCGGATGGCCACAGTGTAAGTAAGTATTAAATTGGCTATAAATGCTATATCGTTTGTTTTTTTTTTTTTTTGTTGATAATAATAATAATAGACCAAACAAACAAACAATGCTCTATTGTTGATAATATAAAACCAGAGTACGAAACAAATAATGCTATATTGTTTATAGACAAAGCAGAGTACAAACAAATAATGCTATATTGTTTATGGTTCTTGTAGAAATGATCTTCTGGTCGTTTGGTATGGTCCCCTGTCTTATTTTTTCAAGCGTCCTATTTTCCCAACGATGCTCTTCTATACTTATACACCCATTGGCCTTAGTAGTTCTTCATACAGATGGAAACGAATGGAATTGTTGGTATATTCGATACGATTCGATTTGTTTAAAATTTAATTTAATTAGAGTTATTAATCAATTACAAATACGATTTTTATTTGTGTAACAGTTTAGACGTGATTCACCTCAAATTCAAAAAATTCCACTAATTTATATGACTTAACCCGAGTGATTTATTTAATAAAAAATTTGTGAAGATTCAGAAATCTAAGACAGTGGTTTTACTCTCACTGGCTGAGTTCTGAAAAGGCATTCGACTTATCAACTTTTAAGAAAAGCCGCAAGAGTTCGAGATTTATGCTATTAAAGGCTCATGCCACATGCAAATCATGAAACTGCACTCTCAAAAGTTGCTTTTGAGTCTTTTGAGTTCTGACACGTGACACCTCTTAATTTAAAAAAAAAATGGTGGAAAAGTTTAATAGCCAATATAAAAAGCACATAGAGAGTTCGAGAGAAAGTTTTGTATATATTTTCAAGTACAGCCGATGATGAAGAATCTAATAATTTCCGAATCTAACAAATTTATATACCAAATTTGATATAAGGAGCACCCAAGGTATGCAAAACTTCGTTATCCTTCTCAAAAAAAATAACCTTCGTCATAAAGAAAAGGTGTGTAAATTTAGAGCCAAGTGGGCCAATGTATGTTTTGATATAAATAAGCATTTTATGTGATTTATAGTCAGTTTGTACTTCACATTAAAAAGCTCTCACATACTATTTAATTTTTTTAACCTCCAGAATTAATAACGAAATTCTACATATTATTCTTTAATTTTTTGTAATGAAAATAAAATATCTTTCAAAATTAGCAAATTACTTCAATAACCAAAATGACATTAAATTTCATCTATCAATCATATATATAGATATCTTTTATTTTAGTTTAAATTTTAAATATTTAAAATTTTAATGGTATAAATCACACTGTAAAAATCAATAATCTATATTCCCTCTGCTAAAAAAAATAATATTTGAGAATAAAATTTGTTCTAAAAAAATAACATATTTATATAATTTGTTCAATATAATGTGATAATTTAAATCGAAACTGACTTGATTAATCATCCATGACCATACATAAGCCCACAACCGATAACTATCAAATTCCAAACTTATCTTTATGTGCACATGTGGCCATGCGATTCGCATAAAATGGTCTAATATTGGATAAATTAGCGATAAATATCAATTTGTCTACGGAACGGGTCGACATTGGAATCTTATCAAGTCTGTTATTAGTGCCTATATACGTGTGTATTGAATATTGTTTTTTAATATTAACACTGTTGATACATTTATTATATAAAAGTTACTCCGTATACAATTGTTGACTAATAACTAGCGTGTAATATTTATTCATATTTGGTGCACAATTAAATATTGATAATTATGAATACCATAATATTACGTATTTAATTATGAATAACTTACAGATAATATTATAAACTCTCTAACAGAATATCAATGTATGTACGAATAAATTTTTTTTTAAATTAGGTGTGCATATACAGCAGTTATAACTAATATTCCATTGACTTTTGAAATATTCTCTTCGTTTACTTTTAGATTCTTCTTAAGTTGAGTTTTTTCTGATTTTAAGATTACATATATACGTATTATATTCACATAATTGTGAAATTAATTCTTGTCGTAATTGTATTAATTTTCTTGTGATTATAATTTTTTGTTGCAAGTTAATAAAATCGAAAGAATAATAAAATGAAAAAAAAATTGATTAAAAAAATCAAATCATAATAATTAATTCGAAATATAGAAAGCAATATTTTGTGGATGCCGACAACTCCATCACTTTTCCATACATTTTACGTTGTTTTAAAGAAATTGGTTAGATAGAGTGGATACAAAGCATAATTGAGTTACGTGTATATTGCTCAAATTTCAATATTATAGATAATTGCTGTGGTTATACGTTTGTTTCGTAATATTCCTTTTCGTTGTTGCCAAGTTGTGGGAGAAAATGAGCTTTTTACTCATTATATTATGTGTCTATTTTCAAGTATGTTATCGAACTTTTTTTTAATCGAGTGTTAATTACCGTCAAGTTCGTTAAAAATATTAACGGTACTTAACAGACACGACTCTCACATGACTTGAACAATTTTATGTGCCTTGGTAACTAAAGAGTGACGTGAGAAGTTTATACCATGTAAGTCTTGAAGCTTATGTCCTAAAAATTAATTATTTGATGATTGTTATAACGCACTTAATATTATATTTTGATTTAATAAATAATATTTTTGTTTATTATGTTTAAATTTATTGTATATTATAATTATTAAAATAATAAATGTCCCTAAAATAATAAATACATGACTATATGAGTTCAAGAAACATTCAATCATGTAATTACTAAATGTATCACTATTCTTAGACATCTATAGTCAAATATTTAAGATAACAATGATACATCGAGACTAATATGTGAATCGTCTGATGATCGAATCTTATTGGCCATAAATATGTGAGATACCAAATCTTATTGGCCATGAGATATTGAGTCAACACATATGTACATGTTAGAAAATATTATACTGGATTGACTCATCATGAAAATTCTACATGTATGTGAAGTGTCATAAGATATTCTCATTGTGACAATGACGTAATGATCATTCGACCTGAAATCACTATATTTCTACATGAGAAAATTCATATAGTATGATGTCACAAAAAGTCATCTTTAACGTGGTGGACCCTAATGTGATTGTTGGTTGTATTATGAGTCGTTTAAAGAATGAGAAAGATCTAGATGAGATTTTACCCTCTTATATATTAGGAGTGATATCTTTGGCATTTTGATTGAGTAGAACTATGAAATACACGATCATGCTCAATTATGATTTGTCTCTTGTAGTTTACTCATCGATCAAGAAAATAAATATTAAATTATAAAGAGTATGACATACTACATTCCTTAAGTTTAATATAGGATATCAACGACAAAAAATATTATATTACATTAAAACATTAGTCATAAGACACCAACCTTATTATTACTCGGGTAATAGTAATGTATTACTAGATGTCGCTCACTGTTTATAATTTTATAATATAATTTTAAAATTATTGTCAACATAATAATAATCTATAGGATCGCACACTAAAAGCGTAATTAAAATGAGAATTAATTGGCTTATTTAAATTTGTAATTAAGAATTAATAGGAGTTTAATATAAATTAACTAAGTAGTTAACTTAGTCAATTATATTAAAATGGTTTAGCTAGATCTCTATCTTTAAATATTTATATATATATGATATACATCACACTTTCTTTATTAAGGCAGTTAACAACATATATATATATATATATATATATATATATATATATATATATATATATAT
>CM025787.1:32371621-32396024 GCA_014636745.2 Centella asiatica
TATATATATATATATATATATATATATATATATATATATATATATATGATTTATTGTGTCTTATTTTGTATGAGATTGTTAACACTGAGGTGGTTAACAGTAGAGAAGAAAATAAACACAAAACACTCACCGCTTAGTAAGTGAGGCCATAGTAAGAGAGATAAAGATCGTGTAACACTATTTTTCGTCTTCCTTTTGGTTAGTACCAGTAAAAGGAAGTCGTCCACCTCCTTGTTTTGACAGTACCCTCGTGTGGATTCAGTAGAGTCTCGTTTCTATTGGATCATACTTGTAGTTCATTATCATTTCCACCGGAGTTCAAAATCTCCAATTTAAACTGGTAACCTTTCTAACAAATCTGTAATCATTGTTTCGCATGGTTCTTTTTAGAGTTTTGACTAATTTTAATTTATTTTTCCACTGTGTTACTACCCTCAAAACCCAACAGTAAGCATACAATGCACACAAATTAAATTTGAGAATTTATAGAGCCCTCTATTTCACCATTGAAAAATTAGGGTTATGAAGATGGAATGCACAAATTCGAATTGATGAAATGAATTCAAAAGTTGGAGTATTTGTTGATGAGATTTTGTGGACAGGGGAGGTCGACTCATACAGGTCACCCAACTAGTGTGAAAAATGAAAATCTAGGTAGAAGGTTTCATATTTATGACTTTTGAGATACCATGTTAGAATCAGTGATTTGATATTTGTATTTCGTTTGATGTTTAAAGAGATAGTGTTTTAATTTTGCTTTTGCTTAATGTCTATTGTCAAGACAAACATTTATTTTGTGGATTTTTCAAATGATTTGACCTCTTTTTACTAAGGGATCCAAGTATGTAATTGATAAATTATGACATCAATTGAGTATTAGCTGAGCTATAGTGAAAAAAAAGGAAGATAGAGAGCTACAATGGTGATGAAGGAAGATTTTGAGGTCGTTAAGTTGAAGAAAGAGAGAGCGACAATTGGGGCAAGAAGTACTTCAAAATTCGGGAGAATTTTTTCCCCTTATCTGATATCCAAGTCAGTAGATCCCATTATATATAACCAAGAGCCTAAATCTATGTTATTTATAATTGTCAAGTTGAAAAGTGTCATTAATAATTTTAACAAATATAACGAAAAATACTCGATTGATAACGTAAATTTGATACAATCACTCAATTAAAAAAAGAAGAAGAAAGAATTCGCTAACTAAATTAAAAACTTATTTTTCTCCCCAGTTGTGCTTATGGGACAAGTAACAACAAGATTAAGTGATAATTTTTAATTAATGCTCAGAGTTGCACAATTAACAACAAGATTAGGTGATAGTTTTTAATTAATGCTCACCAGATTTAACTGCCATATACGTGGGCCATTGCAACTCCTTTTCGTTTGTAAAAATGAGAATATGTGTACACCGAGAATATTAACCTATTTTCGTTGCTTACAATTTAATTTTATTCGATAAAATATATTTGATAAATTAGAAAGAAAAAAAAAAGGTCTACCAATCTATGCATGACAGCTATCCAAAAAGAAGACACGTGCTATCCTTAAAAAAGACACTAGTGCTATCTATATAAATATATGTACCAGAAAACTGAAATTAGTCATATGTTTTCTTGTAGTGGTGACTGGAATACTAAAAGCTCGGTCAATTGAAATCAGTCATTTATTTTAGTCACATCAAAGTGTAATTTATTTGTTTTGTACTAACACTATCGAAAAAGAAGACAAAAAAATTGAAAAAAAGAAAGAAATAAACAGCTAATTATTTCTTTGAAAGTGTTTGTAGACAATTAAAAACTCCTCGTCAAGTTATTAGAAATCTTACACCTAATGTTCATCAATGATAATTTTTTCAGAATATTTTTCATGTATCAAAATAATCATTGATTAAATTGTTTGTTACTGTTTATTCTATTTTTATTTCTCTATAATTACATGTACCGAGAAGCTTACGTACTTGAACAAAAGTTATATTGTAGTTATAGAAGGGTAAATAAAAAAAGTAAATGAGAAACAAATTTCTTGGAATATGAAAACGACAATCAATTAGATATTTGATGCTCCCTCTATCTTTTTATATTGTAATTCTAGATTTTGGCACATTTATTAAGACCGATTTCTTATTAATAGCTTTTTACATATTTACCCTTTTAAAGTCATACTCCTATGCTTTAATGTTTTTGAATAAATAATAGGGGTATTTTAAAGAAAAAAGTGACTTAATATACCTTAAAAACATAAAACAACAAATAGTATGGAATTCTACGGAAAACATAAAACACAGATAAGAAGAGGCAGAAAAAGTAAATTTTCTAAAAAGATTACTATTGATGAATAGAGAATACATAAATAGCAATAATTAATTAATCTCTCTCTTTTATCTTCTCCAAATCTATATTGCATATATACAGAAATTTTTACATATGCTATGTCTATATCTATGTGTACATGTATGTACAATGTATATCTGGGTAATTCCATGATGAAAATCATGACATTTAGATTAATAATAAAGTAATCTCCACCATCAATGACGATCAACCCCAACAAGAACCAAAAAGTAGTTACTACGTAACTTGGAAGCTAAGGAAATCTCTGTTCATAAATCAAATTCATTTTTTTATTGTTTGGTTTAAAATCATATTACATTTGGTTAGAAAGAATAAGATGATATAAAAATGGTATAAATCAATAAAAAATAAGAAAAAAAAATAGAGGAGTAAAATAAAGATTGCAAAAATTATGAGAAAAGTATGAGATTAGAGAAAAAATAAATTGTGTGTAAATTTTTTGTTGTGATTGAATGGATAATCTCCATCTTAGAGTGTGTGTTTAGAATTACACATAAATTTCTAAAAAAGAATGAAGTGAAAAATAAATTTTACACATAAATGAACTAACAAATAGTGTAAAATTCATTTAATTCATATGTCATTTCATTATATCAAACTAAATACAAAATTAAAATTACTCTTGTGCTTGATTATTTGTTGAAATGAGAATGTGAATATAATGCAAATGAAGGAAAAATAATGGTAAAAGAGAAAGATGAAAAAAAGGAAAAGAAAACAAAAGGAGAGAATTTAAAATAAAAAATATGACGAGTATTGGAATAATTATTATTTATCTTTTAAACTTTTAAGTAATATTACTTATTTCAATCGTTTACCATGATTTTTATTTCAAGCACATTACATTTTCTATTATTATTTTTTCTTTTGTAATCTCATTCAATTTTTATTCTCAATTTAACGACTAACCAAGCAAGTTAAAAATGGTGACATAATATCCAACGTTTTGTCACAAACTTTAACATTAGAAAAATATTTTTTCAGTTAGAAACTAAAGAAAATAATCGTAGAAGGTAGTTGCCTTGGACCACTTCTATCTCGTCCCACGATCTCATAGCCTCAATTATTTATACGTTTGAATATTTTATTCTTATTTTCTTTAATTACTAGAAGTAATAATTTGTGTAGCGTGATAAGTATGCAGTGAATAACTAAAGCCGCTCAGCCAATGAAAATGTAGGAAGTGACTTCACAGTCAAATCATGACCCAATCATTCACGCATTAAGCCGCATTACAAGCATTTGGAAATTCATAAAGTTGAATAAGTCAATCTCAAATTTCTTTACTTTTTCTATCAATAGTAAAAATATGCAACTTTTAAAAGTTGTTATGCAACTTTTGAATAATTGAAGTGGTCTAAATATGAGCGAAAGTGCTTGGAACTACGGAGTAAAAGAAAATGGCAAATGCATAACATTAAAAGGTCAAGGGCTGCTTAGTTAGTGGACTAACAAGTTTTGTAATCAAATCTACAATGTTTCTTTCTCCTTACGTTTAACCATGAATTATGTTGAGAAAATGATAAATTAAGTTAATTATTCTTTTTAAATTACTAATTTATTCAAATCATTGTTTTATTGACTTAATTATTGGTTTTACTGGTTATCGACTATTTCGTTCAAAAAATGATGAAATCTGAATTTTGAATTTTAACCTACAAGGTAATTGATAGAGTATGTGAGTGTGTGTAGGTTAATAAAAAATCTTATAAGGTAACTGATGAGTATGTAAGTTTGTGTGTGAGTTTTTTGACTAATATGGAGCGAATTGATAATGTATTATCGAAATGTTAAATTTGTGACATGTAATTTATTTATAATTCATTTTTCAAATGCATGGCGCCAAAAAAGAAAAAAAATAATAGAAGAGACAATTTTATGACTTTTAATTTCCAAAGATAAAGGGATAAAAATGTGTCCCACAATTTATCAAGGTCGACTTATCCTTTATTCCATCGGGGCCAAAACGAGGCATGGGTCGGACTCAATGATCACCATTTATAAGCAAATGAACCCACTTTCGTTGATATATTATTGGAACTAAAATGCCCTACCAAAAACTACAGAGAAACAATGTCGTCCAATTTAAATTATAACAAGTTGGATATAATTAATATGATACCTTTTATTGATAATCATCGGTCTTAATAATACAAGATCCTTAAATGTTCGAATTCCATATTATTCTGGACAAATTATTCACTTTGTGATATTCTGTGTGGGTCTTTATGTATTCAACCCTACACAAAAAAAGAGAAAAGAACATCTTTTGGGCATTGGCCTTACTGAGTCACATGAGCTGTATGTTCACATGCGGGGCACCCTATATATATCTGTCCAAAAATTCCAATATACATTTTGGTACTTATATTTCATTTCGAGAGAAAGGTCCACTATAACCAATTGCAATAAACAATTTTATATTTATATTTTTTCAATCGAGCGAAAGATTATAGTATATTATAAAACAATAGTTATACACAAATGTTCTAGTTCCTTATGAAAAACAACCAATTATTGCGAAAAACATGCTATTAATATTTTGCAAAAACTTAGTTAAGTCATCGAAACATAAGGAGTATTATATATGTAATAATATGTATCTTATAATTAAGTCAAGGAAAAATAAGTGACTTACTTTATCAGCAATCACATATTTGTATTTATTATAAGACTCATATTCTCTTCTCATCTTTTATATCAAGTTAATTTATGCGACTATTTTTATCAATATTCACTTACATTTCGTAGCCTATTTATAAGTTTAATGATTACTCTTCAATATCTTAAGTTTAATTTATATTATATTTATAAATTATTAGAAAGAGACATGGACAGGAGGAGTTAAAGGAGAAAGGAGGACGAAAAGCAATGAATAAGCATGTGATCAATTATTAGTAGATTGAAACTTGGGGGGTTCAAGTGGACTTTAGACATGGGAACCAATTTATACACTAATAATGGGCATGTGGTTATGTCTCCAAGTGCATTGTCGTCTAACTCATGCGACAAACCACACTGTATGTTAAATGTATTATGCATTCATATATTATACTCCACACTGTATGTTAAATGTTGATACTTGTAATTTAGTGGTTAATCACTTACTCAATTCATAGATCTAAGTCTGATCCATAACATATTAATCATGAAAAACCTAAATTTCAATTTTCAGATAATAATCGTCAAACAGCAACAACACTTATATTATTTCTTGAGATATTTTAATTTAAAAAATCTTACAATATGATTATAATCTTAATTTCTTTTTTAAAAAATAAAAATCCATCAGCTACCTCCAACATATAATTTGTGTGTCTCGCCAGCTTAGTCATGGATTTCTCCTATTTAATCTCGACAATGGGCGTTGCCACTTTGGGGAGATGTTGGAACCTTGAGCCTCGTGTAAGTTTTAAGGATAATTTTCTGTCACATTTTAAGTAATTTACTTTAACTACAAATGTTTATATACCAATTTGTACATGTAGAAGTTGTGAAAAACTATTAAACAGAAAATTTATGTTGTACTAATGTGTGATACTCCGAAATTGGAAATAGTTTTTGAGTTATATTATATTATACCTTCTCCATTTGAAGGTATAGGAATAATTAGAATCGGAAATGGTTTTTTAATATAGACAATAAAAAGATAGATCAATGCACATAATTAATCGAAATTACGCATGATCAATTGAAACTCGACAAGAATAACTAAATTAACATTCAAATGCTTTATGTGCTACACAAATTTAAATTTTAATGTTTAATTTAAGAAATCCAATATATCTCAAAGCGAAGACGAAAGAAGTAATTGAGGTGGGCTAATAATTGTACCTGATTTGGTATGTTTAAAAATAAGCCCAAAACAAATTCAAAGTACCCACCATCTGTCCTTCACTTATTTTTGCCGTTCTTATTAACCAATCACTTTCGGCCCAATTTATATGTGATATAGGGGCTATGGGCTTGGCTTATTTATTCTTGAGTGCTTGGTCAATCATTATATATATATATATAATTTTCCTTCAACTGTCCTTTAAAAATAAATTATAGTCATCTTTTTTAGACGAAAGAAAAGAAAACTTTTATAGTTAATTAAATTCGTATTTTTGTTAAATACTAGGGAGTATTTGAATTCTAAAAATTTGTAAGAAAATATAATTTGTATTAAGTTTAGAAGATCTCATAAGAGAAAATACACAAGAAGAAAAAAATTAAATTCATAAAATTAATGTGAGGTAAGCAGGGTTGATTTGGGATGATCGTTAAGGTAAAGTTTGAGAGATTTTATATATAACGTCAATAAAAAAAAAAAAATCGTCATCAAACGTAGTGGAAATTTTTATAACAATTTTCATGATTTACTAGTTATGGATGTCGACATGTCATCAACTCCATTCATTCTCATCCGTTTGTCTACAGGTTTTACTCCATTTTTTAAACTTTTAAAGCCCTAATAAAGTCCAACACGTACTAATCTACACACACACACACACACTACAAGAACACCTAGCATTTGTGATGGACGTCTGTGATGGTCAATAAATACAATCACAATAGAGCAAATTCTGAGATGAATTCATAAACCATCACAAAAAAAGTAGCATGTGTGACTCTTGTTACGTACGACGATTCACTCCATCTCTCGCAAGACTAGAGGACCAACACTAGGCATTATCAAACCTAAAGAAGCACGAGAGAAGATGCTCATCACCATTTTTGGTAACAAGTAAGTTTTCAACCTATCCAAATCACATTCTGTATGAACAAATCCAAAAGAATTCATTTTATTAAACTCATGGAGTATCATAACTTTAACCGTTAGATTTGGTTATTGTTGGAAGTAATTTTGATTATTGTTTAAAGTGAATATGTATGATATGCTATATTTTGATTAGATTCCAGTTGTTATCTAAATTTGGTGAACACCAAAAACACCTCCAATGCAAAAACGTAATACTACGTATGATTTAAGGTCTCAAGAATTCCAAGGAAAAACTAAGAAAACTGGAAAACAATATGCAAGTAGCAAGATCAATTTTTTCTTTTTTACCCAAAGAAATTGGCCAGATCACTACAATACTGAATCCGTTTTCTTTCAAAAGAACCATCATCTTTCCCAAAAAAAAAAAAGTCAAAATTTTAAGAATCTAAGTTTAAGGTTATTTAAAAAATCCAAAGCATTCAAGTTTGTTATAAGTCTATCAGAAGGTTGTATACTTGTATTATATCAAGATATAGATACAGAAACAAAAAAGAAAAAAAGAAGACAAAATAGAAGACATAGAAGGGAGATACAGTTATTGAAGAAGAGATAGATGGCCTTTGGTTAAATCCAAAACTTCAATATAACTTAAATCATATACGAATTCAAAGGATTGCTTGAAAATATAAGGAGATGAGATGCTTTTCAAAAGAGATACAACACCCCAACTATGATATAAATTTGAAACTCTTTTTGAAGCTAAGTTAGAATAATAGACGGGATTAGAAAGAAAAGTCATATGTTTTGTAACCGATCTTTCTTTTTTTTACTCCTTAATAAAGAAAAAGTGAAGGAATATCTTTTCATTCAAAAGAGAGGAACTCCGTTGTGGGAGATCAAGAGGAAGGCCTCGCAATTTTCTCCAGAGGGATAGGACCCTATATTTTTATGAAGGTTTTTATATTGCAGGTGCAACTCTTTTTTTCTTTTGTTTAAAATTTAAAAGATACATCTTTATGCGGAGATAATAATATGGCCTGTACAATACTACAATTATATACTGAATAAAACCTAAGCTATTTACCAACAATTGTTGGCATGGGTGGAAAGAACTCAATACAATTTAAGCAAGTTCTCGAGTTCAAATATTGTGAACCGAGAAAATAATGTTAAAGAGAATTTTCTATTTTATGAGTTGGACAGAAACTTGATTTCGAATTAATTACGATCTAATTGGTCACTGAATAAATAGAGCCTATTTCATTATTTTTATTAAATGAAAAAGTGATATCCAAACTATTACCCATCAAAATCAACAATAATAAAGAGCACTTCTGTTTGATCAATCAACTACCTACTAAAGTATCAGCACTACTCTTTTCTGTTTTCCCCGAAATAAAACCCTAGCCATTAAAAAGAACATTTAATTTAAATTTCCGGATAAATTTCTTCTTTTGAAAAGTCTCTTTCCAAATCTCATGCTCCTATTATTTTATTTATATTTTTATCTAGTAAATAGTTTTCTTTCTTATTCGTGAAGTTACAGATTGAATTATATTATAGATATGGACAAATCATTTGAAATTGTATCTATTACGTGCGAGGCTTTAAAAGGGGGAAAAAACACAATGCTAGAGACAATTTTATTGACTTTTAATTTTCACATTGACATAATTTGGTTGGAGCTCAAATTCCCTACGAAAATGTTTTGAGGTCCAATTTAAATTTATAAGTTGCATATAATATTGTACAATTCCTTGATAATTATCGATCATAATACAAGATCCTTAAATGTTCAAAATTCTTTATTGTCCCCCATTTGTTACGGTTTACATCTTAGATATTTTTTAAAAATTAATAATATAATTTATATTATTAAAATTTAACTTAAATTAAAGGGACTATCATTCTGAAAAAGTCTATGGCTACACAAAAATAACATCTCTTGGGCATTGGCCCTACTAATAAGTGACATGAAATGTATTAACACGTGTTAGCCAATAATTTGTACACGTTTATATCAAGAGAGGTCCACTACAACCGATAATTGTAGACAAAAATATGTATTGTTTTTTAATCGAGCTGATGGTAACTTTTGAAAATAGTTTGATAACATGTAATGAAAAAAAATTATAAAAAGATCTAATTATACAGCAAGTGGAGTACTAATTTTATTTTAAATCTTCTTCTTGTAGACATCATTCTTTATTTAAACATCACAAGAACAATGACCTTTAGTGCAGTATTTTCTTTGATCCAATAATTCTCATTTAGTCAAGATTCTTCTACTTGGTATCATAATTTCGGATAGATTAGTCTGAGAAATCTGTTAATTGCTAAGACTAGGTGATCATTTGATGAACTGGGATTCATATTATGCCACTCTTAAGTGAACACACGGCTCAAATATAAGCTCAAATTCAAACTAATAAAATAATTACAATATCTGAAAAGGAAAGCAGGTAATAACGAATATTTTAAATGAAAGCATATCAAGATTCTCGAAACCATTTCGGATGCAATGAAATTGTTCTGTAAAAAAAGGAAAACACATCATAGACAAAAAACGCAAACAAGAGCATGCTGAAGTGGGGTCAAAACTAAAAGAATCTTGCAAATAGGACAACTTTGAATGGGTGGCCAGAATTCAAATGCAGATCAATTGACATCTCAAAACCAACATAAAAGATATACAGAGTAATTTGCATACGAGGGATTCAAACAAGGAGGTTAAAATTACAAAAGTTTGTTTGTTTTTCCTTTTGCCAAGACTACAGCTTAAATTCACCAATAAACTATAGCTTCAAAGCAGTTGGTTGTCAATCCTATAATATATATTTAGCAGTTACCAATGACAGAAAACAGAGATAGGCTTCAATTTGTTGTACATGTTATTAGTGGCCCATGGATATCTCTCTGTGCCTCATTTCTTATCATGGCAAGCGTTGGCGGAGTACATCTGTTCGGAACTTACTCCGGTGTGATTAAAACATCACTAGCTTATGATCAGACCACACTCAATCTCATAGGCTTCTCCAAAGAACTTGGAGGAAATATTGGCATCTTTTCAGGCCTAATTGCTGAGGTAACTCCAACATGGTTTGTTCTGTTAATGGGCTCGTCCATGAATTTCGTCGGTTATTTCTTCATCTGGTTAGTTGTTACCCAGAAAATAGCCGAACCAGCAGTTTGGCAGATGTGCATGTACATGTGTATTGCATCCAATTCTCTCAACTTTGCAAATACTGGACTGCTTGTCACTGGTGTAAAAAATTTCACTGAAAATCGAGGAGTTTTGTTAGGTATATTGAAGGGTTTTAATGGGCTAAGTGGCGCTGTTACTACACAAATTTATTTAGCCCTTTATGGAAATGATCCCAAGTCTCTAATACTTCTCATTTCTTGGCTCCCAGCTGCAATATCTTTGGTGTTTGTTTATGCAGTTCGGGTTATGAACGTTGTCAGCCAACCGAATGATGTCAAACGTTTGTATAATTTTCTGTACGTGTCTGTTGTTCTTGCGATTTTTCTCATGATTATGACCATTACGCAGAAACTAGTAGCTATTCCACGGGCCGGTTATGCTGCAAGTGCCACTTTGGTTTGTGGTCTACTCCTGTTCCCATTTGTTATTGTTTTCAGAGAAGAGTTACTCCTCTGGAACCAAAAGAAACTAGCAACTACTAGTCCTTTAATAGTATCAGACAGTAATCAAACATGGCTGGAGCCATCATCTTCTGCAAAAGAACAAGATAATTCAACAAAATCTTGGTTGAATAAGCCAGAAAGAGGGGAAGATTACACAATTTTACAAGCGGTGTTCAGCATAGACATGTTATTGCTATTTCTTTCAACTGCTTCTGGACTAGGGTCAGGCCTGACCGCATTTGACAACTTTGGTCAAATCGGAGAGTCACTAGAATATCCCAACAAAACCATAAACACATTTATATCTTTGGTAAGCATATGGAATTACCTTGGAAGAGTATTTGGTGGTTTAGTCTCTGAAAAACTAGTTATAAAGTACAAATTTCCCAGGCCCCTCGTGTTATCCCTTGTCCTGTTTTTGTCCTGCACCAGTAATCTCCTCGTAGCGTTCCCAATCCCGGGATCACTATACGTCGTTTCTGTGATGATTGGATTCTCAATAGGATCACATTATACAATGCTTAGCGCGATAATCTCTGAGCTATTTGGACTCAAACACTTTGCTGCATTGTTCAATATTGGGCAACTGACAAGTCCACTTGGTTCATACATACTAAATGTGAAGATCACCGGGGCTCTTTATGACCGTGAGGCCTTAAAGGAGCTTTCGAGGAAAAACATACTCAGATCGTCGACAGAGGAATTGACTTGCAGGGGTTCTCACTGTTATAGGCTGTCTTTCATTATTTTGGCAGCGGCTTCATGCTTTGGAGCATTTGCATCATTGCTTTTGGCAGCAAGAACTCGAAACTTTTACAAAACTGACATATATAACAAGTTTAGACAGAATGCCGATGAAGCTGAGCTTGGTTTTTGAGATAACCTAAAGCAAAACTGAAGCATCAAGTATTGACTTCACCTTCTGCTTCTTTGAATGTAGTTTATTTTAATATATTAATGTTATAAAAATTTGTAAGAATATTAAATTACAAAAATTTGTATTTACAAGTATTTATTGCGTACTTCATTATATTTCACTTCAAAATTATTAAAAATAAAAAAAAATGTCACTTCGATTTTAAATTATAAGATTTCACAAATTTATTTTGAATGAAGTTAAATGTATCTCTAATTTTATACCAGAAAGAGTACCTTTATATCTTTATTATCCATTTTTGTCTAAAATTTGCCGTCACTCATGTGTATGAAAATAAAGAACGACATTATGTGACTGCTATATATTTTCTTGAAATACCAACAATAAATTGGAAGATATAATTAAATTAGATTTTTTATAAAATCAAAATCTTAAAGTCATTTTTAAAGAGTTTAGATCTCGTGCTCATTTGATGTTTTCTCATCACTTTTTATAATTAATACGTGAATGTTTTAATTTTTTTTATCGAAAGATTTAAAACCATAAGATAACGTGACAATCGTAAAATGAGATGGGAGATTACAAATTATTTTTGAAAGACATCTTTAGGAAAACTAACCCCGACTAAATTAATCCACTAAAATTGGAGACTCAACCAATTACAAAACTCAGAGACGTGTTTCTTTATTTAGAATATAATGTAAAATGAAGCTCCAAAGAAATTACTCGTTCTAGTTGAACGAGCATGTAACATATCATAGGGTTATATTTCTATCAATTTGGTTGGGTTGTTTTCAAAAACTAAACTGCATACGATAGAGTATAACCTTCCAAGTAATAAACAACAGAAAATCATAAATCCAACAGTAATTACATGGGGAGTTTTAGCCAAACATACAATATTATTATTTGTCAAAAGTTCAAATATTAAGTTTTTCGTGGAACAGAGAGAGTAATGGTTTATAGATTTATCATCCACTAAAGAACATAAGAAAGATTGCTGCCATAATAAATTTTTAAACAATGTTATAAAAGATGATAGTAGATTTATTTTTGAAAAAGGGAGAATTGAATATCAAGATGATTATTATACGAGATTAGTTGAAATCAGACAAACTTGACATAAGATTGTACATAAAAAAGTGTTGGGAAAAAAGTGTTGCGGTTTTATGTGATCCAACTAGGTGAGAAGTTTTAGAACAATGTCTTTATTGACATAGGGTTGTACTAGGTTTGGAATGTGTCGTCCAATTTATTCTTCAAGAAAAGAACATATCTATCACCTGATTTTTCAATTGATCCAATTCTTTTATCAACAGAATTAAGTGGTTAGAAAATTGTGCTGAATTTCAGTTAAAATTTCAAGATAATACAACCAGGCTTATCGTCATAATCTAATCTCGTAGGAATCTATGTCCAATTCTCAGTTTTTACTGCAAGTCCTTTCAAAAACACAACACTTTTGTTAAAGATAAATGATGATGATGATGATTATGTAATAAATTGTGCAACTTTAAATTCTTGAGGTATTTTATAAACTTTAAGATCAGCACATGTTTTGCATCCACTGATAATAATCTTATTAATCAGTGGATGGTCGATCTCTTCACAAGACAAGTTAGAAAACAGAAACAATCAAATGACTTGACAAAATGAAGAAGAATGTCTGATGTTACTTGCTAAACAGTTAAAGTATTCTGCACATCAGATATTCTACACAAGTTACGTTGATGGAACCCATCAGGGGAACCCATCAGTGGGAATCCATCAGGGGAACCCATCAGGGGGAACCCATCAGGGGAACCTATCAGGGGGAACTTATCAGGGGAACCCATCAGGGGAACCATCAGGAGATGACGAAGGCAGACCAACCCGTCAGGGGGAATGACCATCATGGCATCAGTGTATGCCATCAGTCATAACCATCAGGATCAAGAAGCACTGAGTGAAACTCAAGTGAAGGTTGAAGCCCTGATCCAGTCAATAAGCATCAGGGGATCTAGAAGCACTGATCAAAGTCCATCAGGGCTGACAGTCAGTGGATCGTTGTGACAGCATGCACCCGCCATCAGTACTTACACGGAAATCAACGTAATGTGTTACAGAAGCAAGAAATATCAACTGGAAAGATATTTCTTGAAGTTTGTTTTTGATCCAATGAGAACTCTCTCACATTAAATGCACACATATCAGGGGAAGAAAAAGAAGCAACAAAGCATGCAACAACAAAGCATGCAGCAGTCTGACACATAGGGTTACGATGTGACATTCTTGCGGCTAAATTGAGAAAAACAGCACGTCTCAAGCACGTGATTTCAACCCACTGATTTAACAGATAAGCAACGGAATTCTCATTACAAAGGATGTGAGATTGAATCTATCCAACAGATCAAACAAACAAAGAAGCACACAACACTAGGAAGCTCTGTAATATATTTCTTGAGAGATTTATTTTTCAGAGAAAAAAGTTGTAGCTAGTGAGTATGAGAAGCTGTGAATTTTATTTACAGAATTTGTAGCTGTAAATCACATTTATGATTATACAGATTTCCAGAAAAACCCCAAGTTTTAATATAACTATTTTAACTTGAATCTGTGTGTTTATTTCTCATAGTTTTTCTGTTTATTACAACTGTTTTCCAGTAAGCACTTTTAAGTTTAAAAGAGCGAAAAGATTCAGGTGTTTGTATTCATCCCCCTTCTACAAACACTTGTGCTTATATTGCACTAACAACTTTTTTTCCCTAGGTCTAAACTTGTCTGTTGTCAAACAGTACGTTTAAGGAGGCAACCTTAATCTGCATGAAAATACTATACTAATTATTTACATTCACCGCCACACAACTATCTTACAGTTCGATAACATTACAATGGCAGACAACGGATACGCTATTGTTAGAGGTGAAACCAGTAGGCGTCAATTTGTGCTACATGTTCGTGGCCGATGGGCGTCTCTCTGCCTCATTTCTTATCATGGCAAGCGTTGCAGGAATACAATTGTTTGGAACTTACTCGAGCGTGATAAAATCATCATTATCAGCGCCAACTCAATCTCATAGGCTTCTCCAAAGATCTTGGTGCAAATATTGGCATCTTTTCAGGCCTAATCGCTGAGGTAACTCCAACATGGTTCGATCGTGCTATTCAGGGGCTCCTCCATGAATTTCGTTGGTTATTTCATGATTTGGCTAGTTGTCACCCAAAAAATAGCCAAACCAAAAGTTTGGCAGACGTGCATGTACATGTGTGGTGTATCCAATTCTCTTAACTTTGCCAATACTGGATTGCTTGTCACTGCTGTCAAAAATTATCCTGAAAATCGAGGAGTTCTTTTTGGTGTCTTGAAAGGTTTTAATGGGCTAAGTGGCGCTGTCACTACACAGATTTATTTAGCCCTTTGTGGAAATGATCCCAAGTCTCTAATACTTCTTCTTTCTTGGCTCCCGGCTGCAATGACTTTGGTATTTTCTTATGCAATTCGGGTTATGAATGCTGTCAGCCAACCAAACGATGTCAAACGTTTGTATAATTTTCTGTACGTGTCTGTTGTTGATTTTTCTCATGATTATGACAATTACGCAGAAACTAGTAGCTATTCCACGGGCTGATTATGCTGCAAGTGCCACTTTGGTTTGTGGTCTACTCCTTTTCCCTTTTGTCATTGCTTTCAAAGAATAGTTACTTCTCTGGAACCAAAACAAACCACCAACTAATAATCCTTCAACATTAACAGCCCAAGATCCAACATCATTGAGGCCCTCATCTACAACAGAACAACAAGAGAATCCAAAAAAATCTTGGTTGAATAAACCAGAAAGAGGGGAAGATTACACAATTTTACAAGCAGTATTTAGCATAGACATGCTATTGATAGTTGTTTCAACTATTTTTGGAGTCGGGGCAACTACAACTGCATTTGACAACTTGGGTCAAATTGGAGAGTCACTAGAATATCCCCGCAGAACTATAAACACATTTATGTCTTTGGTAAGCATATGGAATTACGTTGGAAAAATATTTGGTGGCTTACTCTCCGAAAAACTAAATGTAAAGTACAAATTTCCCAGGCTCCTCATGATCTCTCTTATCCTATTTTTGTCCTGCATCAGTCATCTTCTCATAGCTTTCCCAATCCTGGGATCACTATACATTGTTTCTGTGATCATTGGATTTGCAATAGGATCAAATCATACATTGCTTAACGTGGTAATCTCTCAGCTATTTGGACTCAAACGCTTTGCTGCATTATTCAATATCGGGCTACTAGCGAGTCCACTTGGTTCATACATACTAAATGTGAAGGTCACCTGAGTTCTTTATGATCGTGAAGCCATTAAGGAGCTTTTGAGGAAGAAAATGCAGAGATCACCAACAGAGGAATTGACTTGCAGGGGTTCTCACTGTTATGAGCTGTCTTTCACTATTTTGGCTGCGTCTGGATTCTTTGGAGCTCTTGTATCATTGCTATTGGCAGCAAGAACTCAAAAGTTTTACAAAAGTGATATATATAAGAAGTTCAGAGAGAATGCAGAGGATGCTGAAAATGGTTTTGAGAAAATCTAAAGCAATTGAAGCATCAAGTGCTGCATTTACTTTCTGCATGTTATTACAATAACCTTGTTTATCTACATATTCTGTAATGGTGCTTACTTTTTTATGATATTGAAAACTTTCTTATTTGTCAGTGTCATTTATGAAACAAAACAATAAACATGACTTCCAAGTAGTTCTCCTTCACATACATGAAATATTCAAACACAAATATCCTTCTACTTTCATACTGTCATTCAATAAAAATTGGGCTCTTTCAGTAGCCAATGATTAATAATGATAAACTTACTATTTCGGGCTTGTTATGTATAATGAATAACAATAAAAAGTTTTTGAGTTAAAAACAAATTGAGCCGAAAGGAGTGTAATTGTATTGTTGAAATGAGAGTTTGTAGTGTTCTAATTCTGAGTGGTCTATTCGCATTATGGGTTCGCTATTAGTGACGACAATGTTGCAATCTGGGCCACGGGCCACCATGTAGAGGAGCATAAGCAGAAACAAAATGAAGCTTCTGAAAATGATTTGTTCGACCAAAAGTTTCCGCTCATCTTCACTTTTCTTTGCCTAAAATTTGTTCCTTCTTTCTCTTTCATGGACTGGAATATTATCAATAACTACACAGATGTGCCTGAATTTATTAAATTTATTCATTTCAGATTTACTGTCTGAAATTGCTACGTGGTATATTAAATTAACCCATAGAACATAACAGAACAGAAAATAAAATTTGTTTTTTTAAAAGAAAAATGCCTGTACGATTTTTCAATATTAGATAATTTAATCGTTGAGGGAATAGCGGATAGTCATCTAGTGATTTTGTTTCGCATGTAGATCTCACTTGTGTCGACTTTAAATTAAAAATTATAGATTCTAACATTATAATACATAATAAAAAATTAAATTTTTTAAAATTTAAGCCGAAATAAACAGAATTATATAACATTCTGAGGAGTAGTGCTTCTAGAGTCACCGTAGATTAGTAGTACACTAGTGGCACCAAGAAGGCCCCATGCTTTTACGGCATAGAAATTTCTCATCCTTCTACATCCTTTGTTCCAAAAAAAATTAAAATAAATCACATTAATCATTTTATTATATGTTTATAAAATTTTATGATTCAAAATTTAATTAATTTTGATCATAAAATGGTTAATATCATAGAATACATAAAAAATTAAAACAAAATAAAATCTTTGTTATATTAAATTATTGTTAAAATCATGGCACAACTTGTAGTAATCCAGTAAAATAGCATATTCAGACATACAATTATGCTCATGGATGATCACGATTTGGGCTTATTGCTAGTTTCAGAGCCATAAGGGTTTGTGTTAAGCCTCTTTTTTCCCCCTCGGGTTTACACGCGTGTTAAGTGGGCACGTACACTACTATAGGCACCTAGTTTCGGTTGATCCTGTTGGAGAAGAATTTAAGTTTGGTATCCTTTTATTTAGTTGCGTGTTTATCCCTTCTTCTTTTTTTTTTTGTCGCATACGATGTAATCGTCTAAATATTCAGACACTCACTAATCATTAACATGGTTTTATATTAATTTGTAAAATTTAAAACTCAAATCTAAAAGATAGTTGATGACCAATAAAAATGATGACAAAGTATATATTTATCTATTTTCAATCTATATTGGGATTGGAAAAAAAAATTCATTTACAAAGGAGTAATTAAATTTAAGAAAGACGTTGTAACCAAAACCAAAGAAAGAGGAAAAAAAAAAGTTAACAAAGATGTTATTATTTAGTACTCCTATAAACTATTACAAGTTTAACCACTACAAAGATAAAACAACATAAAGAGTTCATCATTTTAGCAGAAGTCAACTGTTTAGACAATTTTGTAGCATAAAAAATTCGAGTAATTGAATGTGATATATCGAAACAATATACAATGCTGGAAAAGTAGCTAGGTGATCAAACCAAAAATAGATCCACATATTTCTTGTGCGATTATATATATATAAACACCACTCTCTTGTAATGGGGTTTGAAACAAGTGGCCACATGCAATGTTTGTCGGTGTCGTCACACTTGGTCACTCACTCCTCACAAGAGCTTTCTTGTTTGTTATTTGAACAAAATACAAATAGTTTTCCACTATAAAACGAAATTACTTTAATATATCTTCAGACCAATAAATATTGTTAAAAAAAATTAGTTATTACGAAATACATTATAAAAGTGTCAAAATAATTACTCTAATATAAAAATATTTACTTTAATAATATCATCTTTCCAATATTATTTTGCTAATCATGGGGTCTATGTAATCATCATTTCATCTGCGAGGATTTCCTCGGCATGACAGCGCAATCCATCTCGTGACAATGATTCATTGAATTTGCAGTGTAAAGCCCACTAATTTATTAATTGGGACAAAGACAAATCTGTGCCATAAATAAACAAGCAACGCGGCTTGAAAAAAAAAATAATTACTCTCTGTTTCTTTTTCTTAGCATCACAAATGGACAATTTCTTTTTCTTAGCATAAAATATAATATAGAGGGAGTGGTATACTTGAAAATACTGTAATCCTTTTTCAAAAATAAACTATACTTTCTGATTTTTTGCTTTCTTCTCGATAAAAAGTTGTAAAATATTTTTCTCAAAATGTCAATACAGATAAAATTATCATTTTTCTTTTCTGATTTAAAACTGGAAATAAGAATAAAACAAATTGCTACCAAAACCATATAAACCTGGATAAGAGTACCTATAAAATGTTGCCCAATTTCTTGAACAACTTGTTTTATAGCAAAATCAGTTCAAACTCACTTTCATAGTTGCAAACTTGCGACTTTGTTAGCTCAGCCATATGACTTCAAGAACAGCTTGGCTTTCAATCCTCCAACATATATCTAACGCTCTTTTATATATTCACAAACATACAACCACATTTATTAGGCCTCAATCCACATCACTTGCCCATACACTTCCCTATTCTCTTTCTCCATTCTTATCTTCATCCACATTAATAAATAAATAAAAATATACATATGGGTGAAGCACCGTCCACAGCCACCGCTGCCACCGGCAGTGGCAATGGGCTGCGCTTAGCTGTTCACGTGGTTCGAGGCCGGTGGTTCTCCCTCTTTGCATCATTCTTGATCATGGCAGGGGCAGGTGCTACTTATCTTTTTGGAGTATATTCCAAGGACATAAAAGCTACTTTGGGGTATGACCAAACCACCCTAAATCTACTAGGCTTTTTCAAGGACTTTGGCGCAAATATTGGGGTGCCATCAGGACTTCTAGCTGAGATTACTCCAACATGGTTTGTGTTACTAGTGGGCTCAGCCTTGAACTTTGGAGGGTACTTCATGATATGGTTAACTATCACAGGCAAAGTCCCAAAACCAAGAGTCTGGCAAATGTGCATGTACATATGCGTTGGGGCAAATTCTCAAAACTTTGCAAACACAGGAGCATTAGTAACTTCTGTTCGAAATTTCCCCGAAAGCAGAGGAATTATGTTAGGACTCTTAAAGGGTTTCACTGGACTAAGTGGAGCTATCATGACACAGCTTTACTTGGCTGTCTATGGCAATGACTCAAAGTCACTTGTCCTTCTCATTGCTTGGCTTCCAGCTGCATTGTCTGTTGTATTTGTGTACACCATTCGGGCAATGAAGGTTGAAAGACACGCGAATGAGCTCAAAATCTTTTATGAATTCCTATATGTTTCTATTGCTCTAGCAGTTTTTCTCATGGCCATGACCATAGCTCAGAAACTGGTAAGTTTTCCACAGGCTGCTTATGCTGGTACTTCTACGGTTGTTTGTGCTTTACTTTTTGTGCCTCTTTTTATTTCCATTAGAGAAGAATTAGTCACATGGAAACAAAAGAATAACCCCATTAGTCCTTCCACAATCACCATTGAACAACCATCTGTAATTGAGTCAAAATCAAATGATTCAACAGAGTTACAAAAGAATCAAGAGACACCATGTTTTGCAAACATCTTTAATAAACCAGAAAGAGGGGAAGATTACACAATCTTGCAAGCACTACTTAGCACTGACATGCTAATTCTGTTTCTTGCTACATTTTGTGGACTTGGCTCAAGCTTAACTGCTGTTGACAATTTGGGACAAATTGGTGAGTCCTTGGGATACCCCACAAAAACCATCAAGTCATTTGTGTCACTACTAAGCATATGGAATTATTTTGGAAGGATCTTCTCTGGATTTGTTTCTGAAACTCTACTTGTTAAGTACAAATTTCCCAGACCCCTTATGATGACATTAGTCCTACTCTTGTCATGTATTGGGCACCTCCTAATCGCCTTTCCGGTGTCTGGATCAGTTTATGTGGCCTCAGTTATAATTGGATTCTCATTTGGTGCCCAATTGCCATTAATTTTTGCTATAATCTCTGAGCTTTTTGGGCTGAAATACTACTCTACATTGTTCAATTGTGGGCAATTGGCTAGTCCTCTTGGCTCATACATACTGAATGTGAAGGTGACAGGGCCTCTTTATGATAGGGAAGCACTGAAGGAGCTTTCTAGGAAGGGATTGAAAAGATCAGATGTGAAGGAGTTGGTTTGTATGGGTGCCAAGTGTTATAGGCTGGCTTTTATAATATTGGCAAGTGTAACATTGTTTGGAGCCTTTGTTTCATTGATCTTGGTGGCAAGAACTCAAGAATTCTACAAAAGTGATATTTACAAGAAGTTCAAAGATCAAAAGGATTTGTCCCAGAAAGAAGTGGTTTTGCACTCTACTAGTGAAGAAAAGTGAGAGATGATACAACTTCAAACAGGTCATCCTCGGCCCCCCACCCACCCGCCCACCCAACCAAAAGAAAAAAAAGGGAAAAAAAGAGAGAAATAGTATATAAGTGTGAAAACACACACACACACACACACACATAAAATCTTGTATTTTGTAAATGAGTCTTAATGGTGGTCATGGCCCTCAATCCTCACGAGTGAATTGTCAGTATCTTACTTTGCCAATATACAAGTCAACTTCAGTTTGCTAATATCCCCAGCGAGGTCTTTCTTTATAATATCTTGAGGTCATTGTTAAATATTGATTGTCACTGTCCTCCTCATTGCTGCCTGTGAATTTTTACCTTCTGACACAGTGCTCGTAATATATGACGTGCTGGGACTGATGGCCCTTTGCTTGTTTAGTCCTAAGTTACGGTTATTAGAAATAATAATTGATCATAAATGACATGTCAAATAATTCAACTTACATATATATATTTATGACAAAAGAACAGGATCCCTAGTATTTAATATCATGAGTTGAATCAGTGGTCATGTTGCTGCATCTAGAATTAAGCTACAAAGTCTGAGGTTCATAGTTCTATCTTTTCTTTGAGTAGTACCCGGTAGCTCTTTTGAATTTCAACTAATTTAAATTCGATCGGGTTAGACTCCATCCAGAGAAAAACTTCGAATTTGAGACCGAACTTAAAAAAACAAACTCTAACCGCTTGAACCAAATAAGCAACGAGTATTCGTAGTCCTGACTTATTAAGCTTACTGTCAAGCAACCTCAAAACAAGCTTCACATCAGATAATTAGTCTGGGTTTTCTGATATTAAAGAAAGTTGATTTAACAGAAACGCAAATCTTTTGACTCAACCCCTGCCGTAGCTAATTACCTAGACTAGCCTTTTTGAAGGGGAATTTTTTTAAAGTATAGTATTTGTAATTATTGAAATTTTTTGGTCTAAATCAAATACTTTCTGAATTTCAAAATTATAAATACTTTTTGATATTAGGTAAGAGTATTTTGCTCCAAGTTTAAGTTGAAATTCAGATCTGGTTAGATGAGAATTTAGATAGTATTAAGAATTTAAGATGTATTTCGTCGATCAATAAATAAATAAATGGTTTTAGAAATAAATGTGTGCAAATTTCCCCGATTAAAGAAAGAACATGTGTGCAGTAGTTTTTGCCGTTGGATAGTGCAACTAGTTGTTCTCATTTAGAGCAACCTCCTATTGAAATAGAACCCTTTTGCGTGACAATGCCATGGATGAACTACTGCTCTCTTTATCTACCTACTAATTATTTTAGTGCGTTTAGCCTCCATTCTGCCACCCCCACCCCCCAACCCCCCGGCCCACACCACCCTAAAAACCAAATAAAAAATTTCATCTTGTCCGATTTTCTAATACTAACCTTAAATTCTTAAATTCAAGATCCGCCTCTGACCCAATTGAATCTAATGAGAGAATTGCGCCCAATACACACACAATCTTGTATTTTTATAAATAAATAGTCTTGATGGTGGTCTTGGCCCTCAATCCTCACGAGTTAATTGTCAGTATCTTACTTTGCTAATATATAAGTCAACTTTTGTTTGCCAATAACCCCCCACCCCAGCAGGTCTTTCTTTATAATTTCTTGAGGTCATTGTTAAATATTAATTGTCACTGTCCTCCTCATTGCTACCTGTGAATTTAAACATTCTGACACAGTGGTCGTTAATATATGACATTTTCTGTGACCGTTTAATCCTAAGTTACAGTTCTTAGAAAATAATAATTGATCATAACTTATATCTCAAATAATATATATTTATGACAAATAAAAGGGTCCATTGTATTTAATATCTTTAGTTCAATCAGTAGTCATGTTGCTGCATCTATAATTAAGCTACAAATAAATAGTGCCGAGTTTCATGGTCCTCTCTTCTATTCAGCTTGCTGTCAACCAACCTCAAGACAAGCTTCACATCAGATTATTAGTTTGTGGGTTTTCTGATATTAAAGAAAGTTGATTAACAGAAAAGGCGAATCTTTTGACTCAACCCCAGTTGAATCTACCAGCTAATGGTCCAATTCAATGGACTCATTTTACAAAATAATGCAACTTGTTACAAACTTTGGCTCCTTGCATGTTTATATAATCTTGTTTTGTTAGAAGAAATGATTCATTAAAACAATAAATCATTAATTCATCGATATCAACACTTCTAAAATCGTCAAATACATATCCATTAGTAGATATTGAACTTATCATCATTTAATATTTCGAGGACAATGTATCCTTCTGTATCATCTGTTAAACTATGGTTACGAACTTCCATGTGCATATTTTGTTCCGGTAGCAATTCGTGGGGTTGATGATTGTTACTAATAATTGATGGAACTATTTCTTATAGACTTGTAGTATTACAAAGAATCTATTTAAAACACATTCTTATTTTGGGGTTTAAAAATCTGAATAAAAGTGGCCTATATTCCAATAGACCTGCTTTTTTTAAAAGATATGCTTGGAAAATTAGATCTAACACTCATCTTAGATTCCTGCTTTTTTGAAGAAATAGTTGGAAAAATTACATAAAGTAGATAGCTTTTCGAAACTGAATAAATCGTTGGAAAAACTTTATCATTGTATGCTTCTAAAATCAGTATCTCTTCAATCAAGATTCTACACACTAACTACAAACAAAGCATGCTGCTCCAAATCAGGTATATGACTATTATTTCGTTTTATTTTAAAGTATCTATGTTCGACACTTGATAACGTTATTTTAAAATATTTATATTCGACACTTGATAAGTGGACAAGGATGAGGTGTGTGACACTTTATTTTAGTATAAAAATGTCATAGAATTAGATGTATCTCTGTCAAATTCTTCGAATTACTTGTATATGACCAGAGATTTCATCTAAACTTAGTATTATATCGCTGTAAAAGCACATTTTAAAAGGAAGTCTCAACGAAATTAATTTAAACACATGCAAAATCAAAGAAATGGAATTTTAAGTGGAAAATGTTTAAAGGAACAATCACGGTCCAATCTATAGTCAATAATAACATTATGTTTACGATTATTGTTCGGAAGATTAAAGCTTCGGGTACTACAAAACATAGACGATTAGATTTAGATTGGGATAATACAAAAAGGCCAAATTAGTTTGAGAAAACTAGTTCACCACTCAAAACACCCAAAATGCATAAAGTAATCCAAGTTTTCAACTAAATAATTGAATCATGCTCTATTGACTTCCTAAATACTGTTATCAATGGGTTTTAGACTTTTTTGTAATCAAATCTAGTAAGAATTATGTGTGGCTTTTCCTTGGTAATAATTTGGCTTAATTAGTTCATTTACAACACTACTGGCCACACAAGCCACCCTATATACAATATTCTCATTGATATTTGATACACTAGATTCATATACAAGTCTCCTTTAATTTCAAACTCGGAAATACGTTTCTTAAACGTCTTGCTTCTTCTTGTGGGGGGGGGGGGGGGGGGGGGGGGGGGGGGGGGGGGGGGG
>CM025787.1:32396124-32602512 GCA_014636745.2 Centella asiatica
ATGCTACACAGTTTCTTGAATCGTACAATGTCTGTTTTCGGGTGGGGGGGGGGGGGGGGGGGGGGGGGGGGGGTTGGGGGGGGGGGTGGTTGGTGCGGGGGTGTGGTTGTTACAGAAACACCTCTGGCATATCTCTAATATTTATTTAAAAAAATAAATTAGATAATGAAAGCAGGATGTTGTTAAATGGCATATTCCAGGCTAAAATTAAAAATGGATCAGAAAGAAGTTAATATTCACTTTTTCAGCCCTGTTTTATTTTGAGTGATAGTTTTTTTCTTTCTATTTCTGACTTTTTCTTACCCAGTTAGGTACAACCATATCGTATCAATTACTAGTTGGAGTATCATATTCTACTACTACCTTTAATTAAAGAGGAAAAATGACATTTAGTAGGGTAATGCTTTAACCAAAAATTACCCATATATCCTATAGTTTGGCTCTATTGATGAGTGTTCTTCGTCAATTAGCTATATGTCTCTATACAAAAATATGTTCCGTCACATATTACCTGTGAATACCAACATTCTACTATCACCTTCGATTAAAGAGAAAAAAGAAAAAAAATTAATTATAGTTGGGTACTATTTTTATTATACAACCAAACTTAAGTTCCTTGAAAATCCTAAAAATGCTTTACCTTTATCATGGGGACTGTTTGATTCTGCAGAAAATACCTTTCCCATTTTCTTCTTTAGAAAAATTCTTTATCTTTCCGCATGTTTTATTTTCCTCAAATTTTATCACATAAAAATTCTTTAAGCATCAAAGTTTGTAGCTTTATTTCTATGTTTATCCTTTTTGTCCAATGTGTTTTGCATGATACGTAATTCCTGCAGAAATCTGAGGTATTATGAGTGTCATAATTAACGTATGAATAGTCGCAATTTCTTTCATTACATCCACACAAGTGTGGAGACCATCTTTGGTAGTGGGTAGTTCATCAAAATGCATGGTTTAAAGATAGAGTTTCAACCATTTGAGGAATCTTGAAATGACAGTGAAAAAAATTAGTTAATATGAGTGGGTAGGTCCGTCCTACCACATTGTTGGACCTTAAAGTAGTTATAAACTTCATGTGACTTCATCCTGTTACAATTATATTGACAAGATCACCACACATCAAAGCACCAAGCTGGTGTTAATTGTAGGTGGCATGCAGATATGATCAATTTTATCACCTTTTTCAAAGTATTTAAAAAAAAAAAATCTATGTGAAAATGAGAAATAAGTGACCGTTGAATAAATAGTTGTAGTCACTCTTTTTCTTTCGTCAAAATGGTTTTAACGGTCCCTACCACTGTTTTATATGTATTAAAACTCCTTCTCATGCATTCAATAATTCCTAAACTATTAGTCAATTTTTTGACTGCTGATATCCATATGTCCCAAAATCTGTTAATATATTGAAGGACGTTGAATATTGTTGATGGATCATAATTACTACCAATAAATGCAAAGAGAAGACTGAAGGGATATGGCTGAAAGTCATCTTCTGGTGTGGATGGAAGTAAACAATTATTGTTTTTGATATAGAAGAAAGTGCCAAGCTAGGACCACCTGATGACTACAAAGTCATTGGAAGTCAATTTCTTGAAGTGTTCTTGATATGGAAGAATAGGAATATTAACCCCACCTGGACTTGCAAAACAAATTGAATCTTGATTTCTTCAGAACAGAAGGATAATATGATGAAAAATATTGAACCCCATTTCTTGATGAAAACGCATGCTTACTAATCTGAACTTTACATACAAGTGGAGTAGTAGTACTACAGCTTGGTCCAAGCACGACTACCCTTTTCGCTAAACCCTCTATTTTTTGTCCTTGTTAGAAAAAAGATTCTGATGTTTACTCCTATAAATTGTGACAAAAGGTCTAGACCACACATGTATAGCATTATGCACTAGCTTCTTATTTTTATCTATATAAGAAGATTTACCTGCTTATTTTCTAAACAAGTACAAGTAACTCATTAGTACTAGCATAACCATAGAGCTTCTAATGACAGAAAACATTGCTGCTGCTGCTGCTGCTAAAGGTGGCAGGCTAGAGTTTGCATTACATGTACTTCGTGGCCGATGGATCTCTCTTTTTGCATCATTTACTATCATGGCAGGTGTAGGAGGAACATATATTTTTGGAATATACTCCAAGGAGATAAAAGCTTCTCTAGGTTATGACCAAAGCACTCTCAATCTGTTGGGATTCTTCAAAGATCTTGGTTCAAATGTTGGGATTTTCTCCGGACTGATTGCTGAGGTAACTCCAACTTGGTTTCTTCTGTTAATCGGTTCGTCTTTGAATTTTATAGGTTACTTTGTGATTTGGCTTGCTGTCACTGACAAAATAGCCAAGCCTAAAGTTTGGCAGATGTGCACATACATGTGCATTGCAGCCAATTCTCTCAACTTTGCAAATACTGGAGTTCTTGTCACTTGTGTCAAAAACTTCCCCGAGGATCGAGGTGTCTTGTTAGGTCTCTTGAAGGGTTTTGCAGGTTTAAGTGGAGCTATCATGACACAAATTTACCTAGCCCTCTATGGGAATGATCCTCAATCTCTTATCCTTCTTATTGCATGGCTTCCAGCTGCAATATCTCTAGTGTTTGTTTACACAATTCGGACTATAAATATGGTTAGGCAACCGAATGAGGGGAGAGTTTTGTACCATTTCCTATATTTCTCAATTGTTCTAGCATTATTTCTCATGGTCATGACCATAATTCAGAATCTTGTATCTTTTCCTAGTGCAGCTTATGCTACAAGTGCCACTCTGGTTTGTGGTCTACTCTTCTCCCCACTTTTTATTGTTTTTCGAGAAGAGTTAAATCTCTGGAACCAAAACAAAAATCCAATCAATCCCACTAACATAGCAATTGATATCGCAACCCCATCTGACATAAGATCAGAAGAGATGCCAAAAACGTCTTGTTTTGCTGATATATGCAATAAACCACCAAGAGGGGAAGATTACACAATCTTACAAGCAGTATTTAGTATTGACATGCTGATTCTGTTAGTTTCAACAGCTTGTGGAATAGGCTCAAACTTAACTGCCATAGATAACTTGGGTCAAATTGGAGAATCACTAGGATATCCAACAAAAACCATCAACACATTTGTGTCTCTAGTAAGTATTTGGAACTGTTTTGGAAGAATATTCGCGGGTTTAGTATCCGAAAAGCTACTTGTTAGATTCAAATTCCCTAGGCCTCTCATGACAACTGTTTTCCTCTTCTTGTCGTGCATTGGACACCTCCTTATCGCCTTCCCCATCCCAGGGTCAGTGTATGTGGCTTCTGTAATTATCGGATTCTCATTTGGAGCACAATTTCCTCTACTCAATGCCATAATATCTGAGCTCTTTGGCCTAAAGCACTATGCAACTTTGTTCAATGTGGGGCAGTTGGCCAGTCCACTTGGTTCTTACATACTAAACGTGAGGGTCACCGGAGTTCTTTATGATCACGAGGCACTGAAAGATCTTTCGAAGAAAAATATGCAAAGATCGTCAGTGGGGGAACTGACTTGCATTGGTGCTCATTGTTACAGAATGTCTTTCATAATTCTTGCAGCTGCTACATGTCTTGGGGCGTTTGCTTCGTTGATTTTGGTGGCGAGGACACGAGAATTTTACAAAGGTGACATCTACAAGAAGTTTAGACAAGAAGTTGAAGTATCAGAGAACAAATGAGCCTTGATGATCTTGAGTGAAAAGCCATGCAAAATGAAGGACAAAAATTGCATTAATATTACCTTTTTTTTCCTCAACGTTTTGAAGTTCATATATCATGTAATGGTTTTCAAATCATGATTCCTTAGGATGTCTATATCAATATTTCAGTGTGATTCTCTTCCAGATCTTAATATTACAATAAATTCAAAAAGCAAGTGGTTTTGTTTTTCTTTTTTGGGTTGGGGGTGGGGGGTGTAAGCATATGGTTTGGAATGTGCAGATTTTAGCATCATTTGCCACTAACATATGACTTTGTGTGCAATCTCAATTCACGTGGTACACTTTTCTAGAAAGTTTTCTGACTCCTAATTGATGTATATTTCATCCTGTGCATTGCCTTTTGGCCCCAAACGGTTGATAACAGAAGTACTTGAAACTCACAGAATTAAGTGTGGCGGTAACAATAATTTTTTGCAAATAAACTATTTCGCAAGAAAAATTCATAAATACAAAGAAAATTGATAGACTTGATTGAAAAAATGAAGAAAGAAAGCAATAAAATTGTTAACGTGTCAAATTCTTATTAATTTTTAAAAAAAATTTACGAATTTATTTGTATACGTAAATATGCTCAAGTATGCACGTAAATGTTTAGCTGAATGCTAACGCAAGAGATTACATTAATAAGTCTTGATGTACATGTGCCTTGAAGACTCGTGTTTGTCTTGTCGAAGCAGCTCCCATATGTTTCTCTCTTCTTTAGATAAAAATAAGTTTAATTTATGAGCTTTTTAAATGTACAAGATAATATGACATACATAATTTGTTAGGGATGGAATGAGTACATTGAGATTTGAGACTTAAAACTTAGAAATCTACAACTAGACAGTGTATTTTGAACAAGAAAAAAATTTAGTTCCACTTGTAAAAAAGATTATAATATTTGATCTTTAGTCTTCACTACTAATATTATTTTAAGATTCACAATAAATAAATTTTGAGATTAGTTTAACGAAAGAGATTTAATAACATAATTTTCATTAAAATAATTATCACGGTGCTAAACATTTCTTTTTCAAGGGACTTATGCAACATTTGGCGAATCCAGCGAACTACCATTTTGTTCTATCTCGGAGTTCATCCGACATGTATATTCTCTATTTACACGTCAACCATTTTGTACTTTATTGAGGATTCGACTATTTTTGAGCTTGTTAGGGCAGCTTAAAGACAACTTTTTCAGGTCCATATATTTTAAAGTCTAAAATTTTAAAATTTCATAATAGTACTAGTTGTTTATGGTGTTTTCCATCAGTAATATTATTGTTTCTGTTTAATGTTACTATTTTTATTTTACTTTTTTTTATATTACTATTTAATGTTATTATTTCATATTGACGAAAACAATAACTTTTTATAGTTAATGTTATGGTTTCTTTGTTTGTATTACTATTTGTACAACAACTCTAGAGAAGGATAATAGTATTATACAATTGTTTGAGAATTTCAATATTTTTACTAAACCTAAAAATTAGCAAAAACACTATTCTCTCTGTTCCAAAAAAAAAAGTTATACTTGAAAAAAAAAATTGTTTCAAAAAAGAGTTAAATTTGAAATTTTTCTTTGTTATTTTATTATAAATTAAAAAACTTTCAGTTGCAAACTTATAGATTTCGTCATAACTTGAAAATATATAACAAATTTCATGAGAAAAACTTAATATTTGTACATTTAATTCTTAGTCAAATATGCAAAATTAATAATTATCAAAATAACATCATATCATTAAGAAAATTAAAAATAACATCATAAATACATTGATATAACAAAAAAATATTTATTATGTCACTCATATCTTATTAAGTATAACAAAAAATATATTATAACCTCCAACTTAGTTACCTAATTCAAATTAGATGGGATTTTATTGTTTGAAAATTCAATTTCTCTACTAAACCAACTTGGAATTATCTGTATTCTATATTAAGAATAAATAGAACTCATCTCAACCATTAAATTAAATGGACGATTATGTTTAAAAAAACTCTTCTCTACCATTCAGAGTTACCTTACAACTCCAGATGATTTGAATTATTCTTTTGGTAATTAAGTCTAAATCATCAACACCGTGATTTTTAACGTTAAATAATAAAGATTAATGATATTTTAGTATTTTTTGAAATAAAATTTTTCATTTTAGTTGGGTGAGTTTTTTTATTTTCTACTTTAGTATAAGTATTTTATGTTTATCATTAAGTTATTACGTAAACATGTTAAAATTATTATGTTATAGAAAATAATATTATATAAATAATATAAATATGTTACGTAAATAACGTAAAATTATTATGTTACGTAAACAGCTTAAAGTTACCATGTGGATCAATATTAAGTGTACTCCACGCGTAATTGAGAAATATATGGATATAAATTTCATTAACCTGGTCTGGTCATGTAATTAGGTGCCAACATAGGAAACTAATATTCTGCTCAACTCTGACTCTAATGAGACCCGATTATTTGAATCATATAGGATTAGGATATGATATGAGATTTATTATCTCATCTCATTTAACTATGATCCGTTTATATATAAAACATATTTTATAATGATTTTATAAGTAAATAATATCAAAAACACAAAGAAAAAAAATAAATTAATTAAATTTAAAAAATAATTTTGAATAACGAATTGGGGGCGAAGCGAAACGAATTTGATAAAAACGTTATCGAAACTGAACGAGTTTTGAGAATTATAAAATTTTAATAGATAGAGTTGAAAAATAGTACCTCTCCATGCTCGTCGTGCCTACGCCAACGTAAGCCAAATATACCAAGGTGCAAACAGAGTATATTTTCTTAACCAAAACGATAGGAAGTATTTTTTTTTATTTAATACATATTAAAATGTCATTTGATCCAACTAATAATATGGATATCACACAGGGGCCCTAAATCCGACCCGCTATCTGGCGGGAGTTCAATTCCCTACCATTCTTCAAAAACATTACTTTGGCGGTTCAGCCCTTGAAAATCTCAACTGGCCATAACCTCCTCCACTTCACCGCACTGACCAACACAAGAGAGTAGCGACTAGCGAGCGAGAGACGAAGCTAATGGAGATGGACGAACTTCTTGATTTCGAGTTTGACGACCATAAACATATTTCCCCTGTTCACGACAAGAAAAGGTCACTTCTTTATATATCCCCCTTTTTCTTTTTAATTTCTTAACCCCAATTTCAAAATGTATCTATGAACTCTCCCTCATCATTCTCTCTCTTATGCATACACAAGATTTCACATTTATGCGGTGGAGTATGTGTTTTGACTCTGTTAGGAAAGTTGGGGTTTTAGGGTTTGAAGCCGATAGTTTCACTTTTTTCTTCTAATTGAAATATGATTCCTATACTTATCTGAATACTTATGAGTAATTTTTGGAGATGAAATATGTAGTTTTAAAGTTTCGATGAAAGCTATTGAAACTTCCCAAGGAGATTTAAAATGTATGATGCCTAGTAGAATGCATATTTGATCATCGAGAAAGAGCGGCGATTTTGTCTTGTGCAAGGTAGTGAAACTCTTTTTCATGTTACTGTACATAGATTATTAATACACAGATTTTTCTATATAACATAAATGATCAAATTACCCATCTTTCGCTGTTCTATACTATACATACCTTTATCAATATGTGTTCTCTTGTCTCCACCCTTTCCGCCACTAGCCTCTTCTTCCCTTTCCAACGTGGCAGTAGTGAAATACAATCTGCCCTCAACTCTCCACCGTTAATGTTTCTAGTCCTTAATTTTCCATTCCAACCAGGCACTAATCCTTCTAATTAATGATCTTTGGAGTGACATGGCTTCCGAATTGTGACAGAAGTTCAACACTGTAAGATGGTTTATTGAATATATTCATTAGAGTGTAGTTTAATTAATATCTTTTTGCCAGGAAGAAGATAATAGGTTTAGATGATCTTCTGTCTGATCACTACAAGCAGAAGAGTTCACTAATTGAAAAATCTAAAAAACCAAAGGCTAAGAGAAGCTACAGTTCAGATGAGGATGAAGACATTGGAGAAACCAATTTGTCTCTATGTGTTGATAAATGTCAAAAAGAGGCATGTATCTTTTCTTAGCAGTTTCCCTCTTTGAACCAAATTCTGAGTTTTACTAACTGCATTTACAAAATGTGGTTCTAAATTTTAGATTGGAAAAATATATGGAGATGACGAGGTCACTTTTTGGGGTCTGCAAATTTTTGGATCTCAGGTTTTACGCATGAGCTCCTTATATATATGCCTATTGTGTACCTGGAAATATTAACAGAATAGATTTATCTTACTTGACCTCATGTGAAGTGCAGAAATCTCTGCCAAGTTTAGCGTTTCCGGATCTTGAAAGCTGTCCACTTGTAAAGTCATCTGTGAACAAGGATGTCGGCTGTTTAATTGAATTTGACATGATTAAAGGTTAATTTTTGTGGCTTCTGCCCTTTATTTTTACCATCTGCTTTATGAGAGTGTTTAACTGTCAATAGTTTTGCAAATATGATGCTATTTCAGATGAAGTATAACTATATAATGCACTTTCTGACTGATCAGACATGATATTCATATCATACTATAAGCAACAGGCAGTATGTTTGACGAATTTAGAACTCCATTCATGAACAGCTCTATAATTGCAGGAGAACATTTCCTTGAAAGGCTATTGGTAGATGGCTGGATGTTGAACTTAGTTTTAACTAATGGCCATGTAGACAAATCCATAGCAATTTGGACGTTTAATTTGAGTAAGCATGCTATTCTTCTTAGAGCATTCAATACATTTATATTTCTCAAAGAATTCATAATAATTTTTGCACGGCTTAAAATATATTCTCATGTCCTTGTATGTGGCTTCATAGTGTTGTATTCATCAAAAGGAGTGCTACAAACATCTTCATGTGACTTTTGGTGTGCTATTCTTTCTCCTAAGAATCAGGTACCCTCATTAAAATTTTCGTGAATAATTATAGTGAAGCTTCTGACATATGTAAGTGAGAAGTTATCAGTTTTGGTTGTATTCTTGTGGCTCTCTTTTAATCTGCCATCTTGGTTGTTCAGGCTGATCAACCTATTAAAATTGACTGGTTGCCAAACTACTCTGAAGTTAAAGGTGCTCTTGCAATATATGGGTTTTTACCAGATACACCGTCAAAAATTTCATCCAATGTGGACCTTGGAGGTAAGCTCCTTAACCCGTTCACCATTACAATGTCTTTAAGTCTTCCTGGGCCTTGGTAGATGGAGTGCATATTTGACAACTAAAAAGTCTTTAATCTATCATTTTAAATTCTTCTTACACAGAATGTTAATCTTTATTCTGTCCGTGCATTTTTAGTACCTCTACTGGTGGTGGTGTTCTGATGCCTATGTATACTTTCTACAGATTCCAAGTATATGGGGCCTCCTCAGAATATCAGAGCTTGGATGAAGTGCGTTGCTGCTTGTTGTCAAGTAAGGTATGCGAGTACTGGGCACGTGTAAACGATAGTGATTAGTACGTTTTAAACTTGATCACATACACATGTTCTCTGCCCCCCCACCCCCCATCAGCGTATTTTTTGTTTTATGCTCCGTAACTCTTCCTCAGCCAGGCTGGGGCAGAATAGCAGAGCAAGTACAAGTATTAGAGTATTAGTAGCCTAACAAAAAAGTGTTCCCCACCGCTCTGTATTAAACAAATTTTCCATTGTGTCTCCCAAAAAGCACTGGCCTATGTCGGGTTGGTGCTGTTTTGTTTCAATAGATGGAGAATAGTTGGGTGGGTTTAGGATGAGCCTTTTTTATGTCTATTTTAATCTCAGCATTTAGTTTCAACCCAAGGGTGAATATTACAGTGTGTTTCTAGAACTAATTTAAGATGGTGCATTTAATAGCCTTTCCTTATGTTTGTGCATGTGTATGTATCCCCTCAGTTTCTCTCCCTATAACAATGCGTTGCAGTGCAATGTCATTATCAGCACCTACACAAGGAAATCTATTCTATTGATGTTATTTTAATAGTCAATTGTACTTCATTTTTCCCTTCAAACCAATAGTTGCTAGTCTTTGTTCTTTTAGTTTGAAGCGTTAAATTTTAATATTTGCAGAAGTATCTTTTCCATTTTCGCTACTTCAGAAATGGAAGATCTGCTCGCCATGATTATCTGTCTCTTTCTAGATCGCCAGCTTTTAGGACTGTCTATGATTTTGCACAACTGTGTATCAGCAGTACTAAGTTTCTTTACTGACAGTGAATGGAAAACCAGCTGTGAGAAAGTAGCAAAAAATCTTGCTTGCAGGTAACTGCTTAACAATATCTCATTGCTTTCACCAGATCTTTCATATGTGGTTTCATTTCGTTACTTCCATGTATTACTGTTCATTGGCAAATAAAAAGAGTTTATTACTTTTCATTGACACAAATCTTTCATATATGGTTTCATTTCGTTATTTCCATGTATATCTATTTGAATTCTTTTACTTACCTGCGGTTGAGTGTGTACTTTCTATTCTGGCTGCATTTATCAGTCCGATGTTAAAAACAAGGACGTGAAAAAGGAACATTTCGCAAATGAAAATGTTGATCTGCTTTGAGTGGTTGAAAATGAAATATTTTACTCAGCTGATTTTCGTGATGGTAAAGCTCAACTTTGCCTCTCACGTACATGTAGATGATGAGATGTAGCAGTATTGGTATTCTGTCAATTATTTTAATGACAAGGAGAAGGTTATCCTTTCACCTGTCAAGGAAGAAAAACGGAATAACCTTCTAACATATGATAGGAGCTGCGTGGGATGTAGCCAGTAAAAAGGAATTAGTTGTTTGTTTTAATTAAGTGATCAGTTTTTGAATGCCAAGTGTATGTTTGGGTTAATAAGGTTTGATATCTGGATGCTGAAGAAATATTCAAATGGCTGAATGTCTATAATGTTTTAAAACTTAATAAATTGTAATCACAGTGCTTACTTATTTAACTATATAAGTTGCTTATGACTTATGTTTTCAAGATGATATGAATACAGATTATAATGCCAATCAGATTCATCTCATAATGAATCAGGCTCAAAATTTTGACTTATTCAAATACATTATGTCAGGCCGATGAGTATATCCTTACAGTTTTGCACGCTCTTGTAGGCATTGTATGATCATGTTATTAAACCTGAAGCACTCACAAAATGATATAATATATTGTGCATGGATGCCTCAAATTGGTTGCTCTGTATGTTGTGAATACAGAGTACCTTGTGACTTCAATTCAATACGAATTGTTGAGAGCATTTTGGCAGTTGGTCAACGCAGTAAGCAGCTGAGAAGTGCAGTGGCGTTTCAAATTCTCTTAACTTGCTTCGATAACAAGGTAGCCTCTACCCTGCTAACATAAGATATGAATACATATGCAACCAATATCTTGTAACCACAGCCGGTAGCTATCAGTAGGTCTGATATGCCCAGAATCTTATTCTGCAAGAGAATTTTGCCATTCATAATGCTTGTTTGATATAAAGATATAAATGGATCTGACTACGTACTTTATAAAGGTTCACGTTTCTTCCAAATTATAAGCTACATTCCACGTCAAAAGTGTCTCTCTCCGAGTGGATCATCCCCAATATTTATTATATTGATTTCCTTTGTATTCTCCAGTACTTCTTTCAGTCAACTGCAGCTGGAAAAGATAATCTTGTTTCTTTCTGTCCAGACATAGTAAATCTGTAGCAATTATTACTAATTTATAACCTGACCTCATTCTGCACTTGTTTAAGTTAGTGTCCTGACTATATAGACTATAACAGATCAAGTTGTAACTACCATTTGAACATCATTGATTTTCATGATTCTAATCAGAACATGTAAATGTGGAATTTGATGTAATTGTCACATGCCCACCGAGTCTGTTCTGTTAAGCCAAACTGATGCTAATTCCTGATGGGTTCAAAAATTCTACACAAAAGCTTTTTCTTCCTAGTCTAGTAGTCCATCTCTCCCTCTTCTTCTGCATATAAGCGAGAAGGAAAATTATAATTCATACTTGACAATGCAGTTGCAAATTGTTCACATTGTCAAGTTGGTAATGTTGCTATTACCAACTGACTCGAGTCTCTTGCCCTTGCATATTTTCTTTTGCAGTTCAGCGATGCCGAAGAGATGTTAAGAAGGCTCATATCAATCAATGTGAAGGAGAATAGTTGTGATCTTTTCAGTATATACATATATTTAGTTCTGGCCGAGAACTGTCTTTTATATGATCCTTTGATGAAAAGCAAATCAGTGAAACTTGAAATGTGGGGTGTTTTCCTTCGCAACTGTTCTTGCCAAATCAGTAGCACTGATCTGAGGCCTCATGCTTCAAAGGTTCACATCTCAACTCATCCATCTAAGAAAATTATATCATACGGTATCAAGATCAATAACTGGATACTCTATCTCATCTGTAATCTAGTTATGTATATTTTTCTTTCTTTTTAATCTTGACCGGTCATTTGAATATTTGACCAAGCAGGTCCGTAGTAAAGCTTCATATCTTCTACAAGGTTCTGTAAAATGATTCTGCAGAGGTATGTACCAACTGGTGAACCCCATCAAACAATACAATTATGTCTGAAGTTGATATGTTCCTTGATATCTTTCTTTGTTGATATCTTTGCGGTTTTTCTCTTTTTCTTTTTTTGCTAAGTAAACCACTTGGTGATGATTTCTTTGACCACATCAATTGATAAAGGCCGGTGTTTTCAGTTTGATTCTGTCAGATCACATGAAACTTCATTGGTCACTTTTGGAGTTGCGAAGTACCGAACCAACTGAATCCTGTAGTTGTGGGCATGGTGCATATGTTTTTTTGCTAATATCCGAGTGCGTTCATGCTTAGAAGTCGCAGCAACTTGTATAGAGTATCTTACCTAGTCCATCCTCTTTGTTTCTGGTACCACCAGTCTAACTTGCTTTTGTAAGACAAGATTGTTAAAGTTTATTTTAGTTATCTATCTGTGTGTGTATGTGCGCGCACATGTGTATGTGTGCGCAGTTTGGTTTCTCTCTAGAAGCTTCATGATCTCATGCAAACTTGGCAGGTTTGTTCCCCAGGTTAAGTTATAATTATTTCCAGGTTAAATTTGCTTTTCATGAATTGTTCCATCTTCATACTTGGAGCACGGGAAATTTTTATTACAATGTGTGTCTGCCACCAAAAAGCCGTTTCCACGATCTCATATATATAATTCCAAAAGTCAAAACCACTACATGTCTTGTGTCTGATAACAATATTAGAACTATTTCATGTTTACCAACAAAATCATTGTTTTTCTACTTATTAACAATAAAAAACTGTAGGTTTTTATCTTATGCTATGTTTTTGAGCTATTTGGTGTAATTGGAACATTTCTGATTACTAATCTCTTGCGTCCATTTTAAATTGATTTGCTAGCTTTTAAATCTGGTTATATATGGGTTTCTTGAGTATTAAAACAAACTCACAATATGCACACAAACAAACTTATAAAAGAAATTTATAAATCAATTAGAATTCAACATGTAGACATAAATTGTTTATATGTACTTTGAGTTTTTTCTTGTAATTTAGTTTGCGTGCATAGATTGATTGTTTGCTTTTTCCTTCAATTATATTCAGCACATTCAAGATTGCAAACAAAGATGATATCAAGCTCTTAAGAAAGGACCATCAGAGAGAATATATTGCATAATTCTAAAATATAATGGTGAAGAGAAGTCGAAGCTTATACGCAAAAGAAAGACTTAATTAAATCAGATTTTACAATAAAGTAGTCACTAGTGATGCTATAATGGATGCTAATGTTGGCTAAAGTGTTGATCTCTTGATTTTTCCATGCTTCCCTTTATTGCTTTATTGTGTGTAGAAATGATTCCTAGTAGTATTGCTACATTATTTATTTTATCTTTCTTGTAGCTCGTGTTTTGTGGATATTCATGTGATTTTCTTCCTTCGAACCCCAATTATGAAGCTGCATTTCATTCTTAGTATTAAAATTCTTACAGTTAATTTCGTTACAAAAATGAAGTATCAGCATTATTAGTAACAGATCCATTATTACACATTAGCACGCGTATATGTTTATGCGTATATGATCACTGATGAGAATTTTGTTGGCGGTCAGCTTTTGCAGCATAATATAACGAGTATGTAGGGTCATTAACGACTCAAACCAAGTGAAGACTATTATTCTAATTTAATATAGACTTTGTTGATAGTGTGCCATAAACGAGATAATCAGAGAATTTGTATATATAAAAAAAAAAGTGTTTGATTTTATAAAATAAAATATCTGTTAAAGAAAATTAGTGTGGATGAAGTTAATTGTTATTGTGTTGTTGAGATATACAATTTATTTGTAAAGATATTTGAAAAAAAATTTAATAAAAAGTAAATACCAGAAGGGGATTGTGGTAAATTAGTCAAATGATTTATGGAAAAATACAAAAAGGAACTTACATCTTTCCCTCTCTAGGCATAGCGAGCTATTTAAATAACGACTAATTAGTCCGTTAACAAAATAAATCAGTCACAACATCACATCAAGATTTTGAATTTGAATAATTTATTCACGTTGAGTACTAGTCGCTGAAACAAGAATAGTTAGCCATCCAATAGTAAAGTATTTACGAATTCTATCCAATCTTTTAAAATCACAATAATTCAGTTATTCAAATCATGGGTAAGGATATTTTAATACTACAATAATCGAAATTTATAGCACATTAGGACTAGTGTGATAACCTCCCCCAGTATATTAGTATTTCATATCACTATCTTACAGTAATTAATTGTTAAGTACAATTTGGAACAAGTATTTCAATATCAGCCTTTTGAAATATGTTTCTTAATTATGTATAATAAAAATAATCAAGCAACGCCAACCATGCACGTTTTTGGAGATATGGAAGATTCTTTACATCTTGTTGAAGTATAAAATGATAGGTTCTTTGAACATTAAAAATCAATTTACACTAAGGAATGAATGGGTTGAAAAGTAGAATACTGAAGAGTAGAACAAATTAAAAAAAAAAAAAAACTTGTATTGGCCTCTAAAATAGTCATAAATGAAGCCAAATTGTTTCACATCAAAGAAGATATTGTAGTTCAAATAGGGTCCATTCTCTTTCTTTTTTGCCAAATATTGGAGGGAAAGTTTGGCTCAATAGCTTCTTTTCCTGACCATTATCACTAGAAAATTATTGACTCCATTTCAATCATAATTTAGGAATAGGGCTAGAGAAGACATGTTGTGAAGTTGAAAACTGAGAGATTTTTAGGGTGTATGGTCTATATATGATGGAGATGATGTTAACATGTAAGATTTCTTGGGTCAAAAATAGTGTATTAGAATTGTCAAGATTACTTAATAAAAACCATGTAATTTGTTCACGTATTATATTTTCTTATAAACATAAACTAATAACATAATTATCATTGTAAAAAATTTCGTCTAGTTCAATTAATCTTTCTATCTAAATCTATAGTTCAATTAATCTTTCTATCTATAAGATTTAAAAACATCTTATTCTGTCTAATTCTAATTATTTCGACTAACTCCAACTAAACTCTTCTAGAGACATTTTATTCTATCTAATTCTATTTATTTCGATTAACTCTAATTAAACTATTAATTAAGTTGAAAATTCGAGTCTTGTTAGTCGTCTTTGCTGCCCTTTTTTTTTTTTTGTATATAATTTATAAGTACTATTATAAATTCCTAAAGAGCGCGGTGACATCTCTTAACCTAGATTAGAGAATTTTCTTCCCTTAAACTTTACCCAAAACTCCGACTAAACTTGGTCTCATATCTTATTATTCATTCGTAATACCTCTTCCGCAGTCGAAGTCCGCCACAATGTAACGGTGCAAAATATATAGAAAATCTCCGTCTAGTTATAATTCTTGCTAACAAATGGAAAAGAGACTAAAAAATATGGATTAATTAAAACAGCAATGGGAGAAGAAGAATTTTACGGACAGGAGACTCTAAAGAGAAGACGACGGCCGCATTGCAATAAAGAAATCTCCAACGGCATTTTATATGCAAAGAAAACAAGAATTCTCTCAAAGTTCCATGCAAAAAGATAAAAGAATCCAACCTAATCCCCATATGTAATGTCATTTAATTGGTTTGCATATTATAATACAGTGGCAGTCAAATTTAACCCCCTCCAAGAAAATGTATTCATACCTTATTTCTCAAATATATATGTTAGAGAAGTAAACTAGAAAAGGAAGATCATATATATTTACATTTCACGGGTGATAGAAATTCGTACAATAATTTTGAACTTTTTAAGTAGAGAAAAGAAAGCGTTTCACATGTGAAGAAATTAGTACCGTTATTATGGATTTTTCAAGTAAGGAAGAGAATTGAAAATGTAATTTTCTTTCTTTCGAAAAGTGAAAAACAATTTCGCAAAGGAAATGATATGGAAATTCTCTATTTAGTCTTTCTTGGGAAAAACTTTAATGATACTCGAGCTTAATTTTCTTTCTAAATTTATTTAAGGAATGATGAGAATTGAATATATGATTTCTGATATTTAAAAGTCTCAGACAATAGTATGAATGTCACTATACCGGCCACTATCTAATTCTTCCACTTCATCAAAATTAATTTTTACCATGAATGGGTAATTGAAATTCTATTTCTTACTAAATTAAGTGAAGTTTACCTTTCCTAAAGAAATTTTAAAAAAAATTACTTTAGAGAGTTTATGAATTTATCATAATATAATCAATTTTAAAAGTTGTTATTGTTAATCTATAATCAATTTTTTGAAAATAATTATAAACATTAATTTGATTTTGCTGATTGATCCACGTAACAAGCGCAAAAACCACAATACCGTGTTATTAATGAAGAGGATTCAGTAATGATATTTAAAGGATTTTATTTTATTTTATTGTCTAAAAATATAATATATATATATATATATATATATATATAATTATAAAACGAATAAAATATATAAATACTTCTCTAATATTAAAACTAACGACCAACATGTATTGACTCAGTTGAAAAAATTTTGAGTTCACTTAATCAAAAGTCGTTTAGGAATATAAAATACACTGTTGAGAGTAGTGTTTCTGAAAGAATCCAACTAAAGTACGGCCTGAATTATTCGAAATAATTCGGATAATGGACAAGAAGTACCCAGAAAAACTAACAAATTATTTTCAATTTCTGTAATCTTTCTCCGCATAATCGTATTTGGTAGTGACAGTAGCAATATCGTATAGTATATTTCTATTTTCTACCCCCTACTACGGGATACAGCTACAAGAATAGGACACAAGCTTTGGCTTTTTCTGCTTTTGTCCAACCAACGACTCCCGCCCTAAAGAGAAAAAGAAGCCACAATATAATCAAATGAAGGGAAATTTTTTAATTAAAAAAAAAAAGTAAGAGATTACACTAGAGAACAAGTGATACATTGAACAGTACAACCATAAAGTACTACTTAAAAGGGCCACCCGCAACTACTAATCTGCTCAACACTCTAGCACCCACTCTCTCTCTCTCTCTCTCTCTCTCTCCACCTTTGAGTCTCTCTTGTCACATTGCAGGAAGAAGAACATGGACAATCTACGCAGCCCACTTCTCAATTGGCCTTGCTTCTTCCAAGGAAAGGTTTGAATTTTCTCGTCTTTCTTCACTTCTATATGTATAAAATTTTGCCATTTCCTCTGTTTTTAGTGGGCTTTTCTTCAATTAATTGTCTGATCATTTATGTGCTACAAAAATTCAAGGGAAAATTGACAATGGGTTTTGTTTATTTCTGGTTGAAATGTGCAGAGTATGGAGGAACTGACACAGACTCTTCTACTGACAACACTTGAGCTAGAAACCACAAGATTGAGAGCTCAAGAAGAAATGAGAATGAGAGATGATCAGTTGCTTGAACTCAGAGATATGCTTGAAAAAGTCATCAGAGACAGAGATGAAGCTCAAGAAAAATGTCAAAAACTCTTCTTTGACAAACTCTTGCTCCAACAGCATCAGCTTCAGCTACAACTACAACCACAACAGTACCAAGCTGCCCCACACTCTGGAATTTCAAGCATTGAAGATGACCCAATAAGAGGGCTTGACCCAGATTCCAATAATGGCTTCTCTTCATCTGATTGTGAAGAAAGCATTGTTTCATCACCAATTATAGACCCCCCAATTCAAGAAAATGACCAAGAATTCTTCCCACTAGTACCTGACAAGCCATTGCCTGAAAAAGGGAAGCTTTTGCAGGCAGTGATGAAAGCAGGGCCATTACTACAAACCCTTCTTCTTGCCGGACCTCTGCCGCAGTGGCGCCACCCTCCACCCCCACTTGACACTTACCAGATCCCACCACCACCGGTGGTAGTCCCATCACCACCACCACCACCACCGCAATCTCAATTCCTCCACCAAGATTCTTTCTTGAATGTTACTACGTTTAGCAATAATAGCATTAACAGCTGTGGTAGACTCAACAGAAAAAGGGGGTTTTGTGAAGGCTCTGATTCTTCTACAGAAACTAAATTTCAGAGGGTTGTACTCAACTAGCTGACAAAACTAAGTAGCTTTTGAACTAGTATAAACTTTTATCCTTTGAGCTAGCACGGGATTTGCAAGAAGGATATGATATGTAGTAGCATATTGTAGTATTATTGTATATAGGGTTAATTTTAGAAAGGGGGCATGATCTTTCTCTGAGTTTTAACTAGGTGAAGAACTGAAGATGAAAAGAGTGAAGCGACCATGTTCTCTATATTCATGGCTTCCTTTTTTTTTATTTTACATCCATTGAGCTGGTTAGTTGGAAATTTGGAAATTTTCCAAATTTTCCCACATACCAAATTTCCTTCTTGTTCATTGTCTAGGATCTTATGTCATTTATTGTCCTTTTGTGAAAAGGGGTTTGTGTTTGAGATGATTGTGAATGTAACATATAATCTTTTTTAAGATACACTACTGTATTAGCATGTGTTTATATGTAAAGACTGATGCGTGAGAAATGAAAAATGATTGAACAACACTTGGGCACCGAAAATTTTTGCACGGTCGCTAGTTATCAACCAAAAATTAAGAAACTAAATTTGGTGTTACTCAGTTATCATAAGAGAAAATGAGAAATATGAGACTGTATTATTAAAATTATCTATGCAACTATTTTCATCGGCGGTCACTGCATTTTGCGGTTCTTATGTTAATTAATTATAAATATAAGGGAGAAAATTTTTGTGCTTATTTTGGATATTGTCGTTGCTCGTTAAAATTATGACTCCTAAAATTAATATATATTATATTAATGTTGATGTATTTAATTTAATCAACTTATAAATGAAAATTAGTGGCTTTCTAATAATATTAATATAAGACAAACTTATTGCAAGAAAAAGAGATCTACCACATTTAAAATTGAAGCGAGCAAGAACAATAACTATTTGTAGTTCTTACTTGACAGGTACAATTTGATTGAACCAACTGTCGACATTACAAATTTGGTTAAAAAAATAAAAACTTCAAATATGTTATGTCAAATTTAAATTTTAAATTTTCAGAATTAGTTATTTATGTTGAAGTTTTGGTTTGATAGAGGACTAGGGTGTGGAAGGGAAGGCCAACAACCGGAAGGTCTACGAGGCTGGTTGTCGGGAGAATGAGCCCACAAATCAGAATCAGGATCTAGTAGTAATGTTGATGTTTTGGTTATTATTATTATTGTTATTATTATATAATGTGATTTGATGTTTCTGAAATCATTTCTATATTTTTCCTCTTTATCTTTTCCTTTTTTTTCTTTATGACCATTAGCCACACTCAGTTTGCTTTATATTAATTATAATAATACTTACCCATTTGCTTTTGCATCAACATTCTTTTCCTACAAAAGCCAAGCAAAGAGGGTTGAAAGTGTCAATGTTGGTTGAAGAATTCTTTTTTTAAAAGGTAAAGACTTGCAGCTATATATACTAATGTCCACACTCTCAAATATTTCAAAGGATAAAAGTACAAAAATACCCTTCTGATTTCCCTCTATCCTGCCAAGGATACGCGGTTTATTGTTACAGCTTAGTTTTAGTTGAGTAAATCAAATCAATCTCCGGTTGAATTTAGTTGAGTTTATTTATGAAACGAATTAAACATTTATTATTTAATGAATAAAATATTGTGTTCGAGATCAGCATCGTTTAAGTAATTGAGTTAAACTGAATACGAATCAGACATTATAAATTAGTCAAGTTGAATAGAATTTTTCGAGTTTAAGCTAAATTGAGTCAAATTTAAATTGTTAAACGAACAAAAATCATGTTTGAGCTCAATTCGTTTAACAACTCAAGTTGAATCGAGTTTAACTTTAAACAAGCCAAGTTAAACCGAACCGGAAAAGCAAGTAATTCGATTCGGTTACAACTCTACTTAAATAATGTTTATATTTTCATATTGTGTTGTATATTTTTTATTTTTTTGCTGAAATAAAAATTTAAAATTTTGAAATACACATTCAATTCTGTGATGGATATTTTATTAGGCTAATTACTACATGGGTCGTGAAGAAGAAAATGTAAGAGGTGCCTACAAAACTTTAGAAAAATGTGCATGCAAAATATTAGATTGGCATATGTGATTAGAATGTGTTGCTCAAATTTGTGACTATATATCTAGCCTAGTCAAAATAATTACCATCACACTTTCCCATAGACGAACTTAGGAGAAAAATATGTTACGACCCATATAGTTCAATATGCGTTTACATGTTGACATGCCCATACAAATTTATAGACACCAACTACAAAATCTAAAAAGTTGTAAAAAATAGTAAAAGAGTATATTTAGTCTTTGGTGACGTTGGTTATCGATTATCTCGTCGAAAAAGTTAAATTTTAAATCTTACATGCATACATATGCGTGTGTTTGTCTACGTCAGTTTAAAAATGTATCCAAATTATAAGGAACGGGGGAGAAAATCTTTTCAAGTCGTCCAAAGCTTAGACCTCGTCTAATAGATTTTTCTAGTCTGTGAGTGTGATCCCCAAAATTTAGCAATTTTTATACGTTAATGGTCCAAATCCTGACAAATTATATGGCTGTATTTTCAATTATGTATACCAAACTCGACCGCTAAAAGACTTGGATACACTCCTCCATTGGTTCTCATTTTTGGGGGCAAAATTATGTGTTCTTTAAATCGAAGCACGTAGTCTGACTCTATATACTCTTGAATCCTCGTTCGGACTAGAATTAGCGTTGCACAATTAATCTTGGGAGAAAAAGAAAAAAAGCGTCAAATAAATCTCAAAAAATATCTTTGAAGAATTAACGTAAAAGAATTCACGAGTTTAACAAATGTTGATTGAACTACTAAAGCTCTGCCTTCTCATGTCAATTTCAAAAGTAAACTGTCTGTATACCCCTACTTGCCCCGTGAGGCCATGTCTCACGGTTTATAAAAAAAAAAATATCCACTATGTTTATTCTTTTTTTTATAATTCAAAATTATGTATTTTGAAGGAAAAATATCTCTAATTTTGAGTTCTTATTCCAATTATAATTCCACAGCTTCAAATTTGTAATGGAGTCACAAAAATCCCGAAATTTGAACTCTATGGGAAATCACATTGTCAATTTTGATCATAAAGTGCAGTATTGAATTGCAGAACATACTGTAGATTCTTCTGCAACTAAATTATTAATCATGGTTGGGCAACTTAAATTTTAAAAATTATATATTCTGATAATGTAATTTATATTGCAATAATGAAAAATCTCCGAAATTTAAGCCAAAACTCTATGATATTCCAACGAATCAAATTTTTTGTGCTACAATTTTTAGATCTCTCAAGCATACAACATATTAAAGTTTATCCACAAGGAAACAACGGCATTGCCAAACCCTAACTGGTCAGAAAAAATTGTCAACAATTCGAACTATTTAATTAGCTATTTCGCATTAGCATCCACCATAGCAATCACCAAAGAATCTGAATAAATTAGCACCAAAGAGGGAAAAACTGCACTCTGTGGTTTAACTTTAGCTTCGAAATCAACAGAATAAATTAGGTGAGACATCTAGGCCTAAAAAGCATAGTAAACTACTACCACATTTTTCAAAGATAATCCAAGTCTATAATCCGGTTTGTGTGTGTACGTGTTGTGGAGAAATTTCATTTTTCTATTAGCTTAATTCAACACTAATCACACTATTATATACCCAAGTTGCTTGTTTTATTTGAACCTCTTAAAAAATTTCCACTTAAAATATGATTTACTACATGCAACCTTCAGGACATTTACATTTTGGAAATGAAATTTTCATAAAAGAAAATTAAAAAACACTACCTAATGTAAGTAAACATGATTATTAGCTCTGATGAGATGCAAATTATTAGCCTTCACATGTTAATAATTAGAGAATATGAACTCTATTTAGTAACTAAAGAATCCTATAAAGAAAACCATCATGATGTATAAGATCAATGACTTTAAGAAGAAACTTGACTAAATGTAGGGGCCTAAAGCGAATGGCATTTTGTGACTCTTGTCAAAAAACAGGTCCACACGGCAATGCCAACTAACAAAGCAAGAAGTGTCTATGCCTGTATCACATTGGCTTGACTGTGTAAGTCACATATATTCCAAATACTACAGGAAAATATCCATGCAAGTCTGCTTTGTGCTAACAGCACACAACTCCACTCCTTCTAGAACAGAAACTGGAAAGCGAATTCACGGACCTTTTCTGGACTTCAAGGGCGAGTCAATATGGTGGCACATGCCCATACTAGAAGATTCACAAATATACTTCGTGGTCTGCTTGTAATGATTTAGTGAAAGAAGCAAAAATTATAACTATGAATTTGCAGGAAATGGTACATAAATGTTGAATATGTCAACGTGTGAAATAACCATTCACGACGATGAGGAAGCAACCGGATATCATTTCAGCGATTGCAAAAAATTCAATATGATGTGACAATATATTTTGGAATATTTTCATACATACAGCTCATGGAGAATCGTCTCTATTCCGGAAGTCTTTCAGTGGCTTATCTGACCAGCACCAAGCATCATCAAGTTGTTTTCGTTTGAGGCACCTACGTTGACAATTACAGAAAATAAGAGCTGCTGGACCACGGTGGACATTAGTCTGGAAAGAGCAATCATAAAATCAGAACAATGCAAAAACCATGTACTGCTTACATTTTTTGACTCCCATTGTTCTAAAATTAGATATAAACTATGAATTTTCAAAATGAGTTTGCCTAATTTCAAATTTACAATTGACATAAAAATTTTGAATTTTAGACAGTGCAAGTATGAAATTATATTATGTGGAAAAGACTACAAACTACAAGCTCTATTTTGCAACTTCAAAAGTTAATTGCATCAATTTTAAGTTAAAAATGAGTCAAGTTAGTTTTTTTTTTTATTTTAAAAAAACTTGTTATTATATCTAATTTTACAACTACATGACGACGACAGTTTTCAGAACATTCCATGTTTGTGGTTCTTGCAACCGAGGACATTGTTACAGCAGTGACTGTACTTCCATAGATAATTTAAAAATTAATATTCAGCGTTCTTGTCCACTTTAACAAGATGAACAGTTCTTTGGATATTTCCTAACACACAATAAAATAGGTCCTAGAGGATCTATAAACCAACATTTTGCCTAGAATGCACCCAAAAAAGAAAAAGAAAGGGAAGTATTGACCTTGTTGGCGTAGGTGACATATTAAGTCATCTTTTCTGCTGGTGTATAATTATAGATTGATAATCGTCATACCTGATCAGTTCTGATATTACCCTATGGATTCATACACATCCTTCGCATTGAGATTGTGCATGTAACAAGTGTATTTATTATTGCAGCACTTTATACAACATATACTGAGACTTACAAAGGGTATACAGAACACTATAATATGTGTTTTATGCATAAATTGTCTTAATAATACACTACATAATTTTATTACCCTTTTTAGCTATTATCAGCTCATGGTTGCCAAATAGTCAAATTTATCAACCATGAAGTTTTATTTGTCAACTTTAAAGCAAGGAATTCATGGTATCAGTTGACAATTTTCACGAAGAGAGAAACTGACATCATTTTGGCACTTATTGATACAACAATCTCTTCAGAGAAACACCAGGAAAGGCTTTGGTTCTTCAATCATCTTCATCATCATCCTGATTATCCCTTTGAGTGTGCTTCTGAGCATTATACATCTCAGCTACCTAAAGGGCAAGGACATTGTAGAAACCCAAATAGTTGAAAACAGGAAAACATATTTGATCCAGAGGTCAGGAAAAAAAATTATAGTAGACATAGCTTCTCACCATATCAGATGATGACGCTTGTTCTGGAGTCTTATCTTCTCGGACACGAATCAGACGTGGAAATCGAAGAGAAATTCCCTTTTTCAAGAAAAAAAATTAAGAGATGAAGAAGATCAGTATTGGCAAAGATTATAATAATCTAAACTAAAAGTTGCAATCAACAAATTATGTACAACATTAAATGTTATTAAGCAAAAATTGACAGAGCAATAGAAAGTTGGTTCCCATTTGCAAAGTAGAGAATAGCTGCTAGCCAGCAACTGAATAAAATTATAGCAACATAGAGAGCTAAATATTAAAAGCTCCTTTAGGTTCAGTCCATGTCCATCACACCCGCATGCACACATACAGACCAAGAAAAATCCCATGCATAATCTGAAAATGGAATTGACATTCGAATTTGAAATAATAACAACCTTATTAGAATCCACAACACCAATTGCAGCACGATAAACAGGACTGATTGTCAAGTCTGCTGCTTTCACCTCCCACACCTGAAAGAGAACATAAAAAATGTCGGAGAATGCTTTGCTAGAGACCAACTTCTTTGGAAACAGGATAAGGTACTAATTTATTAGCTAAATTATTTGATTATTCAGAGGGGTGAAGGTATAAAGAAGAGAAATAAATATCAATATACAATAAAGTCTCTGAGTTAAAAAGTACTTCTATTCTGAATTCCACCTGAACCTACTCAAAACTCTGAAACCAGACAAGATTTGTAAAACATATAACATAAGAGACATGGAAGAAAATATAAATTGTCAAGAAACAAAATGAATTATTCCTTAAAAGATGGGGGCAATAATAACAGTCAAGCATTTGAAGATCATATAATAATAAAGGTTTCTATAATTACCTCAGTTGGTTCAAACCAGACATCTGGATCAATTGTATCTGCATATCGGTAGTAAGACTGGAAAATAGGAAACTACGCGTGTTAGAACTATGGAAATGTAGAAAAAGAGTAACAAGAGAATGAGACCATCAAACATAAGCCTTACTTCAGAAATTCAATAGAATGTTAGAGAAATGAACCCAACCTTTGGCTTTGGAATCACTTTAGAACGGAGACTGGCGGAGCATTGTTCAAGCACCGCTTCAGAAAATCCTGTGCCTATTAGTGATCAAAGACAAGCAAATTCCGTCAAGATAGTGTTTTATACATATCATGTGCCTATTAGTAATCAAGACAAACAATTCCTATCAAGATAAACCAGTTCAACCATAATCTACTCTGTGATGCATAGCTGTACTGTGAACTCCAAATAGATGCAAAAACCACAAGCCACACATAAGCCCGGTTGATTATTAAACTCATTTAAGGTCACTCAGTCAACAAAGCAAGTAACACAACCTCAACCATACATCACTAGGCCATGGCCACAATGTGGATTAAAGATATGGAGAATGATAACTTAGCTGTTATAAAATCTCTCATGAATATGGGCAAGAAAAAGGGTAGGCAGAGAAATCACCATTAAAATATTGGGACCCTTACCGATTTTGCAAATAGTTTGGAATTCTTCGTTGTTGATATCATAACAAGCAAGGAGAAAGGCGCCATACACACCTAGAAGAAAAAATACATAAAACCCGCATTAAGTTTGATATTGATCTTGCATCAAATCCGCAAGCCCAAGGAATATCCATTATACACCTGCCAGTTGACAAAACTCAAGCCCAAGCTGATGCAAATAAAACTAAAGATTGCATGAAAAGATACTGGATATATAAATATAATGGAATCAAAGTGTAAATATCTCAATGAATAGCATGCAAGTGAGACTAACATAGATATGTGTGTGTGTGTGTGTGTGTGATGTTTGTGTATCTATCTGATACGAAAAAGAACACTATGAAATTACCAGTTCGTTTCCCCCGACCATGGAAAGCAGCAATAGGTACTAGGTCAAGCGAGTCACCAATACTATATATCAAAATCAGTAGCACAAGCATTACAGCAAAATTAAGTCTCATCAAAAGGTATAAGAAAAAAAAGGATGTGTAAATAGCTAACCTTTCCATGTAATCTTTCTTCAATTTCAGCCAGTTATTTGACCTCTTTGAAGGTTCATATGTAGCGTCCCTGTTTAATGTTTTGATGATCAAGCCCTCACAACTGCAAGATAAGAGGATAAAACAGCTATAGATCAAAAAAGTTAAGGAATGGCATCGACTACCTACAGAAGTGATCAGAAAGCCAGGTTAAATATTTCATTCCAATCACTACCAATTGCATCCAAATTCTCCATGCACACTCGTGAGAGAGGATGGGTGGAACCCTATATTCAATGAAAACGACGTTACCAAGGAGTATAGAAATCTCCCAGATCAAAGCACCCCAGCGGAACAATTAAGTCATGTAAAACCAGAATTGAAATATGAGAGTATCACATGCAATCTCGAATTATGGAATAGTGAGGTACAAATTATGTGCCCTAAATATCTCCAACAATGTTATGTATATTGTCGCATCTCAATATTTGAACTCTGATAAACGCTTGGCCAAGTGATTCCTTAAAATGGCCTAAAGGAAACACTATCCACTAAGTTTGTTCTCTCATATTCCAAAGGCCAGCTTCTAGTATCTCATAAGAGAAACTCTTGCGACGTATACTTGAAAAACTCACACAACGTATATGCATCATTTTACAGTAATCTTGAGGCAAAAGATCTAACAGCACATGCATCTATGTAATTGACCAAAAGTCCAGTATCATATGTAGGAACACAGAACATTCACATTCAAAAGTTTCTTTTCATCTTTAGAGAAAATCTTCTTCTTTCCCTATTATTTGGATGTATCAGTGGTGACCAACATAGCCTCTATATCCATGAACATGTGACATGTCCTGGTGTTCAGCGTCAAACTTGAGTTTCATACTTTCATCCATTTAGAAGATTCCAAGTGGCATAGTCGTTGGATATGTACTTGAGCTAGCTTATGCTTCACCCAAGTATCATAATTCATAAGTACTATAATAATTACATACTAATGAAAAGGAGCATATAGTATCATTACCCAACTTATGACATACCCACAAAGAGCATATCAAAGAGTGATTTACCTTGCTTCAACAGAATTTTCTAGGAATTTTTGTATTTCTTCAAGATCGTTCGACGTTATCGCTGTTGCAAACTGAAAATACCCAGTTTCTTCCTCAAATGACTCATAGAGATGCTGCAAAAAAGTAAGTCCTATAGGATGAGTTGAGCATATATACAATAATCCACGTTACTAAATGATTTAGTAGAGAGTATAAAATATATGCAGAAACTGAAACTTCACATACAACCAATTCCCAATAATCATGGAGAAACATCAACTGCTGCAGATAAACATAGCCAGTTTTCCTAAATGATATCAACCTCTCCAACACTTTCCTGCAACCTTACTCCCGAAGTTCAATGTACTGGGTATTATCTAACAAATCAAAAATATTCTTTGGCAGCCATTCTTTTTTAATATGTAAAAAACTAAAAACTAAATCTTTTCTATAATAGAAAAAAATGATTTTATCAAAATACATAGAAAGTAAAAAGTGAAAAGACGAGGATGAGAATCACTTCAAAGCTAGAGAAATGTATAAAACACCATGTAAGGGCTTCCTCCAGTCCCATTAAAGATCTCAATAAGAACTCCCTCAAGAAGGACTCACTATATACTCATGGTACCATAAAAGTGACCAGAACCAAAACGGAGTGAGTGAATGATAGGGTGGTGCCCTTCGATGTACAACCCAGGAATTGTTACACACAAAAAAGATCAACATAGAACCCTGTTGTTAAAACAAAATAATACTTTTTTTATAAAAAAGTAAATGCAAATTTGGGGCAATTGTACCTGCTTACGAACATTAAGTTGCTCCTGTAAGAGTGTTTGACCATTCAGATACAATATATCAAATGCAAATATGCAAACTTCAACCTTGATGTCACTTATCGCAACATTTTTACGTGCACGTGTGCTTAGAACCTGCCCAAAAGGCAAAAGAAATTTTGGTAATGTTACAATGCAAAAGAACAAAAAACACATGATGAGAAATGACAAAATATGGAGAGAATGGACGTGTTTGTGTAAGGGGAAAAAAAAGCAAGTGACACGTACATACAAATTGAACTAATTTGTTTAGAGGAATACGGGAACAAGCAAACGAACAAATGAAGCTATTCTTGTACATATCCTGAAATAGTTATGTCTTACCACATGGGGATACTGGCGCCAACTTAGGGTCTGTTCGGGAACTACTTTTTGATTATGACTTCTAAGTTTAACTTTTGATTTCTAAGTTATTTTGGGCAGGAACTTAGATAAATAGTGTTCAGTAGCAGGTTTTTAGTTAAAACAAGTTTCAAAGGTGCACAGCTAACAATAACTTTAAATTAAAATAAACTAGTCTGTATATATTACAAAATTAGACAGTACAAAAAACAGAATGATTTAACATTTCATTTACAACAAAATGATCATTATTAAGACATTTGTATTTTATACATGCTTAATCTTAAAATTTTAACATGAACAGCACTTCATTGATACATATATAGCATCCTTGATTACTATAATGCTTTACATTGCTTCATGTTGCTTACTATCTTTACCCAGTCCGACATGAAAATTTTAATTTTAATTACTATGTTTCTTAGTGTTCCAGCTAGCCAGCAGTTCATTGATGCATATCTATTAAAGTATGTAGCTACCAGAACTTGAATAGTAACAACATTACCTGAAAAGGTAAGATTTTCTTTTTCTCGCGGTCATAAGCAACAAGTTCACAATCCAAAACGAATGATGTCACAGATGATTTCTTTAATCTACAATACAAATTTAGAGGTTAGCTATGACTATAATGACACAAACATCTATGCTATGGAGGTCAATCTTGAGTCTATGAAAACAAACAAGTACACCAAACAAAGTGGTTAAAAGATGATATTAAGAAACAAATTATACTGATGGGGAGAGAGAGAGAGAGAGAATTGAGAAGGAAAAATAAAGAACAAACTGTTTTAAATATATAACGGAACTTTACTAGAAAGAAGTAAGTTCAACAAGTGAGGACGAAAATATTACAATCATAACATCTCAATAAAGAGATAAAGAAGAAGAAAGAAAAAAACTGCAATCCTTCTTCAGACCAGAAATAGATGGAATCCTACGATGAGATATACAGAAAATTGCACAATTTGGAATTACTTGCTAGATTTGAAACTAAATGAACACCACCAAAAGAAATATGTTCAATATTACTGATCAGACATGGAGTACCTCGAAATAGCAAGAACAACGTCAGGAAACTTCCCAGTATTTCTTTCAGCATTTCGACTATATATCTCAACTGAGCCATTATCCATGTAATGTATCTATGCAAAAGTTGATATATTTATGGCACAAAATAAGTAACAAAAGAAAAGGGTAAAACTACTTAAACTACATAATATTACCTGAGCACGTTCTCCATCATACTTGTATTCACAGGTGAATTCCATATCTTGAAATTTATCTAAAATCTCAGACACCCCTTTAGTTGGTTTTGCCAGCATAGGTCCAACTGGAACACCAGGTGAAAAAGTGCATGTAGTTGAGAGGTTCCATACACCATCAGTAAGGAGAGCAGGTACTATCTTATCATAAACGGGAATCACAGAGTATACTTGTTTAACAATTTTTGCAGCCTGAGCATTATAAAAAGGACAATGTTAGTGAGGCATTACATGCAATAATAACCATAGGCATTAATAATATAGGCATTAATATTATTATTTGGGAAGTACAAGGAAATAAGATGGCAACCTTTTCCTTCATTAAGTGAAAGAAACTATCAACAACAGGGTTTCAAAAATAATAGAACATGTTGGTTAAGGTCTTAGTGTTACTTCAAAAACGTATTGACTGGTGAAGCTTATAATTTATATATTGATCTCCAAGTTGTAGATCAGTGAATTTCTTCCAAAAAGAAACACTGCCTCAACAAATCAAAAGGTAATAAGTGGCAATATAACTAAATAGTAATGTATAATTCATGCTGAAGTTGGACAAAAAAGAAGCAGCAGATAGTAACAGATTATATTACATGAATTGAAGCCTTCGAGCCTTTCCTCAATGCAGAAAGTATACTCAAAACAACACAAGGACATAAAATAATCACATATGGCAAAGCTTTGGGTAAATCGCTCACAAAAAGAATCAAACTCTAGATAATTTTGAGCATATACTCTTAGATCATTGAGAGTTTTTCCACCACCTTCACCCTTACCTAGGTATTTAAGATCCTGTTCCTTTACCCAGACTATTTATATTTGTCTGTGCGTGTCTGTATATACAAAAACTGACACCCACGCACACATATGCATGTTTCATTAGTATATCTGCATGCATTCTGCGTTAGATTCAGACCAGTGCATGTGCACAAGAAACTCATTACAGACATCAAATTGCTGTTACTACATTCTTTTCAAATGATAGAATTTCTATTTGTACGCACAAGATATTATCTGAATGCATTATACTCATATTGCACCATGCATCATTAACTGATGGCACGATAAGGAACACTGAAAGACATAGAACTGTATAGTTTGATATATAATTCATGCCTGCGGGGATGGCAACAGGACAGAGATACTGAATCAGAACAATGAGCAAGAACATTATGGTTTCCTTGATTGTAAAAGCTATTTCCTCAGAGAAGGACAGTGATGGATATAAACAAGGGCAAGAGGACAAGGTCACAGACTACAACAGCTTCGCGACAAAGCTGGCTCTTCTAGTGCATCACATTATATTCAATCCTTATAAATCACGAATATAAACGAAGCTACCTCTTCTAGAGGAGAAACTATATTTGCAGGAGGTGGGGAAAGTTTTCCAGCATAATAAACAGCATGCCCCAGGGCAGCTAATAAAGTTTGCTCTGCCAAACCAATCCGCAATTTTGCCTGCACATATGAACTCAAACCAAGCTTATCATAGGAGAAAGTATCAACAGTGCAATCTCAAATTGATCCCATATCTAACCTGAAGTAACCGGATTAAATATTGAGGCTCGCAGTCAGTAGCAGCTACAAGAAGTGCCTTAATATGGTTCTTTTTTTTCTCTTGACTGTCCTTTCCAGATTCCTTAAGACATAAAAGGGAAGCATAGAAAGGTTGAGCATTAACTTTTTCCACAGCTCATTCATATATTTAATTAGATTCTAAAATTTATTTAAATGAATCATAATTTATTATCAATAGCGTGTATCTACAAATTTGAAACGGGCAGAAAACTAAACTAATACATTTTTGATAGAGGGAAGAGATTAACTACTACATCAGGTATGGGATTAAAAGTGGCACTGCCACAAAAGACAGGTGCCTTGGGAGTACAGGGATTGACAAATGCTCGTTAAGTTGAACATTCAAGCCAGTTAAGAAATATGGTTCTGGAATTGGGCTCAGAAGCACAAAATGACTAGCTGGAATGGGTTGAGAAGATGGATGTGCAACTACAGCAAGAAATTTTTTTTAAGAAAAAAATATGAAAATGAAGAGTTCTATGAAAAAGTAAAGGTTGCATTCGTTTAGGAGATGCGACAGAATAGGTTAAGTTGGTTCTGAGAGAAAATTACATAATAAAAAAATAACTTATCAAAAAGGCGTTATATGAAAGAACGGAAACAATACAATGGCCACATTTACTGTTCTCATAAAGTATGCCATGTTGTAGAAATATTTAAATATAAACTGAGAGATTTTCAATACACTTTTATTCTTTATATTTTGAAAACTATCTTCTTCTTGTGAACATATTCATGATGGAAATAATAGTTGAGCTGATATTTCCTTACCTTTGCAAGCAAAACAATTTACCATAGATGAAATTTTTAAGATTCTCATGGATGTTCATAAAAAGATACTTTTTAATGAAGGCTAGAGATATAGAGCCCAAAAGTAGACACACTTGTAAACTATGGGTAACAAGCAGCCTGTTTCATAAGTAGTATTCCTATACCTTCCATCCTAGATAAGCATGTTAATGCACTATTTGTTTTATAGCAACAATAAGAGCAACTTCACAAATGAGACTAAATTAGACTCTCTTACATTCAAAAAGTAACATCGATTTTGACTTTTGAAGCAGTTAGAATCATATTTACATAAACCAATTGATGTGATTCATTTGAAATTTAAAATTTCAAATACTTGCAACTAGCAGCACATTATAGATTTATAGCTATTTAATAAAATTTGTAACTGTATTGACTAAAAATCTAAAAGTAAATGAAATTATATCAATTTTGCATTGTGATGAGTCATAATCACTTTGAATAGCCAAACTATCTTTATTTTAGAAAAAACAAAAAGGAGGGAGTAAATCAAATCCAAGCTGCGCATGATGGTGAGAAATTTATTATTTGGGTTATGCTTCATACAACTAAAGATGGTTAAACTGATTTCACACTCAATCCCAAAAATGTGTTCATTTAAAACCACGGAAATTAATAAAATAATTTAAAATTTAATATATATATATATATATATATATATATATATATATATATATTAAATAAATAAAAACAGACACGCACACTAACAAGACTACATATAAAGCACATCAAAGTCGAAGCGAAAAGATTTCTATGACCTTGGCAATGAGCTGAAATGTATCAAAAACCTTGGTGACTGTCAATGCTTCAGGTTTACGCATCAAAGATTGAGATGAACGGCTCGCTTTTGCAACAAGTCCCAAGTCTCCCAATTCCTATCACCAATATAATGTCAAACAAATTATAAAAGTAAACAGTAAAAAAAAATAAAAATGAACCAGTTACATGACATCAGAGGCATCAAAACAATAAGATTGCACAGAGAAATTTTAGAAGGTTTAATATGAAATTGTCAAGAAAATAATACTTTTCATACTCATAGACATGTTACGTGTATACAACACATACACCTCTCATTATAAATATTATACATGCATAATTTGATGTAGAAAACAATGGCAACATGAAGATATTCCCCAAACAATTCCACACTTATACCATGACAATTATTTTATGTGAAGACTCTGTATTTATACTGAGACATTCCATATAACACAAACAAGTGCATTGAATATCAAAATAGAAAAGTCGGACAACAACGATTTTCCCATTACTTTGTATTGTTTCTTGATTTGCGCTTCTTTGCATCCACAGGCTTCGGCTAAAGCTTTAATAATAGAAGCATCCCCAATTCCAAGCTCCAACCCTTCGTGGTCAGGCGCAATCCTATTAGCCAAAAGATAAACAATAGGAACCAAATCATGCGGCGACGTCTGTATAACAGTCCTCAGCATATTACACACAATCTCAGTAATCAAATTTCGACCCGACTCCTTCGAAATTGCATCAAACACTCTAACAAGAAACAGAAACGGCACTTTCTCACCATCCCCCCAAAATGCAGCTTTCTTCGGATCAAAATTTGCAGCTTTATTCTTCAATTGAACAATACTGTCGTCTGCACTAACGACACGGGATTTCTTAACCACCAATTTGTCTTCCAAAACTGGGTTTGGCTTCTTATCAGACCCATTTGGAATTTGATTCTCTTGAGCCTTGTCTAAATTTTCAACATTGGGGTTATTGGAGAGTTGGGGTTCGACAGAAATCGGGGTTTCTGCTTCTTGGATTTTGCGCTTCTTAGAAGGAGAAGATGAAGATGGAGATTGGGATTGGGATTGGGGTTTTTTCTTTGCAGCAGCTCGGGCATTGGACATGAGAGCGTCGAAGGCAGAAATGCGAGAAGACATGGTTCTAGATTTATTAGGGTTTAAGGGGAAAAGGGGTTTAAGAGAAATGGGTAAAAACGATGATGTGAGTTTGAGAGCGCGGGGTAGACGATGAAACAGATAACTAATTCTGTTCCGAGTGCGAGAGACACAGATAGAGCAGCATGAACATGGCCTGAGGGCAAACATTAACTACTGTTTATCAGTTTTAGAGAGAGAGTGGGAGAATTGGAGAGGGAACTTTCTTTTGTTTAATTTATTTTTCCCTCGTTCTGAGAGTGCGCCATTACATCAAAAATTGCTCAAGAAGTCAGGATTATGGTCTGTACTGAACTTTTTTTCTTTTCATTTTTAGGGTGTGCTTCAAATTTATTTTAAGTAGAGAAAATAAAAAAAATGAGAGAAAATATTTTTTTCAGCTCACCTTGAGTTGTTTTACAGAGAAAGAAAAGTAAAGATTTTTGTTTTAATTTTTTCTTCTTAAAAATAAGAATATTTGGAAAGAAATCTTTTTAACTTATACATAATTTTCTTAATATCAACTTTATTATTTATATTTCTTATTAAATCAAATTCACGTCTTAAGTTTAAAATGATACGACTGTAAAATTAATATTTTTCCTTTATTTTCTTCTTAACTCCCAGACAAGAAAATGAAAAATTTTAAACTAATTTTTTTTTCATAAACTCTCAAACAAATAGAGAAAAAAATATTTCTCATTTTTTCTTTTCTCATATTTTTTTTCTTCTGTTAAAAAACTCCCAGTTGTTAGAAAATTGGGAGAGAAAAGGGATTTTAATATGTACTCTTTCATGACAATACGGACAATAGGGTTTAGGCCAATTTGTTTCCTAACTTTTATTTGTAAAAGAATTAATTAAAATTTTGGATGTTTGTTTTTTATTTTCATGTCATTAACTTCTTATTTAGATTTAAATATAAAAAGTAAGTACTCTTTATTTTTTAACTTTTAACCTATGAGCATAATAGTAATCGCTCGATTTAGTTTGTAAATAGTTTGATTACGCTATCTATATATTAAAGTATCATTATATATATGTGTGTGTGTTAGAATCAATTATGTCAAAATAATTTATTTAATTATTATATATATTAGATAATTTACTTTTTTAAAGTGGTAGTTATGTGAAAAATTAATTGTGAGACATGTTGGAAAAATAAAAGGCTAACACTTATTATGGATTTAATTTATCTTTTATGAAAATAATTCAATAAATACTCACGAATAGTTTGTAAGTGATTTTGATTTGATTAAAGTAGAATATGAATATTAAAATTTATTTGATTAAATACTCAAATATCAAAAAATCAATTAGAGTATAATTTGACTGCATTAATGTTTACTTGTATTCCATTTTTACACCCATACAAAAAAAGATAAAATAAATTATAGCTCTCTTTTTTTGTCTTTTGTGAAATTTTTTTGGAAAATATGGAGAACTCTAAAATATGTCAAAAATATTTTCTTTTTTTTACTTGAACGGAGTTTAAGGATTTTACATATAGATTACATAAAATTACTTCGTCCATTGCAAAATTAATGATAAGTTTTCTCTTTTGTGGTATAATTTGTAAATCTTCAAAAATTATTAAAGTATAAAAGATTATAGTTAAAAGTATTTTCTTCATATGATTTATGATATTTCACTTTAAATTTTTAAAAATAAAAAAATTACTCTAATTTTAAATTATTAAATTTGATAAATTTATTTTATATAAATTAAATTATTTCTCTAATTTTAAAACATAGTAAATAATTTACTTCAATAATAGTCGTAAAAGATAAAATTAATCCATCATCTTCTATATATATTTATCACGTAATTTCAATCAATCGATTCAACAACTTTTGAGTATATCCATACCGAATAAGATTGAAACGGGGGAGATGTTATGGACATAGGCCCGTAAATTTGAATAAGATGGTTCAGATTTGGATCGGGCAACTTCCAAGTCGGTATCGTAAAGAGTCTAATATTCCATAACAGTGACACTGTTATAAACGGTGATATTTTCAGTTTTGTCGCACCTCATAGCTTTAAACGCGTAATTACAATTAAAGATTTTAAGCCTTACTTATTAACCGCATAATAAAATCGTGCGAAAACGACGTGAAATTTCAAATTCACAACAAATTCCAAAAAGTGATATATCCTCTCTCTCGTTACAATGAACGGTTTCCTTATTTCTCTATCTCTCTCTTTCTTTCTTTTTTGAGATTCATGGTCTCTTCATCTCCTCTTTCTATTTGTCATATCCAGATTATATATAACCACCACCATCACCGCCGTTAATATCTATTGTCGTCGTAGCACTGCCATTGAAACTTGAGATCTATCATTAAAGTTTTAGATATGCCATAAAGTTCATTTGTTCTTTGTCGTCGCCTCCTTCATCCTTCTCCATTAATCGCCACGTTTGTCTTCTCCAAACCATCGTCACCGCCTCCTTCTTCTCAGAGCCATTGTCGCCTCGTTTTCATTTGAATCGTCGTTGCCAATGTACGTACCTCTTCAGTCAACTCTCGCAATTTCTCACTTCATTTGAATCGTCGTTGCCAATTGGCTCGTCCATAACTGACCTCTCCTTCATTACCCACTTCCTATGTCTGCAATTTCTGTTCTTTGTCATGATACTAATATATATTTCTCATTTATCTTTTACATCATTTTCTCCAGATCTGTTTTTTCTTGTGCTATTTTTCTTTTAGTTCTATTTTTCAGAACAATAACATATCTATTTTCTAGAACAGTAACATATCTATTTTTTTAGAATAGTAACATTGAAGGAGTAAATAATAAAATTAAGTTCCGACATCATTGTTGCTATTAGTTTTAATATCAATATGATTATTTTAATTCTTCTACATTTTCTTTTCATTTTTATTATATAAGTTCAACTTAGTTTGTAAAATTAAATCTGTCATTTGTTTGTTTGAATCGAGAGTGTGATTTTACAAAACAGAAAAAACAGGAACAGAAATAGAGAAATAGTAATACATAATTAATAATAACGATGGACAACGACAATGGTAAAACAATATATTAGTTTTAATGTTAATATGATTGTTTTAATTCTTTTACGTTTTCTTTTCATTTTTATTATATAAGATCAACTTAGTTTGTAAAATTAAATCTATCATTTGTTTGTTTGAATCGAGAATGTAATTTTACAAAACAGGAACAGTAATAAAGAAATAGTAATATATAATTAATAATAACTATAGACAATAACGACAATCGTGAAGACGATTAAAGGTGATAATAACAAACAAATAGTAACAAACATACAGTAAAACAAAAATATTAACAAAAATGGGCGACAATTATGATGACAATTGGAGGTGAGATTATAGAGGAGAATAATGATATTAATGGTTATGGAAAGAGTTGTGCATCAATGGTGTCAGACATTTACGGATATGGAAGATGGGTAAAGGAGATGAAATGTTGGACTAAATGTTAAAAATTGAAATAAAAAAACAAATAATAAAGGGTAATTTTGACATTTCATAAAATAAATTTATTAGGAATGATAGAAAACAAGCATAACTGTGCGGTAATTTATGTTTGTAAGACAAATTGGCCAACTCTTTTGGAATCAATTCATTTTGGACTCAAAAGTAATTAATGGGACTATAATTTAGTATGAAAAAGTGGTGTTTGTAAATAAAATTAAATATAAAAAAATTAAAATAAACCTTTGTATAATATGAATATATGATATTACTTTTGTAAGAATCATATAAATAATAAAATTTAAATCCGATATATTTGTTTGGAGTTGGAGCATTGGCTTCTATAGTAAACTTAATGTTTCTCTTAACAAAATATTAAAATTCAAATCTCTTTTCCCTTGTAATAAAAAATAAGAATTTCTTAATAGTATCAAAAAAAGATATATTCGTTCAAATTCGACCTAGGTCTGTAAATGAATTCCTAAATATTCAATTAAAATATTTGTGTCCATATTTAATAAAAGCATATATTATTTGAATCTGATTAAAAATTAATAGGATATATATATATGCATATTCGCATATGTTAGTATCCGTTTTCGGTTTTAATAATTTTTTGTACTAAATTTTACTTAATAACTATGTTATTTTTAAGGTATAAGTAATTTTTTTAAGGTATATAACAAAATTACGTTCATAAAGTAATAGATAATTCATTATAAAATGAATAATAAGATTATGGTATATTTTTTTAATGAAATGAATACAAATATGTGTTACATATTTTATTAAAATATTAAAATTACTTTCACTTAAAATATATTCAAAATATTCGTATTCGTATTTGATTTTATCCGATGAATATTATTTGTATTTATATTCACTTAAAATAAAGTAATTATGAATATAAGTATATTCGTATCCGTTTATATCCATTTACGCTCCTAATTCGATCCGTTATACAGGCCCGCACATGAAAATCTGGCCCACTGGTTTTGAAAGAGCAAATCTGGGATGGGTATTGTTTGTTTATGGATTCATAATCTTGTAAAGTAAAAATTGAGCATGGATGTCTCCAGCTGTCTGTGATGCTTTTAAGTCTCTTTAAATATTCCATCACTTTGTGTAAATCACAAAAGGAATTAATTGGGTAAAACTAAAGCTGGATTAGCATGCCACGTGTGCCTCTGATCTATCTCCCACATGCTCCAAGTCCAACTCAATTATAAAACCTAGCCAGCCTCCGACAACAAACGGAGTAATAAACATAAATAAAAAGTTGGTCAAAAAATATTTAATGGATGTGAGCTTTGGTACTGGACCAAAAGACAAGCTAATGACACTTTGTCAAAATGTTAATGAGGATGTAAACAAACATTCGCAGAATTTAACCTAACCTACCTGTATTATAATTTCCAGGAAAAATTCATGCTTAATTTTTTAATATACCTTTATTTGACTTTATTCGATTGTGTAATTTTGTGTTCATGGCAAATTAGGGATATATTCTGAATTGTATTATTGTTACTTCAAATTTAGTATGCTAGCTATTTCATAAAACATAATAAGTATCTTCTTTTATTTTAAATGTGAGAAAATAACTCTTTTTTAGGTTACTACTCCGTCTGTTCCACACAAAAAAATAAAATAAAATAAAATTAAATATACAAATAATAAGTTTTTTCTTATTAAATTTTTAAGTTTTGATAAGATCTAAGTTTGTAATTGAAAGTTTTTTAATTTACAGCAAAAAAAAAAAAAAACAATTCAAATGCAACTCTTTTTTGAAATAAAATTCTCTCTTCAAATGAATTTTTTTTTTTTGAACAGGGGTATTTACTTACTATATACGAATTAACTGTACAGCACAATTTTGTACACACATTGTCGATGCATAAAAGAAGTGCTAACTAGTTTGCAAAGATCACACAACCTTATACGAAACACACTGTTTTCTTTCTCGATAAGAAGTCTGTTCGTCTTTGCTTTGCATTTGAGAAATTTCCATTCTCATGTTTGAAGAAATAATTGGCGGAGAAAATACATCCTTCACTTCTCTCTACAAACTTATTTACTCAATTCAAGTTGAGTGGCATTTAAGGAAGTTAAATTGTCCAGTCATCGAGTATTGCATCCAATTATAATATAACACGTATAATAAGAAGAACATATCTATATATCTATCTATTATTACAATAAAATTTTTATATTGCGGTTGGAGTTCATGTCACAATAAATATTTTTACCGCTTTCTCCTTTCTCCGTTGACATAAAAAGTTACATTTTAAAACAAATTTGTTCCTTAAAATGAATTATGTTTATACAAGTTTTTTAATTGTAAAATGTTATATTTTAAAATTGTTATTATAATCTTTTTATCTACTTATCTATTATATTAAGAGGTTGAGTTTCTTAATAAATACATTTGGCATTTTTAGTTCAACAAAAAAAAAGGAAAAAACACAAGGATAGTAATATTAATGGCTAGAGAGAGATAAATAGTGGCGAAACATTAACCATTGAGATAGTACAAATCAATTACTTTTATTTTCAAATTGCTTCCGCATCTCTCTCTATTTCGTGTCTAATTTGAATCGTAACCCACTTTTGACTTTAATATGGTACATGATTCTTTTTATACATATGATAATTAAAATATAAATGCAAACGTGAATGTGTGTATACGATTAAACTAGTCTTAATTAAAATTTTAAAACAAATTAAATAAAAAATTTATAAATATTATTTAAAAATGTAATATTAATATTCTGAAAAATCTAAATATAATTATTTTTATAAAAGGAAGAGAGTATTTATCATTGAGGGGTGTAAATTTTGCATTCAGTTTTGAAGTTATTACTGTTACTATTAATTTTTTGAGGTTTTGGCATTGGCCCCTACACACATAATATGGAAAGGGGACTTGACATGACTAGCATGAGATGTCGAGGTCAATGGAAATGGAACTGTAGCCACGGAAAAGGGCCGAAAGTAAAACCCTGAGCGCGAAAACGAAAGCAATTATATAAAAAATCAAAATCAAAATAAAATCCCAACACACCTCCCACTCTGTCACTCCCAACACACCTCCCACTCTGTCACTATCAACTCTCTCTCTCTCTCTCTATTTCTCTCTCTCTATTTCTCTCTCCTCCTTTCTTCAGTTCTTCTCCTCTCTTAAAAAACAAACAAACGAAACACAAACAAATAACGAAGAAGCCAAGCAATGACAAGTGGCTATGGCGGTGCGTTATGCTAAAACTCACCTTCTTTCTTCTCCTCCTCCTCCTCCTTTATCCTCTTTCCACCTTTCTCTATCTCTTCTCCACATTTAATGCGGGCGCCAATTACAAGTTCACCTCTCTCTTTCTCTCTCCAAAACACACACTCACACTCACACTCACACACGCACTTTTTCCGGTTTCAATCTCAAAAAACGTGCCAACTTTTTGCAATTTTTTTGTTTACCTCTTGATATCTCTATTTATGTATATATTCATCAATGTATTTCTGCAGGCATTGATATTTCACTCTTGTTTTCGGACTGTGTTTCCTCCTCACCTGTTTTATTCATTTTCTGTACATCACTGGATCTATGTAGACACAGCTAATCTTCTCCTACTTTTATTTTTCGCAAGTTCTGTACTATTTGCTTTATGCTTTTTGTCCGAGATTCCAGAACTAATTGTAAGATGTACTAGCTAGAAACTGTGATCGATTTGAGTGTTTGAACTTGAATAATTTGGTTGGCCAGGGATTTGTTTCCTGAAGGGCAGAGCTACAAATTAGGAGTGATTTGTGCTTAAAACAGCGTGACTAGGGTTTATTTTTTTGAAATGGAAGGAAGGATGAAGAAAAGTTACAGGCAAGTTAGTCCTGAAAGAGCCAAAGTGTGGACGGAGAAATCGCCCAAGTATCATCAGCAACGGCCTCAGAGTCGCAAAGTTTCTGTAGTTTACTATCTCTGTAGAAATCGACAGCTTGAACATCCTCATTTCATTGAAGTTTCTCTCTCTTCCTCCGATGGCCTCTACCTAAGAGGTATTGTAATTCTAATTATATCCCCTGTTGATAGTGTTAATATTCTCAGAACACTCTTTATTTCATCGATATACTATTTCCTCTGGTGTCTTAATTTTTAAATTTTTGGTGTTGTGAAGATGTGATTAATAGGCTTAATATTTTGAGAGGTAGAGGCATGACATCGATGTATTCGTGGTCTTGCAAGAGGTGAATCTAGTAACCATATTGTGCTAAGTTTGAAATTGTTATTACTGTAATTCTGTTTTTGAAACTACTCTTTAAGGATTTTGGGTTGTTTATTAACTACAGGAGTTATAGGACTGGATTTGTGTGGCATGATCTTTCTGAAGATGACCTAATTCTTCCAGCTCATGGAAATGAATATGTTCTTAAAGGTTCCGAGCTATTTGATGAATCTAACTCTGGTAAGCAGGCTACCTGTTAAACATGTGCAAATTGTACACAGTTGTATGCGTACAAGTACTGAATAAGTATCGTAGAAATGCGTTTATGTCTCACAGTATTCTCGTTAGTCATTCCTATTCTGCATACTGAAACTACCTAAATATTCAGACTTGTACTAGTAATCTAGTATAATCAGAAATCCATTTCCGTTTTTGAGATACAATCTTCTTGTTAATCCTGATCTAGTGTAGGACAAGCTATTTGAAAGTTTTTGATTCTAGCCTGTTCGTTGAGTTTTTTCTCAAGTAAAACCTGAGGAACGTACACCAGAAGGTTCCAAGAATTGTTTTTCTGGAGTTTCTGGGTCTTACGGGATGACTTATACAATATTTAGATGATTTATCTTAGCTATAGAACTTGTCGTAACAAGTTTAAGTGGGCGTCTTACCACCAGGCCATTTCAGTCCTGCTGAAAATGTAAGATCACAGAATCTGAAACAATTACCAGAACCAGCAATTTCTAGAAGCCAAGATGATTCTCCTTCATCCGGAAGCATGAATGAGAGAGACGCTAAACAGTCTGAAGACGAAGAACTATCTCCTCCGGTTCAACATCCAGGTTCATCAGCTGTGTCTCCAGAATCTAGAATTGATAGAACTTCCCCTCGAAGTGATTCTCTAACTTTGACGGAGTACAAGATATACAAGAGTGATGGCTTGGCTAATGCATCAACTCAGACGGAGGAAAATCCAATTAGAGTTGATAAACCTCGAGAAACATGTACAAGAGGTGTTTCAACTGAAGATGGATTGCTAGACAAGGAAGACAACGACAATCATGAACACCAAGTTCCATTTGTGAAAGAGACATCTGAGATTTGTAGAGATTCTGTTTCCCCACCAACATGTTCGTCCAGTGCATCCTCATCTGGTGGTAAGACTGACACCTTGGAATCTCTGATTAGAGCTGATGTTAGTAAAATGAACAGCTTCAGGACACTCAAAGAAGAGGAATCGCGGATACCATCCCAGTCAAAGCTCAAGGCTTCTAACATGCTGATGCAACTGATCTCCTGCGGGTCAATCTCAGTAAAAGATCACAACTTTGGCCTCATTCCAAACTATCGACCAGGGTTTTCATACTCAAAATTTCCCTCTCCATTATTCTCGACATCGGCACTATTTGGAGAGCTTGACTGCTTGTCAGAGAATCCAAGGCTTATGGGTCTGAGGTTGGAAGATAAGGAATACTTCAGTGGGAGCCTGGTGGAGACAAGCATGCCGAAGGAGGGAATTCCTACCCTAAAACGATCCTCATCATACAACGCTGACAGGTCAGTTCATTCTCGGCCTTTCTTTTCTTGCAGCATCAGTGAGTTTTTTCTGGATTCTCTTTGTATTTTACATAATGAGCATAAAGAGCTTTTTGGTGCACTGAGACTATGACAACTAAAAATGCCTCCTAATGATATCCAATAGCAAAACATACCTTATTCTGTTCATTGGCAGAAAACTTTGGTGGTACCCCAATTTGTGGATTTGTTTTAGCTATGTTCCATGCTTTTTGTCAAATTAGGTGTCAACGCTAGTCATTGGATTTTTAGTTTATAATCTAGTTGATCTGAGGTATTTATGATTTAAATCTCTGTATTTGATGCATGTTGTAAATTGCCTGAGTGTCTCTGTACATTGTGCGCCAAATTATTTCTTAAATCCTGTACATTGACCATCTTGCCTAATCGTTAAGAAATTAATAGGACCTTAAGATCATAATAAATCTGGGGCAATGTGATTTAGCTTTGTTAAGCATTGTTTAGCGATGTCATGCCTTTGGTATATTCAGTGCATTTGATGTTTTAAGATATGTGTCGATGTCCAGTGGAAAGATGTGGATATATAAGCTGCATTTGGAAATATAAGAAGTTATTGGTTCAGGGAGGGTCTTTTAGTAGACTGTTTATTGATCAATTATTTCAGCTTAAACGATCAACACTAATATTCTTATGATGTTTTCCTGATAAAGTACGTATTTGGAAATGCAGGACATGTGAGCAACTAGATTCAGTTGCAGACAAAGAGGAGATGGTCTCGGCAAGTTCAAATTGTATTCCACGATCAATCAAAACTTCCCTTAGTAAGCATCCAAAAAGTGAATCAATGAGGTCTCCTGCTCCCGAGGGTCCAAGAATATCATCTGATGGATTTCACAGTTCACGAATCACATCACCTAGCATATCCAATGTTGGAAGTAAAAGAATCACAGAGCCAGGGACAAAACAATCAAAGAGACTAGACTCCTCCAGTATTGAGAAAGAAAATGTGATCAAAATCGAAGAAAGTTAAGTTTTTGGCACTACATTCCCCATTAGGCATTCAGGTCAATAACAGCATGTTGTTTTTTCTTGTTCATGTTGGTTGAGATTTCTCTTTGATTTTTCTTCGAACAGGCTTGCTTCAGGAGCTCGGGTTATAATCCACTCCAAGGCACCTTGCGATGCTGAGGGCAACATGTAGATTGTAGAGGGTAACTTGAAGGCCATGTTGTGGGTAATCCGGACGGTTCTTGAAAAACAACAGTCAATATAATCAGAGAGTTGACAGAGGAAGATCTTTAAGCCAGTTTCTAGTAGGTATAGCATATCGAAGAACATTGAGTGAAACTGCTTCGTTGCAGGACTTCTAGTGGTCAAGAATGTGGGGCTAGTACACTTAATCCTAGGGGATTCTGGATTTCTTTGGTCAGCTTTTTGATACCTTTTGCCTTCTTAATAGATGTAGTAGGTTAGGACTACTTTTCACAGTGATATTTTTCATCAGAGCTGCAATTTGCAAATGTCGATGGTCCCCTCCCCCGGCGACTCTTTTGAAAACTTCTTTTCTATCAAATTATACAATTGTAGTTGTTCAACAAGAGAAAGGTTAAGGTTCCTAAATTAAATTCTTCCTTTTGTATTTTTCCAAATAAGAAGACAAGTCGCAACAAATGTTGTACTGCAGTTCTTTTGTAAGTAAATACTCACATTAATTTAAAATTAATATATTTCATTTATTTACGCCGGTTTTGCAATAATTTATGGTTGATACCGTAGAATGCGGGCTAGTGTGGGAATTCATTTATCATTGTTAATGAAGCACATGAACACAGCTTAATAAGAAAATAACCTAAAACTAATGAGTTGGACTTGGAGTACTAAAATTCGAATAACAATATATTTAGCAATAAGTTTGCGAGTGACATAGGATTCGGTCTGCCTGTTTTATTTTCCTACTAGAAGGCCTTGGAGGTAGAACTGTAGAAGGGTAGATGTTCTTCTGTGTCTTTTGGTCCGAGATTATCCAAAAGTTAAATAAAGGCTATACTGTGCTGTCTAATAGGCTAATGTCGAACTTCGAATTTTGTGCTCATTCTAGTCAAATTAACCGCATTGGATGCTAATGGTCGTAGAGGCAGCAATATTGTGATTGACTTTGCATAAAGTCACTTTGTAATGCAGCTTTCTTTCAATTGTCAAAAAATAATAACAATAAATAAATAACTGATGCAACTTTCTCAGTTCTCTTTTACTCATTTCGCTTATTTAGCTGTTATTCTGCCAGTATGCAATCTGTTTGGTAGATGTTATTCTGCCATCGGTGGTTCGGTATGGTTACCATCCTAAATCGACGAGTATTGCAACGCTATTAATCTCGAAATAAATGTTTAATTTCTATTTCAAAATTGCCTATTAACTTCTATTTGAATCTAACCAATTGCTTTTCTACCCTGCAATCTGTACTAAAAAGTTGTTAGGGCGGATCCAGAAAATAAATTCAGTTGGGGCAATATTTTTGTAAGAAAATTATAGAAGTGTAGAAATAATACCTCTACGTCATAACAATCTTGATTACAAAATTAGAATTATATTTTCACTAATTCTAATTCATTTAAACGATCATAGAGCAAAAATTATAAATAGATTAATATACTTTTATTATATAACAGAGTGATACTATAATTACTCTTTCCGTTCAAAAAAAGAGTTACATTTGGAAAAAAAAAATTGTTCCAAAGAAACTGATCTCCAACTGTGCTTGCATGCCACAAGGTATAAAGCACTTGCATGCCTTCACCTACGGGGGAGAAAGTGTTCTGTATTAGGATTATTACGGATTACATGTCCAGAAAAAACTCAATCCAAAGTTGTACTTTTAAGACTAGAAAAGAAATCAGTTGGTAAATATTACCAAAGAAATAGTACCTTATTTCACAAATGGAGGTAGTGGTGCTTATATTGATATCATAGGATGAAGTTGAAGATGATGCACCTTCTTCCTCAATTGTTGGATTATCCTGTGGATGAAAAAATGGTTTTGGAGGAATCTGAAGTTCTTCAGCCTCGCCCTCTAGCATTTGCAGGACTTTAGTCATGGAAGGACGATCCTCGGGCTTCATTTGTATGCACCATGTTGCAACTATAGTCATCTTTCTCACGAGCTTTTTCACTTCTTCAGTAACATCTGATCCCAGTTCTATGTCTTCTCCTTGATTAACGCGGTCATAAATCCATAATGGGAAGTATATTTGACTTGAATGCGCAGCATCTGCTTTCAAATTTCTCCTTCTACCTACCATTTCCATCAGCAGCATGCCAAAGCTGTATACATCAGCCTTGTATGAGATGGCTCCAATGTTTTTGTAAAACAACTCAGGGGCAATATATCCTAGTGTGCCCCTTACTGCTGTGAGAGAGATGTTGCTGTTATTTGTAGAGTACAATTTTGCAAGGCCAAAATCTGAAACTTTTGGGACAAAGTTCTTGTCTAGAAGAATGTTGTGTGGTTTGATGTCAAAATGTAAAATTTGCATGTCGCAGCCACGATGCAGATACTCGATCCCTCTAGCAACTCCAAGGGCAATGTTCCACATTCTTTCCCAACTAAGAGGGGCCTCATTTTCTTCGTTACAGAAGATAAACTTATCAAGAGAGCCGTTAGGCATGTAGTTGTAGACAAGAGCTCTTTTTGATCCCTCCACACAAAATCCTATAAGTTGCACCACATTTACATGGTGAATCCTTCCTATGGTGGCAACTTCATTGATGAAATCCTGCCCTTTAGATTTTGACTTGTTGCCTAATAACTTTATTGCTACAAGGCGGCCACTACGGAGCTTTGCTTTGTAAACCATGCCAAATCCTCCTTGGCCTAACTTATCCTTGAAACCCTTGGTCATCTTCTTTATCTCCGAGAAGGAGTAACGGATTGGCATAAAATTGTTGTTATTCTGAAGGAAGTCTTCAATATTATCATCTATGGACAAGTGCATAAGGTGATATCTACGTACACAGAGCAAAATTAGAAGTACTATTCCGACTGATGTCCTGAATGTGAGAAATCCAGCTTTGGATGTGCACAAAAGAAAACTCATGTCAGAACATATATAAGCAACATAGTGCTCTGTCTGTTTATATTCTTTGGATCAGTTATGCATTCCATTACTTTGTAATGTATGAATTCTGATTGACAAAGTCACAGCTCTTAATAAAATGGGTTGATGATGCAGAAAAGAAGAAAACAAGTATTGCCTCATGTTCATTTTACAATCAAATCATCTTTATCTTTTTTTGTTATAAATAGGAAGCAACTCAAAGAAAAACACATCATGTCAGTTGGATTTCACTGACTTTCTTGGAAATTGATTTATCTTTGTTAAATTCAATTTTTATCCATGGAATTGTTGGCATTGGTTGCATAAAAGAATATAAATAACTTATATGAATTTTGGACCTGACAATCCACAGTGATAAAGGTAGTGAGATTAAACTCACCTATTGTTAGGCCGATAGCATGAAGCACTTCGACTGTTGGCATGCAAATTACCAGAAGAGAAAAGGTCAATCAAACTACATAACATAACATTGGTAATCAAATAAAGAAAAATCAGCAGTAGGAGAAGTTATACCCTGGTGATTGACGAGCCAGTTGATAGTTAAAATGAGTACCCTGCAACAAATGATTATGAAACATGAATAGGCATTAGTCTGAAGATTGACTTGTATCCATTGCATCGGCATGGGTTTTATTAACTATGAAATGATATAACATATGGTTCTGCAATAAACATAGTGAATGGGTATCCAGATGGCATGTGATTTCATACCTCTTGATAAATACCTCCAGTTTATTACTGCGCGCATCATAACATATGATTAGAGAATAATCACAGTGCACTGGTCTCCAGCTGAGCTCAAAGCCCCTTAACAATTGATTGTGAATGTAAGAAATAGAGAGGTTTCTGTGGTCAATATCACTGTAAATTGGATAATAATTCGTGATATTGCATGATTGATGGATCTCATATACTCGATCATGCGGCAAGACTGCTGCATAAAAATACTTATAGTCCCGGGAATCAGAAGAAAAGGTATGGTTTATGCAAGGTGAGTAATCTATGTAGTACGAAGAATTGATGGGGGTTGAACAAATCAAAACATTCAAACGGTCCCAAACATAGAGATGAAAATTCTTTGCACGAATGTAGTCAGAATAGGGAAATGAAGTGAGGGCAACAAAGGAGGAGGAGCAGTAGTCTTTCTCCTCGTTAGCATCAACGATATTGGCATCTATGAGACGCATTTCCTGGTATGGGTCTGTGTACTTAGACATATGTTCAACATAGTACTTTGTGTGATACAAGTATAAGGTGGTTCGGAGGTTATCATCACAAACCAATTCCAGTTCACCACATCTATGAGGTTGGCCTTTTTGTCGAAATGGATAGCTGATGTTACTAATATTTCCACATGAAAAAGAAGCACATTCATCCGATTTTCCGTGTTTGGTACTACTGGTGGCAGCATTTGTTCCAATAAGAAGCACAAGTGCTGCTGCAATGAGGCCCCCAACATTATTGATAACTCCTCCTCTGGCTCTTATCATTTCTAGTGCAGTAAGTTTTAGCAGTTTAGCTTTGTGTGATAAGATTGAGGTTTTGAACAAGTACCACCATGATCCTTGATGAAAAGGGTCCCAACATCCCCAAAGCTTTGTTATTTATTTATGTTATAAATTATTGAGAATATATACAAGATTATAAATTTTAGGTTGGTTTTGTATTTATTAATTTAGGAGATTAGAAAAAGACACAGGCAACTTGGATGAATCATACGTTTATCTTTGTTTCTTGACAACTGCTTCACATTGAGATAAAATGATATAATGTTAAAGTTGGATCATACTTCAATATTATCTTTTTTTTTTTATTTTCTATTCAATCAGAATAGGTTTTCATTTGAGGTTTGGATTTGATTATTTTTCCAATTTCATTTGGGTTTCTAACATTATGTTGGGATCTATAAATACAATTGTTTTATTTTCTATTCATAATCAGAATAGGTTTCCATTTGGAGTTTGGATTTGATTATTTTTCCAATTCTATTTGAGTTTCTAATATTATGTTGGGGTCTATAAATATTTAATTTTTTGTGAGGGTCTCGGGGGTGAGAATATTATGTAATTATTGAGAGTTTGCAAGGTAGATTAGCGGAGTGTGAGATATTCCACCATAATTGTATTTTGTGGAAAACTTGGATCAATAGTAATAATATTCAGACAAACTAAACTTAGCCCGAATTTGGGTGAACCAGGGTAAACCTTTGTGTTCTTTTCTGTGATTGAATTATCTCTTTGCTTGCGGTTGCGGTTTGATATTTGTCAAGATCTTATTCCCAACATATAAAGAAATCCTGAAGACTTAAAATGATAAAATGATACTTGTTGGCTTAATTAAACTAAAAATGTTTATCTTTACCTCATTGTATTATGCACAATGAAAGGGACCATTAGTTTCTTGATTTAAGGTCTCAATATGATTATTAATATGTACGAGCACAGACAACCTTCAAATAAGGACATTAACAAAAGTTAGAATTGAGAAGCAGCAGGCCAATGTTTATTCTAATGGGAATGTATATTAAATAGAGATTACATATACGGATCCCCTGCACTCCTTTTTCATTACTAATGGAATATCCTTCATTAATTTACTAAAAATGAAACGAAATGATCTTGTTTTGTTCCTCGGTTGAGAAGAGATATTCAGAACATCGAGTTATCTAGGACAATCTTTCAGTGTACTTTTGTTATGATATATACTGTAATACGAATTATATCTTTCATTACACACTGTAGATTATCAGTTTTGATCTAGATTAATGGGGTCATGTCTTTTTTCACATATCTTCTTCTTCCCACTTCTTGTAATCCTAATAGCTAAGTTTGGAGCTGGAGGCGGCCAAGATCAGTGCAATGTGTCCAGGTGCAATGAAAATGGCCCTGCCATCCACTTCCCATTTTGGCTAGAAAATAAACAGCAGGAACATTGTGGGTATGGGACTGGTTTCAAGTTATCATGCAATCAAAAGAAGACTGTGCTCCATCTGCCCTTGTCAGTGGAGGTTATTGTCAAGAGCATCGACTACAGATCCCAATGGACTGAGATATATGATCCAAATAGATGTTTACCAGCTCATTTTCGCAACCTCAATTTGTCCGCCTCTCCGTTCAGGTTTTTCCAGGAAGAAGTTCTTGAGTTTTCTTTTTTCAACTGTTCTAAAACATTAGCAGATAGATTCTTGTATTTCTTAGTCCCTTGCCTTAGCACTCGTAGCTACAAAGTTTATGCAATTTATGACTATGTCTATCCATCTGATGATGATTTGTTGTCTTGTGTAAAGATCTATAATGTTTCATCACTTCCAGCAGATAATGTGTTCAATAGTGACAACCAAAATAGCCTTCGGCTGTCTTGGTTACAGCCAGATTGTAAAACGTGTGAAGCACAAAACAGAATGTGTAGCTTATTAGGCAGTAACAGTACAGCATCTGAACTGGTTGAAGTTCAGTGTGGTGTGAACATGCCTAAAACAGCCAAAGGTATATATATGTTGAATACATGCCCCTACCCTTTTCCTTATGCTATACTTCTCCAGCTAGATATATTAAAATTATTTTGATTCCTGACTTTTATTTTTTCACAGGTGAAACAATAAAAATACTTGTTACAGGTGAGGCTTTGGAAATGGTATTTAAAGAACATTTTGAAAGGCATAAAAATTGAATTAATTTTAAGTTTGGGCATCAGTTCCATTTCCATGGTTCAGATTTAAAAGTTTCCAAACATAGCAGGGGCAAAATATTTATTTTTATCATTGGTTTGTTTATGGACAGGTCTAGTCGCAGGCACATTTGTGTTTGTGCTAGGGACAATGGCAGTTCATCGTGTTTATAGCTCATACAGAACTCAGGAGGAGGATCGAGTGAAAATTGCTCAATTTTTGGAGGATTACAAAGCTCTCAAGCCAACAAGATTCACCTTTGCCGATATCAAGAAAATCACAAATAATTTCAAGGAAAAACTCGGGGAGGGTGCCTATGGCACTGTGTTCAGAGGAAAGCTTTCCACTGACATCCTTGTTGCAGTTAAGTTGCTCAGCAGTTCCATAGAAATTGGAGAAGAATTCATAAATGAGGTAGGCACAATGAGCAGAATTCACCATGTTAACGTTGTTCGACTGGTTGGCTTCTGCGCTGATGGAATCAAACAAGCCCTTGTCTATGAGTTCCTACAAAATGGTTCCTTAGAAAAATTCATCTTTTTAGAAAATGAAAGACATAACTCCCTTGATTGGATAACACTTGAGAATATTGCTCTAGGCATAGCCAAAGGAATTGAGTACCTTCACCAAGGGTGTGATCACCAAATACTTCATTTCGACATCAAGCCTCACAATATATTGTTGGACCAAAATTTCAATCCAAAGATCTCAGATTTTGGATTAGCAAAGTTGTGTTCAAAGGATCAAAGCAGGGTAGCAATGAGTGCTGCAAGAGGGACACTGGGTTATATAGCACCTGAACTTTTCTCAAGAAACTTTGTAAATGTGTCATACAAATCAGATGTCTATAGCTATGGAATGCTGCTGCTTGAAATGGTTGGTGGGAGGAAGAACAATGATGTTACAGACCCCAACACTAGCCAAACATACTTCCCAGAATGGGCTTATAATCGTCTATCGCGAGGAGAAGATCTTGGGATTATGAGAAATATTGAAGAAGATGAGCATTTGGAGATAGCCAAAAAGTTAAGTATCATAGGGTTGTGGTGCATTCAGTGGCACCCCATTGATCGTCCTTGTATGAAGAGTGTTGTTCATATGCTTGAAGTAAAAGGTGATGCTCTCACCATGCCACCCAATCCTTTTGCTTCTGCACTTCAAACCAACTGTTTCGCCAGGACTGCTAGAGCTTTGTTTACAGAGTTGGAAGTCATTTCCGAAGCAGAGTAACGTATATCGTCCTGTGGTTCTTGTTAAGCAAAAGTTTCATAATATTTAGCTTGAGAGTCTAATACGTTGTAAAGTAAGTCATGCCTTTCATGAGTTCTTTGGCTAAAGCCAGGTGGTATTTGAAAAATATCATAGTTAGTCCAATAATTGTCCGATTGTTTTCACTTAAATTTTAAAAATTTTAAATTATTGTAGTGTAAATTTTTATCCATAATTTCTAAAATTTAAGCAGAAACAAATTGGATCAATATGTGTTGGAGTATATGTTCAAAATATAATACTAATAATAATTGATAAATATTGATTGTATTTTATTGATTAATATTATATATGGATAAAAAATGTGATGAAAGGTTGAGCTGCTTTTAACCTTATTAGACACTTTAATTTTCTTGTTATGAGCAGTCTTGTATTTTGGATTCATATATGATATCAATGGTGTATTATTTTAAGGAAAACATTATATACCTTGTATCCAATTTTATTCTAGAATTTATATTATTGTATTATTCGGATATATTCGTGTTCTTCGTTTACAAATATGCAGTAGAAAGCAAATTAGTAAACCACTTGACTTATAACTTTAAAGTTTAACTGCAATAATATATAGCAGAAAATGAATTTATATATGAAAAGCAAATAACACTTCGAACGTATATTACGGAGTATTGTTTAGTACATAATGTCCATTGGAACACTGGCACTTGAGAAGAAGGTTTAGTGGTTAACATATCTCTTCCTCTAGTAACGCAAAAAAAAAAAAAAAAAAAAAAAAAAAGAACTATTTTTTAGCTTTTTCTTAATTAATGCCAACTCTTAATTAATGCCAACAACGAGGAGTGCAATTTTTTTCCGAATTCGCAACGTCGTAATCAAAGAACTATTTTTTCTTCGACAAAGTCTATTTAAACTACATAGAAAGATAAATTGTTTTTGCATAAGAAGCTTTTTCAATCACGTGACTCCTTTTCTGTTGATTTTTAGGGATAAAGAGAACTTTAAAGTCAGTCAACTGCAAATAGATTATTTGAAGTTTTGTACAAAAGAAGAATGTAACGGCTAAATGTCAAGTAAGAGGCAAGAGAATGATAAAAAGAGTTCGAAAAACAGAAAATTTATTCTACTCATTGAAAAGTCTCGAGTCTTCGGATGCATAGTGTTTTCATGGTTTCGTGTACCAACTGCCACCACTCTTCTAAGTCTCTCTATTTCCTTTTCTATTACTCCTAAACAATAATAAATCAGTCGACTTCGTTGACGAGTGAAATTCAAGTTTTAAATAGATAGATACCAAGAATTGCAAATGACTAAAATTCAATACATAGATAGCGGAATTTAGATTTTTAGAGATTTAATAATAAAAAATAAGAAAATTTGCAACTATACCATTTGATCGCTGAGTGAATTGCATAATTTATTAAAGTGGAAAATATAGAAGATTGGAAAACCTTTATCAGTTTGACAAGAAAATGTTCCTAGAGGCTGTACAAAATTATGTTCAGATCACTATTATTGTTGAAATATGTCTTAGATTGCAGCTGAATAATAAGTCAACTAATGTTGCTGAATAATTGGTCAATTGACCAAGTCTTTAAGAGATATTTTTCTATTTGTTATTCCTTGATATTAGGAATCAGTTTAGCATATTGTTAGTAGCTTGATATTAGGATTCTATCTTGATAAATTGTTATGTATCAGCTCTATATAAAGAGTAATGCAGTGAATAAAAATAATATATTTTCCAGCTACAACTCTTACTTATATAATATAATCTTTGTTTCTAAATTTGTTTTTATTTAGTTTCAATGCTAAATAACAACAAATTGAGAGCCATTTATCTTGAGGGATCTTTGAGAAAGTGAATCTAAATATAAACCAACTTTGAAGATGGAAGCTCAAACAACATTCTCTCATGTTGGTCCACCAATCTTTGATGGTGATAACTATCAAGTCTGGGCTATTAAAATAACAGTCCATCTTGAAGCTTTAGATCTTTAGGAAGCTGTAGAAGAAGACTATGACATTCCAGAATTGCCAAATAATCTTACTGTGGCTCAACTGAAGATTCACAAAGAGAAGAAGACTAGGAAATCCAGAGCCAAAACTTGTTTATTCTCTGGTGTTTCAAGCACTATATTCACAAGGATCATGAACTTGGGGACAACAAAGGAGATTTGGGACTACCTCAAAAAGGAGTACAAAGGCAACAAAAGAACCAAAAGAGTGCAAGTGCTCAACTTGATGAGGGAGTTTGAAATGCTGAAAATGAAGGACACATAAACTATCAAAGACTATTCTAACAAGTTGTTGTGCATAGTTAATAAGATGAGGCTACTTGATAAGGACTTCTCTGATGAACGAATTGTGCAAAAAATTTTGGTGACTTTGCCCGAAAGATATAAGTCTAAAATTTCTTCATTAGAAGAATCTAAAGATTTGTCGACTATATCCTTGGCAAAATTGGTGAATGCAATGCAGACACTGGAGTAAAGGAGAATGATGAGGATTGAAAATATTGTGGAGGGTGCTTTTCAAGCAAAGACAACAACTTCAGGAGGCAAAGACAAGAAAAACAATGAAGATACAAAGAACAAAGATGAGATCTATCCACCTTACCCACACTGCAAAAAGACCAATCTTCCACAAAGAAAGTGTTGGTGGAGGCCTGATGTCAAGTGTAGAAAATGTGGCAATATTGGGCACATGGAGAGGATTTGCAAGTCTCAACAACATGTGGGGGAAAAGACAAAAGCTTCTATTGAACAATATGAAGATGAACATCTTTTTGCTACAACATTTTTCGCTACTAGTAACAGCTCTAGCGATTCATGGTTGATTGATAGTGGTTGCACAAATCACATGGCCAATGACATAAATCTCTTCAAGGAACTGGATAAATCTATTATTTCCAAAGTAAAAATTGGAAATGGTGAATTTATTTCGGTCAAGGGCAAATGAACAATGGCTATCGAAAGTTTAACAGGTATGAAATATATTACAAATGTTTTATATGTGCCTAACATTGATCAAAATCTGCTAAGTGTTGGGCAGTTGCTTGAAAAAGGCTTTAAAGTCATATTTGAAGGTAAATGGTGTTTAATCAAAGACACAAAAGGTAGAGAAGCTTTTAAAGTAAAAATGAGGGCAAAAAGCTTTGCCTTGAATCTAATGGAGGAGGAGCAACTAGCATTCTCAAGCACCATAAGCAATACAGAATTATGGCACAAAAGGCTCGGGCATTTTCATCATGATGGACTGCTATTATGCAGGAAAATAATTTAATGAAAGGTGTGTCATTGCTTGAGAACAAGCTAGTTGATTGTGTGGCATACCAATATGGTAAGCAAGTTAGAACTCCTTTCCCTAAAGCAACATGGCAAGCAACAAACAAACTGCAACTTGTACACACCGATGTTGGAGGACCTTAGAGAACATCATCTTTAAATGGTAAAAAATACTATATTGCGTTTATTGATGATTATAGTAGATTTTGTTGGATTTATTTTCTTAAATTCAAATATGAGGTTGCTAATACATTCTGGAAATATAAAGCATGGGTGGAAAATCAAAGTGGTTTCAAGTTGCAAATAATAAGGTCAGATAATGGAACAGAATATTCAAATGAAATTTTTAATAAGTTTTGTGAAAAAGCTGGTATTGAGCACAACTTTTTGCACCTTACATTCCGTAACAAAATGATATAAGTGAAAGAAAAAATCAAACAATCATGGAGATGAGAAGGTGTATGTTATATGAAAAGGAGTTGTCAAAGAAGTTATGGGCAGAGGCAGCTAATACCGCAGTATTCTTGCTGAATAAGCTGCCAACTAGAGTTTTGCAGAAAAAAATGTCATTTGAAGCTTGGTTTAGTTACAAACTAGATTTACAAAATATAAAAACTTTTGGATGTCTCTGTTTTTCTTATGTGCCACAAGTTAAAAGGGTCAAACTTGATAAAAAGGCTGAACCAGGAGTTTTTATTGGATATAGCAGCTTTTGCAAGGCTTACAGAATTTTTCAACCACAAAATGAAAAAATTCTTGTAAGCAGAGATGTCAAGTTCATGGAGAATAAATAATGGAATTGGGAGGAATCCATAAAGAAGCTACCAGAGATTTCAGAATAATTTGACGACAACACAGATGATATCTCGGTTAGAGGTACAAGGTCATTATCTGATGTTTATGAAAGAAGCAATATTGCTATTTTTGAGCCTACAGAGTATAAATAAGTTGAAAAAGATGACAAGTGGATTGAATCAATGAAATAGGAACTTAAAATGATTGAAAAGAATGGCACTTGGTAGCTGGTGGACAAACCTCAACATAGGAAGATCATTGGAGCTAAATGGGTTTACAAAACTAAACTTAATGCAGATGGTTCTGTAAATAAATACAAAACACGATTAGTTGTCAAAGGATATAGCCAAGTGTTTGGAGTGAATTTTTCAGAAACTTTTGCTCTAGTAGCTCACTTGGATACAATTAGAATGTTACTTGCCTTGGTCACTCAAAAGGGATGGAAGATCTACCAACTAGATGTAAAATCTGCTTTGTTTGAATGGTGATCTTAAAGAGAAAATTTATGTAAAGCAGCCTGAAGGATTCAAGTCAAGGGACAGGAGGAGAAGGTGTGCTTGTTGAAGAAGGCATTATATGGTCTTAAACAGGCCCTCAGAGCCTGGTACAACAAGATAGATGAATTTCTTCAAAGCCTTGGATTTGTTAAAAGTCCAAGTGAAGCTACATTATATGTACAACATTCAGATGCGAACTTAATAGTAGTTTCTGTTTATGTTGATGACCTTCTTGTAACAGAAATCAATGAAGCGCTGATAGAAGTGTTTAAAGCTGACATGCTTAAAACATTTGAGATGATAGACCTTGGCTTAATGTCCTACTTTCTAGGAATGGAGGTTAAACATGATAAAGATGGAGTCTTCATTAATCAAAAGAAGTATGCAAAAGAAATACTCAAGAAATTTCACATGAAAGATTGCAAAAGCACCAGCACACCAATGAATCAAAAGGAGAAATTTAGCAAAGAAGATGGAGCTGAAAAAGTTGATGAAAACCAATATAGAAGTCTAATTGGTTGCCTGATGTATCTCACGGCTACTAGACCAGATATAGTGTTTGCTGTAATCTTGCTTTCAAGATTCATGCATTGTGCAAGTGAAGTGCATTTTCAAGCTGCCAAACGGATCGTAAGATATATCAAGGGTACAACATGGCATTAAATATTCTTCTGGCCAAAATTTAAACCTTTGTGGTTATTCTGATAGTGACTGGGTTGGCTCTGAGGATGGCATGAGAAGTACAACGGGTTTTTGTTTCAGTTTTGGTTCTGGAGTTTTTATTTGGTCCTCAAAGAAGCAAGAAGTGATAGCACAAAGTACAACGGGAGCAGAATATGTAGCAGTAAATGTTACTGTCAACCAAGCAATCTGAATTAGAAAGATACTTGCAGATTTACGCATGCAGCAAAATGAGCCAACACAGATTTATGTTGATAACCAAGCATCAATTGATATTTCAAATGTTCCTGTTTTTCATGGCAGGACTAAGTATTTCAATATCAAGTTTTATCATTTGTGAGAAGAACAAAAGAATGGTGAAGTTAAATTGATACATTACAAGAGCGAGGAGCAAACTGCAGATGTATTGACCAAGGCTCTTCCAAAAGCTAGATTTGAAGTATTCAGAGACAAACTAGGTCTTTGCAATTACTAAGGCAAGGAGGAGTGTTGAAATATGCCTTAGGTTGCAGCTGAATAATAAGTCAACTAATGTTGCTGAATAATTGGTCAATTGACCAAGTCTTTAAAAGATATTTTTCTGTTTGTTATTTACTTGATATTAGGAATTAGTTTAGCATATTGTTAGTAACTTGATATTAGGATTCTATCTTGATAAGTTGTTATGTTTCAACTCTATATAAAGAGTAATACAGTGAATAAAAATCACATATCTTCTGGCTACAACTCTTAGTTATATAATATAATCTTTGTTTCTAAATTTGTTTTTATTTAGTTTCAATGCTAAATAACAACAGTTATTATTGCACCACGAAAAAAAGAAGAAGATACGGAGCGGTAAATACTATTACAATAAATACCTCATATCATATTTGAATTAAATTCCAATTATAACAAACCAATAGACTCCAGAGTTGATGTAGAAGTACAAAATTTGGTCGTATAGAGTTGATCTTGTTTAAGTCAAGCTCCCACCAAGCTACCTATGGTGCAAACTTTAAGTCATTCTTTACGAGTACTATTGCAATTCTTGATTTTGAGGGATAACTTATTAGATGTGGAATTGGGGTTACCTGAAGCACTTTGATATGTTGGACATGTCTTCCTCTCATTCTTGCGACGTCCGCGGCCGTGATCAGCAGTGCAATATGTCAAGGTGCAGTAAAGATGGACCAAAATTTCAATCCAAAGATGTCAGATTTTGGACTAGACAAGTTGTGTTCTAAGGAACAAGCATAGTATCCATGACTGCTAATATGCGGTAATGTAGAAACTGTGTGTTCTAATATCATGCGACATATTTCACAGAATTTAGCTTGAAAGCCCAAGTTCTTTCTTGGTAGAACATAAGAGGAATCTATCTTCATTAAATGTCAGTGAATGGTGGTAAGTTAAACATCCATAAGATCCTTGTTGAAACCACAATTCAGAAACATGGAAAAAGAGATTCATATAGGAAGGAAAGTTTTGCTTCTGCCCTAACTATTAACAATAACATTAGTTCATATTAAAAACTCCAATGCCGTATCAGATTCAGACTTTGGCAGGGAGATAATATTTGCATTTATTATTCAGCTTCAGAAATAGCTTCCAACTCTGTATGAAGAGCTCTTGGAGGCCTAGTTGGACAGTCCATTTGAAATGCTGAAGAACCAAAAGGATTTGGTGGCATGGTGAGGGTGTCTCCTTTTCCTTCCAGCATTTGAACCACTGTCTTCATTGGAGGGCGATCAATGGGGTGCCACTGAATGCACCACAGCCCTACAACAGTTAACTTTTTGGCTATCTTTGCATGTTCTTCGTCTTCAATATTTCTCGTTCCAAACTCTTCGCCATTAGATAAACGATTATAAACCCATTCTGGGAAGTATATTTGGCTAGTATTGGGAACTGTATCATCGACGTTCTTCCTTCCTCCAACCATTTCAAGCAGCAGCATTCCAAAGCTGTAAACATCTGATTTATAGGACACATTCCCAAAGTTTCTTGAAAAAAGTTCAGGGGCTATGTAACCCATGGTCCCTCTAGCAGCACTCATGGATACCATGCTTTGTTCCTTTGAACACAACTTGGCTAGTCCAAAATCTGAGATTTTTGGATTGAAGTTTTGATCCAGCAAGATATTATGAGGTTTGATGTCGAAATGAAGTATCTGATGATCACATCCTTGGTGAAGATACTCGATTCCTTTGGCTATGCCTAGAGCAATATCCTGAAGTGTCAACCAATCAAGGGAGATGTTTTTCTGATTTTCGGAGAAAATGAACTTTTCTAAGGAACCATTAGGCAACAACTCATACACAAGGGCTCGACTAATTCCATCCGCGCAAAAGCCAACTAGTCTGACTACATTGACATGGTGGATTCTGCCTATTGTTCCTACTTCATTGATAAATTCTTCTCCACTGTCCATGGAACTGCTGAGCAACTTCACTGCAACAGCAATTTCACTGGAAAGCTTTCCTTTGAACACAATCCCATAACCACCCTCCCCAAGTTTTTCCTTGAAATTTTTTGTGATTTTCTTGATATCAGCAAAGGTATATCTTGTGGGCTTCAAAGCTTTGTAGTCCTCCAAGAATGTTGCAATTCTCTTTTGATCCTCCTTTTGAGATTTGTATGAGACATAAATACGAACAAGTGCCATCATTCCCAACACGAAAAGGAAGGTGCCTAGGACTAGACCTGTGCAAACATAGACCAGTTATTGAAAAAAAATTAAAGAAAAAAAAAACGAATAAAACTGAAACATAAAAATTATATATATAAAAACTTCTTGTTTAAGGTACTACTATACTAAATATGAGCCTAAATATATATAACCAAAACATGGGCTGCCTCACCTATAACTAGGTTCTTCTTTGCACCTGCAAAATACAGAACTCATCATTAAATACTAATTGAGCTAGAAAGGTGGAATACACAAGTACATGGAGATAATAAGAGGGAAAAAAAGAATCTGTAGGATATTATTCAGTATTAATGTGAAAGCTGATAGAACAACAATAAAGAATGATTTCTATGGATCAAAAACTGCCGATGATGAACTTAAGTCGAATTGATTGATAGTTCCATTTCTAGTAGTGGATACCTTTAGTTGTTTTCAGCATGTCAACACACTGAACTTGAACATCTGGTTCAGCGGTCTGATTCTTTGGTATACAAATTTTGCCTTGTGCTTCACACTCTGTACAATCTGGCTCCAACCAAGACAACTGAAGTTTATTTTTGTATTCAGGTTGATATATATCAAATGGAACTGATGAGATGCTATACATCTTCCAGCAAGATACATATTCATGATAATAAAAGTCCATAGCAGCGTAGACTTCATAATTGCCAACACTAAGGCAAGGAACCAGCCGAGAAATATATATATTTTGTCGTGAACAATTAAACAATGAAAAATTAGAGCTATAATATTGATTGAACTTGAAAGAAGACAAAGATAAGTTAAGCTTGGGAAGCAGTGCTGGAAAACATTTATTTGGGTCCTTTGTGTGAATCGTTTGAGATTTGTAGTCGATTCTATTGACAATAACTTCTACAGAGAAGGGCAGGTAGAGCACTGTTTGGTCCTTATGATTGCAGTATAGCTCAAAACTCTTTCCATAGCCACAATATTCTGGCTGGACAGTTTTGAGCCAAAATGGAAAGTGGATTGCAGGACCGTGTTTACTGCACCTAGAAACATTGCACTGGCCATGAACTGCTCCAAATATAGGTTCTAGTGTTATAAAGGTCAAGAAGATAGTACAGAAAGACATAGACATGGCCATTAATCTAAAAAATCTCAAAACATTCAGTAACATATATAGACAGCTGATATTGCCAGAGCAATTATATGTTTGCAACACTTTTACAAACTATTTAGTGACAAGGGATAACGACACTTATTGCTCGATACCCATTGATATACAACTAATTTTGAATTTGGAAGATGAGTTTTGAACGTGTACGTGCCTGATTTTTGGACCATAGGTCTCCCATATGATCATGAAGAGCAATAAGCCAAAAATTTAACTGGTGTTGACCTAGCTAGTTAGAAGACTTCTGTCAATAACTAGAGCCATACAATGAGTGCCTCAATTATCCAAGTGGTACATGGAGAAAAATATCTAAAGAAAATACTCCAAACACACGCACAAAATGATCCATTTTTTTTTCTTTTAGTATTAAATAAAACAATATACATAAATTTAATTATCCTGCACCGCATGTAAAGTAAAGACTTGCATTTTTGGAATCCTTGACTTGTCTTACAACTCCAGCCATAGATCAGAGCATGCAGTACTGAAAGTTTTTCATATTCAATCATAACATTATTGAGTCTACTAGTAGTTTACTGCAAAATAAAGCATGGGAAAAATAAGAGCAAGAGGAGAAGGAGAAATTGTTATTGCTGACAGCATTAGCAGCCTCATGCTGATGGCACTCGTGCTTTTAATAGCCCAACTTCATTTCCTGATTACAGCTGATGCAGCTACTACTATGATCTCCTGCTCTTCTTCATTTTGTGGAAGCACTAATATTAGTTCCCCATTTCGACTGAAGGGCGAAAATCATGGATGTGGTAAATTTGAAGTTGATTGTGAGAACAACCGCCCCACTTTCATGCTTGTCCACAAAAAGTACTATGTTGAGCGCATCTTTTATAGTGAGTCTATAATACATTTGCTAGATCCCGATATACTGAACAACAATGATTACTGCTCCATCCCTTTGTCTCCACTTGTTTCCATCCCTTTGTCTCCACTTGTTTTTAGCATGGTTCTTCCTTTTGGATATCCATTAGTGAATTCGACAGCTTTGTATTTTTTGAGTTGTACTGCCCCCATAAATTCTTCCAACTACATAGATTTCTCTGCTTGCAGTAACCATACGTCGTTCAGTATAGCCAAGTATCCTTATGTAGCAGTCCAGATAAACTCTTCTTATGAGATACATGACTCGTGCTACATCATAAATATATATCCCATAATAAGCAGAAATATTGACTTTGGAAACCTCTCTGTTTCATACATTCACAACGAATTGTTGAAGGGATTTGAACTCGAATGGTACCCGGATTTTAGCTTTAAACTTTCGTTTTTGTTGAGGTATATATTTGAACTTAAACTATCAAAGAGCATCTACTTACTATTTGTAAAAAAATTCAGACTAATGCACCCCTTCATGGGTATGTTTACAGGTTTAGCATTTCTGTTATTAACTTGTGGATCTCTCATAAAGGTACAAAATGTTGCTGCTGCCTCACTATCTTCATTAATTATCCAATTCCTCTCTTGGTTAATAATTATAACAATTAACTCTCTCCTTTTGCATATTTCATTCTACCAGCCAAAGTGACTGTTATCCTCTTAACCATGGGTGAGTTTCTTTTAGTTATAAATGTTTTCACAAATATTCTGAGGGAGGGAAAACAGAAAAATCACATAATTTATTCTGTAGCAGGTGCTGCTGTTTGACATTCTGCAAGAGTGTATAAATGATTCAGACGAATATTAATGAATAAATTGCTTCATCATATTCATCCTCTGATGATCTGATTTGCATCTTGTTTTCGTGATTTGCATGTAAAGCTGGATTGATCATATGTAGGACTTCAGTGGGAATACTACTTATGACTTTGTTCTGTATACATAGATGTCATCGTAAGCACTTGTCTATAGATGACACAATCGAAGACTTCCTTCAAAGTCATAACAATTTAATGCCTATACGGTATTCCTTTTCCGAGATCAAGCAAACGACCAATAATTTCAAGGATAAGCTAGGCCAGGGAGGATTTGGCATGGTGTTCAAGGCAAAGCTCCGTAGTGGCCATCTTGCAGCTATAAAATTGTTGGGCAATTCAAAAGCTACAGGCCAGGATTTTATTAACGAAGTCGCCACAATAGGAAGGATTCACCATGTCAATGTTGTGAAACTTATCGGATTTTGTGTAGAGGGATCGAAGAGGGCTCTTGTATACGATTACATGCCCAATGGCTCTCTTGATAAGTTCATATTCTGCAACACAGAAAATGAGACCCCTCTGAGTTGGGAGCGAATGTGTGACATCGCACTTGGAGTGGCTAGAGGCATTGAATATTTGCATCGCGGATGTGACATGCAAATTCTACATTTTGATATCAAACCCCACAATATTCTTCTAGACGAGAACTTTGTCCCAAAAGTTTCAGATTTTGGCCTTGCAAAGCTGTACTCTACCGATGACAGCATTGTATCTCTCACAGCAGCGCGTGGAACACTAGGATATATTGCTCCCGAATTGTTCTACAAGAACATTGGAGGCGTTTCGTATAAGGCTGATGTGTACAGCTTTGGCATGTTGTTGATGGAAATGGTAGGTAGAAGGAGAAATGTGAAAGCAGATGCTGCACATTCAAGTCAAATATACTTCCCCTCGTGGATATATGATCGCATTCGTCAAGGAGATGACATGGAGTTAGGATCAGACGTTACAGAAGATATGAAAAGGCTTGTGAAGAAGATGACTGTGGTTGCAACATGGTGCATTCAAATGAAGCCTGTGGACCGTCCTTCCATGAGTGAAGTGTTGGAAATGCTGGAGAGTGAGGCTCAAGAATTGCAGATTCCTCCAAAACCATTTTTTCATCCACAGGATAATCCAATTATAGAAGCAGGTGCATCAGCTTCAACTTCATCCCATAGTATTGATATAAGCACCACTAGCTCCATTTTTTGAAAGGGTTATATTTCTTTGTCAAATTATTTAAATTAGATGTACACCTAATAATACAATTGTGTAGGCAAAGTACAGTCATTGCTGAGCTTATCTTTTGTATTTATGCAAACACAAATCTTAGTCTTAAAAAATGAACTCCTCCGTCTTTTGGCTGTCAAATGGTTCATGTACTCATTTGCTGTTTCGTTTCATATTTCTTATCAAACCTTGCAAAGTGTAAGTTACACACTAGAAATATGATATATACTTTTATTTAATAAAGCATTGGATATATTCTTCTCTATAAAGCATCTAATTCATGGTAGATATAAGATTCTGATAAAAGACGATCATAAACTTTTGTAGGCAAAGATTGAAGGGGAAAGCATCAAGAATGTTTTATTTTTATTCATTTATTTAGTTTGTGTGCCCGCATACACATAATTTTTGGATAAACTATTCTTATAGATCGATTTTAGTATATGAAGATAATTTTAATATCAACCAACAAAAAAATTAAACTTCACATTTAAATCTTCGGGTGCAAGTTCTCTGTAGTTTATGGTGCAAGCTCCCCAATTATGTACATTGTGAACTCCCTCTTTTTACGAAATTAACCACGAAGTTTTACATGTAAGCTAGGAAGAACAAAAGACTCACATAAGTCTTCAAATTTCGGTTTTAAACCAGTTTCAAAATATAAAGTGGGAAATTTTTCATTAAAAAAAGAAAAGGAAAATACGTTATTCTACATATTGAGTATTTCTTTTCAGATTGATTTTGACGGACTCTTTAAAAAGAAAAACCTTAAAGTCAGTCAACTATGGTAATGCCATTTAACCATTTAAGTCTTCATCTTTCATAGTGACACTGATCTGCCAACTAGGCAAAAACTGCAAACAACTTAAAAGTCAAGATACAGTAAAATTTAAAATTCTTAGCGATTCAAAAATTTAAAACAGAAAATTTGCAATTATTCTACCATTTGCTTGCCGGGTGAATTGCACATAGGATGAATAAGAAGCTGAAACATATAGAAAAGCTCAGTGAGCAACTGTAGTCTAAGAGTTTACGTGTAAATTATATATTGGCTCATTCGAAAACTGAAATTTGGTAGTAGACGGGAACGAAAAACCGAGAGCAAAAAGTCAATAGACATACGCACCAAAAAATTAAACATGTGCAACACTTTTTCTTTCCTATTTGGAATCGAAAATATTTAATAGTTAATCTTATTTTTGAATTCCACAAAGAAGTAAGAAATATAAATTCTAAATTAGATTTGTCTTAGAATGTATAGTTTTACCTATAAATAAGGTTGATTTGTAAAATTATATACACACAAAAAATAATCAGATATTTTAAGAGAGATTTTAAGAGAGAGCAATTACCATAAATAGTGAAATTTCGTAACATTCCATTAGCACGACGCAACGGTTTTATTTTTGCATTTCCCGTAGTTTGGTCGGTCGGATCGTTCTGATTTTTAGACAGTTGCTTCGCAATGTCTGCTTCAAATGGTGGAGATCGGAAGTGTGCATTTTTGGGATACAAACAAGCTGCCTATTTTTAGGTGATATTCTCTGATTTTGTCTCTGTTTTTATTTCATACTTCTTGACGTTTATTCCAAAAAAGTGTGAAAGATATATTTTGAGCTTGTGTGTCTCTAGTTTAATTAGGGAAGACTTGATGTATTAACCAATTATCTGTGATAGTGGAATTTTTGGGTGTTTCGTGGTTTTACTCCTCATTTTTTAGGGTTTTTCACGTATAATTCTTGTGTGTCATGTGGCTTGTTTTACAAGTTTATCGTTTTATTTCTTCTCTACATAATTATTTTTTCAAGAATTTACAAGTTTAGGAAAAATTATTATTCTGCTGTGATCAGTTTTTTCCAACAAATAACATACGGTGTAGATGTTGGGGAAGACTATCAGTCTGATAACAAAATGCTCCTAGAGGATGCAAAATCTATGGTCAGATTACAAATTATTTCTCAAAACTATAGATCATACATACATGAAAATAAGCCGAGTCAAATTCTAATTTTCTGGGTAATTTGGAAAGATTTAGTACGACGAGTAGAGCTTAAAAACGGAGACAAGTACCTTCCTCAAAACACGTAGATGAACAAAATTACTAAACCTCTGGCGTTGTTGACGACTCAATTTATCCACAAAGTCCAGGCATAACAAAATCTGATATTCTGATATGATTATATGAAGCCCAGAAGAGAAATCAGTTAAGCTATCAAAACTGACAAAATTAAGATAACAGTAAACTTTCAGCGGATGGAGCTAGTACTGTCTATATCGATGTTATGGGATGAACTTGAAGATGATGATGCATCAGCACCACCCTCTTCAGAAATGATATTAAATTAAAAGGTAAATGTATCACTAATTTTAAAACAAAAATAGTGTAGAATTTTGCAAGTAAAAGGATGACGCAAGAAAATTACATTTATTATTCAGCTTCAGAAATAGCTTCCAACTCTGTATTAAGGGCTCTCGGAGGCCTGGTTGGACAGTCCCATTTGAAATGCTGAAAAACCAAAAGGATTTGGTGCAGCACAGTTAGGGTGTCTCCTTTTCATTTCATATTTCTTAACCCAACCTTACATGGTGCAAGTTACACTCTAGAAATATGATGTTATACTCTAATTTGATAAATCATTGGATATATTCTCCTCTATAAAGCATCTAATTCATGGTAGAGATAAGATTCTGATAAAAAAACATAATCATAAACTTTTGTAGGCAATTAAAGATTGAAGGGAAAAAAAGTGAAGAATGTTTTATTTTTATTCATTTATTTAGTGTGTTCGCATACACATAATTTTTGGATTAACTATTATTCTTATAGATCGATTTTAGTATAAAAAGATAATTTTAATACCAAAAAAAATCATTAACTTTTTAGTTATTTTCAATTCAACCATACAAGTAGTTTTTTTAAAAATCATTTTAACCATTAAACTTTTATCTAATGTACAAAAAGACTAATATATGAGTTCACTATTGTTGAATACACACAAATAAAAAGAACACAAAAAATAAGTTAGGAAGCTATAATGTGTGTATTATGTTCAAGATGATATTGTAATGTATTATGTATAGATGGATGTACATATATACACGAGAGAGACCCGGAGGCTATTCATATAACTTGAAAACTACACATACTGACCATACATATCGGCTCTGACTAGGCTAATATGATATTATGCTAACAATTATAGTGGATAATATAGTATAAATATTGATTTTTAAGTCTTTCGAAAGCAAGCTGTTTTTAACTCCCTCTAGTTTATGGTGCAAACTCCCAATTCTGTACATTGTGGACTCCCCCATTTTACGAATTTAACCATAACGTTTTTCATGTAAGCTAGGGAAGTGAAAAGACTCACGTAAGTCTTCAAATTTCGGTTTTAAACCAGTTTAAAAAAAGAAAAAAAAAATCGTTTGGTAAAATTTTCAATTAAAAGAAACAGAAGAAGAAAAGGAATACACGTTATTCTACATATTGAGTTTTTCTTTTCGATTGATTTTGACGTACTCCGAAAAAAGGAAAACGATAAAGTCAGTCAACTATGATAATGCCATTTAAGTCTTCATTTTTCTTAGTGATACTCATCTGCCAACTACCAAAATCCTTTTACCTTTTCTATTACGTTTGAACATTAAATAAGTGAGCTGCGTGGGCCAGTGAAGTTTCCATTAGCACTTAAATTCAATATACAGTAAAATTTAAAATTCCTGGAGATTCAGAAAATTTGCAATTATACAACTCTCTTTATTTTAACTTAAAATTATGAAATTCTAAATTCTGACAGTATAAATTATATTACTACAATCTAAAATATCATAATTTTAAATTAAAACAAACGGGCACTATCATTTAATTACGGAGTGAATTACACGATTTAGGAAGAAATAAGAAGCTGAAACATATGGAAAATGCTAAGTGAGTCTATAAAACCATAGATTTTTAGTCTGAAAATTTATATCTAAGTTATGTATTTATGTATTGCTCATTCAAAATTTTGAAATTTGATTTTAGAGGAAACGAAAAATCTAGAGTAAAAAGTCATAGTGACGTGCACCACAAAATTAAACACATGCAACGCATATTCAACTTTAGGTGGACGTGCCTGAAGCATATTAGACTCATCCCCCGTAGCATATAGATGTTTGGGAAGACTATCGGTCTGATTTTAAAATGCTCCTGGGAGGATGAAAAAAGCATGGTCAGACCACAAATTATTTACAGATTTACTAAACCTCTGGCGTTGTTGAGGACTCAATTTATCCACAAAGTCCAGACATAATTAAATTTGAAATTCTGATACGAAGCCCAGAAGAGAAATCAATTAGGCTTTCAAAAACTGACAAAATTAAGATAACAGTACACTTTCAGCGGATGGAGCTAGTACTGTCTATATCAATGTTATGGGATGAGCTTGAAGATGATGATGCATCAGCACCACCCTCTTCTTCAATTATTGGGCTGTCCTGAGGATGAAAAAATGGTTTCGGAGGCATTTGCAGTTCTTCAGCCTCGCCCTCTTCTAGCATTTCCAAGACTTCGGTCATGGAAGGGCGATCCAGAGGCCTCATTTGAATGCACCATATCGCAACCATAGTCATCTTCCTCACGAACTTTTTCATTTCTTCGGTAACATCTGATCCTAAATCCATCTCCTCCCCTTGACTGATGCGATCATATATCCATGACGGAAAGTATATTTGACTTGAATGTGCAGCATCTGCTTTCACATTTCTCCTTCTACCCACCATTTCCATCAGCAGCATGCCAAAGCTGTAGACATCAGCCTTACACGAGACGCCCCCGATGTTCTTATAAAACAATTCGGGGGCAATATACCCGAGTGTCCCCCGCACTGCTGTGAGAGAGACAATGCTGTCGTCGGTGGAGTACAACTTTGCAAGGCCAAAATCTGAAACTTTTGGGACAAAGTTCTCGTCCAGAAGAATATTGTGGGGTTTGATATCAAAATGTAGAATTTGCATGTCACATCCGCGATGCAAATACTCAATACCTCTAGCCACTCCAAGCGCAATGTCACACATTTTCTCCCAACTCAAAGGTGTCCCATTTTCTCTGTTACAGTATATAAACTTATCAAGTGAGCCATTGGGCATGTAATCATATACAAGAGCCCTCTTCGATCCCTCTACACAAAATCCGATGAGTTTCACAACATTGACATGGTGAATCCTTCCTATTGTGGCAACTTCGTTAATAAAATCCTGGCCTGTAGCTTTTGAATTGCCCAACAATTTTATAGCTGCAAGATGGCCACTACGGAGCTTTGCCTTGAATACCGTGCCAAATCCTCCTTGCCCTAATTTATTCTTGAAGTTATTGGTCACCTGCTTTATATCCGAAAAGGAATACCGAATTGGCATAAAATTGTTGTGACTTTGAAGAAAGTCTTCTATCGCCTCGTCTACAGACAGGTGCCTGCGACGAAATCTGTATATGTAGAAGACAATCAAACATAATATCCCCACCGACGCCCTGCATCCAGCTTTACATATGAATCACAAACAGAGAACACTATCAGAGCATGTACTGATTAAAGCATGATACCGATAAGCAACGAACAATATCCACTAGTTTTGGGATTAGGTATATATCCCCAGTCCATTTGCTAGTAAGAATGTTGAATTTTTTGGGGATTAAAAATCAAATTGAACTGCATCATTCCCACCCCATAAAAAGCAAACAACTGTTTGGTTAATTTCTTTATAGGAAAAGATAAAATTAATTACATTGAACTCACCTATGATTAAGAAGAAATCTGCAAAGCGTGCTGCTTGGGAGAAGATCAACGAAAGTATAAAAGTTGGTCAATCTTATATATACAATTGGGAAAAGACAAAGAGTTATAGTTCCAACATGCAAATATACAATAATATTAAAAATACCAACAAATTACACAAATAAATATATACAAATCATAAAATTTAACTAATATTTAAGATGTGTATTCCTTAGAGTTTCACAATTATCTCTGACTTTTACTCACATCAGTCGCAAAAATAATGTAATATATGAATTTTTTTCAAAATTTTTAATATAATTTTTATAATATCTTAGCATACTAATTTTACATTATTATAAAACTATGTTATACATAGTTAAAAAAACAAAATTTATGTATCCCTTCTGTTTTTATATTTTTTCAACTTATACAATTAAATTTTTCAAATAAATTATATATTCATAAATAAACATACTCGGTGAGATATTTCCCTCAATTTCATATAATATTTGATAAGCTGACTTATTTTTGTATAAAATTAAATTCACATTTATTCTCACGACTCACGAAGTTTTGATTATTTTGTCGTTTCATTTGAATAAATCTAAAATATGTAGGATATACGTGAATTTGAATGCGGACGTATATTTATTCTCGACAAAAAAACACCGACACTTGAGCAGGAAAAGTATCGTACCTCGGTGTTCATACCACTGGTCGGAAAGAAATATGCGAAACCTGCAAAAGCATGAAAAAGTGAGCGTTCAGTTTGGAGATTCATAGCGTTGAGCGATAACTTTAGCTTTATGGAGAAGAGTTGCATACATCTGTATAAATATTTTAAGGAAATTGTCGGTTCCACGATAATGTATTCTACCGTTATAATTTGAGCGACGGAACAATCGAGGACCCCACATGTACTCAAAACCCCTTAACAATAACTTGTGAATCTGGGAAATAGAGAGGTTTTGGAGATCAAGTCCATCAGCTTTCAATGGATAAAATTGATTGATTTTGCAGGAGTCGTGTATTTCAGAGATTCCATCTTGTGGTAGGACTGCAGCATAGTAGTACTCGAAAGAAGACGAAGACGAAGACGAAGAAGATGAAGAATAATTTGTAACGCAAGGTGAGAAATCAAGGTAATTTGAAGAATAATTGAATTGGGTGGAACAACTTAAAACATACAAATAAAACAAGTCGTTTCCCCCAATTGAACTCATAATATCTGTATGAAAATAGAAATAAGGAATTGGTGGAGAGAGAGGAACGAAGCACTGTTGATCCTTGTTCAAAATTATATTGGGATCTACCAAACGAAATGTTCTATTTTCGTAAGAGATTTCTGTAACATAGTGCTTGTAGTGATGCACATACAAAATGGTGTTCATGTTATCCTCACAAATCAGCTGAATGTCACCGCATTTACGAGGACCTCCTTTTAATCGAAAAGGATAGCTGATATTTTTCATGTTTCCACACGACCAAGTGCAGTCCTCTGAATTTCCATCTTTCGTACCAGCGGCAGCATGAGAGCCAATTAGAAGGAGATGATGAGTAATCAGAAACACAAGCACAACCGCCATGGAGCAGCAGCAGCTTACATTAGTAAGAACTCCTTTTCCCTAGACCATTTATAAAACAAGTTACCCAGTGTCTTTAAAACAAGTTATAAAACCGCCATTTATAAAACAAGTTACTCAATTTTAAATGCTGGCATTTAACCTAAAAAGTCGCACATGTATCTCTTATTTTAGAATAAACTAAGTTAGTTGTAGAGTCAAGTCGTCCCATTATATGGTTACATGTTCTAAAATTCAAGACTGTACAAGTGGACGATTGACGAAGTGGACTTAAATGTCAAGCATACAAGTCTGTACAAGTTGATCTTCTTACAGTCAAGCTCCCACTAAGCTACGTTATTGCTATTCTTAATTATGAGGGAGAGCTTATTAGATGCGGATAGAATTAATATGGACCAAGCTGATGCACTTTGATATGTTGGACATGTCTTCCTCTCATTTTTTTGACATCTTCTTCTCCGTCCTTGTACTTCTGATTTTTATAAGAAAAACTGAAGCAGGCCATGATCAGCAGTGCAAAATGTCAAGGTGCAATAAACATGGACCAGCCATCCGCTTCCCCTTTTGGCTAAAAAATGTACAGCCACAATATTGTGGGTATGGACTGAGCTTTGAGCTATCTTGCAATCAGAAGAACCAAACTGTGCTCCATCTACCCTCTTCGGTGAAAGTTATTGTCAAGAAAATCAATTACAAATCCCAATGGATTGAGATATATGATCCAAATACATGTTTACCTGCCCAAGTTCACCGCCTCAATTTGTCTGTGTCTCCTTTTCAGTTTCTCCCCAAAGATGATCCATTCTTTGATTTTTCTCTCTTCAATTGTTCACTGCCGATTGCAGTAGATAGATATCATTATTACTCATTGATCCCTTGCCTTAGTGTCGGCAGCAACAAGATCTATGCTGTTTATGGTTATGCTCATCATCCTAATGAATTGTTGTCTTGCGTGAAGATCTATAATATTTCATCCATTCCAGATATATATGAATCTAAATACCTAAATAAACTTCAGCTGTCTTGGTTGGAGCCAAATTGTACAAAGTGTGAAGCACAAAGAAAAATGTGTGGCTTATTGATGAAGACTAATTATACTAGTTCATCCGCTGCGGTTGAAGTCCAGTGTGTTCTGAACCTACCCAAAACTGCCAAAGGTATGTATAACATATACTCTTAAGAGTTGAATTAGAGGGAACAAGACAATTTATTGAAGGTTCTTATCTATAAATTTTTCTATTTTTCTCCCTGTCGCCTGGACACCTTAATTCATTATAAATTACTTATCGTATTTTACAGGTACAACAAAGAAAGTTCTTGTTACAGGTACATGATGCATCACATATTTTGTTTTACCACATTTCTAGTTTCTCTATTGGACAAGATGATGGTGATGACTAATTATCTACTTGGTGTAATGTATTCGCAGGCCTAGTCCTGGGCATATTCCTTGTTCTGCTCGGAATTTTGGCACTTTCTCGTGTTTATATCTCACGTGAAACTTACAAGGAGGACCAACTCAAAATAGCACATTTTTTGGAGGATTACAAAGCTCTCAAATCCACGAGGTTCTTCTTTTCTGATATTAAGAAAATCACAAATAATTTCAAGGAAAAACTTGGGGAGGGTGCTTATGGGACTGTGTTCAGAGGAAAGTTTTCCAATGAGATAGTCGTTGCCGTGAAGTTGCTCAGGGATTCCAAAGGAAGTGGAGAAGAATTTATAAATGAAGTAGGAACTATGAGCAGAATCCACCATGTCAATGTGGTCCGAATGGTTGGCTTTTGTGCTGATGGAATTAGACGAGCCCTTGTTTACGAGTTCCTACCAAATGGTTCCTTAGAAAAGTTCATCTTCTTGGAAAATCAAAAGAATAATTCCCTAAATTGGCACACACAACATAACATTGCTCTAGGAATAGCCAAAGGAATTGAGTATCTTCACCAAGGATGTGATCACCGGATACTTCATTTCGACATCAAGCCTCATAACATATTGTTGGACCAAAACTTCAATCCAAAGATCTCAGATTTTGGACTAGCCAAGCTGTGTTCCAAGGAACAAAGCATAGTATCCATGAGTGCTGCACGAGGGACAGTGGGATACATGGCCCCTGAACTTTTTTCTCGAAATTTTGGGAATGTGTCCTATAAATCCGACATCTATAGCTTTGGAATGTTGCTACTTGAAATGGTTAGTGGGAGAAAGAACATTGACGATACCACCGTACCCAACACCAGCCTAACATACTTCCCAGAATGGGTTTATCATCGTTTATCTAATGGAGAAGAGTTTTGGATGAAAAACATTGAAAAAGAAGACGAGCATTCTGAGATAGCCAAAAAGCTGACAATTGTTGGGCTATGGTGCATTCAGTGGCACCCGATTGATCGCCCTCCGATGAAGACGGTGGTTCAAATGCTGGAAGGAAAAAGAGACACCCTCACAGTGCCACCAAATCCTTTCAGTGCAACACCGCGAATGGGCCATTCCACAAGGCCTGTCAGAGCTCTGAATACAGAGTTGGAAGTTATTTCTGAAGCAGAGTAATAATAATGATAATACTCCGTATCATGGGACACATCTTTGCTAAGACTTTGCAGTATTTTACTCGTCTCTCTTGTCCACAGCACGAACCCTTACCCGATCTGCTGTGGAGTGATGAAGATCAGAATTTCGATAATAAGTGAAATATCTTAGACCAAGCCTACTATATATTTACATATATTTTTTTCTGGTAATGAGTTATATTTGCATTCTTGTACATGGTTTAAGAACATGAATATTGATATTATGATGATATTATTGTATTAACCACTTTCTAAATATATATTGATCTAAATGCAACTCCAAATTTCAGGATTCAATATTTCAATATGTCACTTATTAGGCACCTACAGATTGGGATTTATTAAATTTCCTACCACTACCATTTCTAGAATGGGCATTGGAGGCATAGAAGAAGTTGGCGGTGATCCCCTTATTTTATATAGTATATATTTGTTTTGTTTTGTTTTGTTTTAATAATATTAACGAGCAAGAAGAATATCAATTAAAAAATGTTACTTCATACTAACATTTTATCAAACGGTAAATAAAATAAGCAGAGTGGCTAATAACGTAAATCACCTGTCTATTTTAGGGTAGAGAGCAGAGACAGTGATATGAGATTGAAAATTCAAATTTTGAGGACGAAGAATACGTACGGCAATAATGTTATGTTTGAATTTATCAACGTATGTTCTGTGCCGCATTAAACACGAGGACGGGGTGTGGGGTTGGGGGGGGGTGGGATATAGGGGTGGGGGTGGGGTTGTGTTGCGTCGTCTCTCCATCAAATTATCAATAGTTTAAACAGACAAGTTGGGTACGTAAGGCCATACTTTTGCATGAATATGTGAGATGGAACCACTTGTGAGCATTTATGTAATCTTTGCAATTGAGTCCATATCTACCTCCTCCATCCAGATTTAGGTCCCCTATATAATATATCCATTCATTAGTCATTAATTTCGTGAGAATACAGAAATGTGGCTCTCTCCCTATCTATTCTGTTTCATTTATTGAAGTAATATACTCCCTCCATTTTATAATAATTGTCAACTAATTTTGATGAAATATTTTATATTAGTTAAAAATTTTATTTATATTAATTCTCACTTAAAATATTTTTTATTATTAATTTTAAAATCTTAAATAAAAAAATTTACATATAAAAAATTACGCCTAAATTTACATCCAAACAAGTCATACGAGAATTATTATGAAATAAAAGAGTATTTATTTCAAATATTATGCGGTGACTTGTTTTAAAATCAAATATATATTGGCATATATTGACATCCAAATTTAGTTTTTTAAAATAATACCTTTTGAGTTAATAATACTAAATCCACAAAAGAAACCACGTTCTATTATATTTCAAATGAGAAGTTTTCTTTTCTTTTTTATTATTTTTAGATATAGAGCATGCATGCCTAAACTAACACAGAAGTATAATTACCAATGTATAAATATACTGAAAAAAATTAGCAAACATACTAAACAATCTCATGACCCGAAACAAAGATGGTGATCTGAAAAACAAATTACAAACATCGATACAATTAAACAAAACCCAAAAAATACAATGAAATTGAAACAACGGCAGTGCAACAACATTTTTATTTATTATTAAAAAATTATCTAATAATCAGCAGTGGGCAATTGTTCATGGGTGTGGCTAATAAAGATGAGCTCATACACAACTCCAGCGAGCCCACCACCAATAAGTGGCCCGGCCCAGTAAACCCAGTGGTGGGTCCAGTCCCAGCTAACCAATGCAGGCCCAAATGACACAGCTGGGTTCATTGAGGCTCCTGTGAAGGCGCCACCAGCAAGAATATTGGCTCCTACAATGAAACCAATGGCAATGGGTGCGATGATTCCGATTTCGCCCTTCTTCGGGTCGAGCGCGGTGGCGTACACCGTGTAAACCAGCCCGAAAGTCATCACGATCTCGAAAACGAGGGCGCTCCATACCGATACACCGGACAAAGCGAATGCCGACGTGGTCTGAATATAATTTTACTATGTCATAAATCGATAAAATGACAATGCCATGTGTCTCAAATTAAAATGTTACGAGTTAAAATAATGACAGTATTTAGAAATTTGAATATAATAGAATTTATTTATGTTTTTATACGTACATGTATGCATTTCATGGCAATATTCACCACTATTGAGACATATAAACTATTTGAAAGTCAAAGTTTTGTGGTGAACTATACAATAATTAGTGATTGTTTCTATTGTATTATAATTTACATTATATAATTAGATTTATTATTGAAAAAGAAACACGTTTTTCTCATTTCATTTAAACTTTCCCCTTTATGAAGGAGAAAGAAAAAAATACTTTTGTAAGGGCTTTTCTACCTACCCCATCTACTCTCTTTTCTTTTGTACGTACGTATGGTTGTCCAATAATTACTAGGAATTATTCTAGCATCCTCCACCCGATATTCGAATCAAAATGTAAATGTCAGACATTTTCTAGGAGTTAAAAATTGTCAAAATTGAGAATTACTAGGATGGACTCTTCAAAATACAACTTATCCAACAATTTTTAATTCAAATCGAATAGATCCAATAATTTAAAATATTTTTCAGAAACTTTCATTCGTACCTTCCTGTAAAAATTCACATCTGACCAAATTATCCAAGCAGAAACTTTCTTAAGAGTATTTCTCTTCGGTTTAAGATACACAATCAGGGGTCTAATTGTCTAACTACATCGTTTTACTAAACGGACATTTCTTTAACTAAGATAGAAATAATTATTTATATGTTAATCATTTACTACTTTTGTAACTTAAAAATGTGTATAAATCGCTTCTAAGAAACAAGTTTGTCGACTTTTAACTGCTTAATGTAATTTTAGAAATTAATAAATGTCCTAAATTCATAGACTCATAAAAGTACCTCTTAAACAGGCCCAAGTTTCAAGTTTAACTTGTCTTTGAACTCAAAGTGTATAAGATCTATATAGAATAAAATTTAATTTGACAAGTGCTATAAATATTACAAAATGCATGACGATCTTGACTAAAACTAAAATAATATGTACGAACATATATTTTATCTAATTAATCATGAGTCAGTTTAACCGTGAAACTAAATCTTACATTCAATCATAAATTAAAATATTAGTCAAGATATAAATAATGTTAAAAAGTTTAAAAATAAATTAATTTTTTAAAACATAAATAAAAAACCTTACCATGCCACCAGTAGTAAAAGCAAGAAGAAAGCAAGCAACAGTAGAGCCAAGTAACTGAGCAATAATGTAAAGAACTCCCCTAACTATGGTAAGGTTCCCGCCAATACACGCGCCGAACGTCACGGCGGGGTTTACATGGCCGCCGGAGATATTAGCGCCGACGGAGACCGCCACAAACAGCCCAAAAGCATGTGCCACTGCGGCGGCCACAAGCCCAGCTGGGCTGGTGGGGAGTCCACCGGTGATCTTAGTGTACGCCATGCCGGAACCTTGTCCGGCAAAAACAAAGATTAGGGTACTGAAGAACTCCGCCGCGGCCGCCTTGATGGCGCCCGGATGGCGGAACTCTTCGTACCGGCCGACAGAGATGCGGTTGATCGGGCCGATCGGCATTGCCAGAAAATGATGAGGTGGAGGGCAAGAATGTAAAATGAGTAGGGATGGGAGAGTGTGAGAGTGGGGCGTGGAAGAAGTGCAATGCACGAATGATGACTGGTCAATTATATACTTGAGGTGGAAGGGTATTGGAGACTGGCTATAACCGGTATCCGGTTTCATAATATTTGTTCATCCTTTAGATTTCAAAATAAAATTTTAATATGATTTTAGAGTTAATCAAAATAACAATATTGTTGAAAATTTGAAACTCTAATTTAAAATTCTAATAAGTCATAATTACTTAACATTAATTGATTGGATTTTATTGTTGAAAATATGATTTTAGCGTTATAAATTTTACGTGTAATTGTAAGTTGGGAACCATTATTTACAAAAGAACTTTATATATACATTTTCTACATGATGTGCTTATATCATATATATACACTGTGCAATCATGTAAAAATACCAAAGTTTATATAAATTTATCTAGATTCCCAAAATTGTACTTTGTATATATTATAAATCTTATGATTAGTATAAAATTTATGTTCTTTAAAAATCTCTTATATTTATTTTATAGAAAATATAGTAAAATTATTAGTTATAATGTGAAAATTTGTACAATTTTAAATATTATTAATATTGACAATTGATTACTACTCCTTTTGTCCTTTTTTATAAGCTTTTTTAGACCCTTTTTTTATTTCTAATCATATAAGCTAATTACACTTTTTAAGAAAAATTTAATGATTCATTTTTAAAAATATTCTCAATATAATATGATAAAAGTTAATTATTGAGTAGAGAGAAAATATATAATTAGTTTTATAGATTAAAAAATATAAAATTATTTTAACTTTTAAAAATAAAATTAATATTACAATTCATATTTTTTGTGAATTGTCAAAAAAAAAAAAAAAAACTCATAGGGAGGGAGGGAGTATAAATCTTGAAAATAAATGCTCTGTAGTGCGCATCTTCCCGATTGTAGAGAGAGTGATTTGTTGAGGAATTGATTTCGGGGTACCGGGCACCGGCCAGCCATACCTCTGCTGGACACCGAAGCATTTACCTCTAAATGGATAAGCGTGAAACACGTGGCATTTTAAGATAGGGAACACGTCACATTGTTAACTTTGATGTGACCTCCTCATCAATTCGATTTTTTTAAAATTTTTGCCTACAACGTATTGGAACAGTTACTCTGTTTTATCGGTAGTTTCATCCACGGGTATTAAACTTATAGTTCCCAAACCAAACAAAAAAAATTAACATTGAAGGTTAAATTTGTTTTTAAAAAAAATTATAGGTGGATAATTTTTTCTTTGTAATGTCATATTTTTTATAATTTATCATTAAAATTTTTTAATTTTATCTTTATTGAATATTATCAACAAATTTAATGAAATTTTTTTATTATTTATATATATAATTTTTAATATTAATAATTGTCAAATGTATAAATATTATTATTTTTTTTAAAACCGATGGAATAAAACTTACGGTCTTACGCATAGAATCCGGATTATTGGATGTAAAGGGAAGGGAAAAATGTATATACATGAAAAATTCTTAGACTGTATATAGGCGGATATATTACCAATTGATACGGGTAAATCAATCCACAGCCTTATATCCTGTTGGTTACTTATTTGATGATTTAGACCATTTAATACATCTGTAGCTAAAGAAATTTGTGTAAATAAATTCACAAATGTTTGTGTTTTTCTTCTTCTTAAATACGGATTGCATTTTGAAGAACATAAAGGTAATTGCTTATCAAGATCACGAGAACAGAAAATGTAAGACTAATTATCTTCTGAACAGATTATTCAGATCTGATGAATCTATTTAGATTCAGACACTTAATAAAACAAACGTAACTAATGATTAATGTTGCTTATTTATTTTCTTTACTTGCTTCATTTGTCATACAGGAAAAATAAATGAATTAATATGTGATTTATTATCCAAAAAAATAAACGGATTGAGATTTGTTTATTATCGGATTGGCATGTGTTGAGTTTTTTGTATTAAAATATGAGTAATCGAAGACAATAAATTGGAAAAACTTCATTATCAGGATTAAAATTTTATGATAATTTATAGTTTAAATTAGTCGAGATCTGTAAATTAACTAATGACTAAATAAACCGTAAACCCAATATTCAAATAGGAGAATAAGTCGAAGAACTTTTATATCCGATCGGAACAAGTTTTTCTATACCTTTTGATAATACATCACCTGAAACAATATTGAAATAACTGTCATGTAAGATATTTTTTTTTAACCTCCTATTTTAAGTGATGGTTAAGTGATATAACCATCACTTGTAACTTTTTAAAAATTTGTAACAACATATGACACACCTTTTGGTACAAATTAAGTGCTCTCCGATCGGCTATCAGACTGAGATTATGACTTTATAGAGCAAATTTTTATTTCGAAATGACCATAATTAACTTCTATTAATTCCAAGAAAAAGAAAAAGAAAATAAAACATTTGTTTCATTTGTGTATGTTTATTAATTGTATCTAAAATAAGCCGCAATTTGAGCAGCGAATGGATCTCCTAATTTTCTCCACACTATCCACGTGATAGCTGGTACCTTTCACCCACTGTATTGATTATAGTTTGCTGGCAATTACCCAAAGAAGGAAAAAAGTAAAATGATCAAAGGACGGGATGTTCGGTGTTTAGAATCCAGTTATCATTATTTGGTCACCAAAAAATTAAAAAATAAAGATGTAAATAGAAAATATATTTGTTGCAGAACACTCTCTCATTTTCAAAATCATAAATACAAGTTTTCTTTTATTTGTTGTAAAATTAGAAACTTATCTCTATTTCCTAATAATAAATTAATAAAATAACATAAAATGCATCATCAATCATCATTAAATGCTCCTAAACATTTTACTATAATACTCCTTCAAAAGGGTATATCTGTAATATACAAATTGTCTTGTAAAATCATTATCTTTAAAATTTATTTTAAGTTTTGGAATAGAAAAAGTAGTATTTTGAACAAATGTTACAGGAGGACCGGTTTAGCAGTCTAGTATTTTTTATTTTTTTTGGGTACAAAATCTAGTATTTTAAGAACATCACTCTTTCGAAAAGTGATATTGCTAGATTGCTAGTGCAACTATGTGATAAACATTAACATTTTCTCTAATAAATTAATTTAGAAAATCTCTTAGTTTTTTAATAATAATATTTGGTGCAATCGTAATCACACAAATTTTGGAATATAACCGTTTGAATGTGTAACATATGTTTATATGGAAAGGAAAAAAAAAAAACATGTTCTATACAACACCTAAGAAAGATAGTGTTAATACAGTAGTAGACTTGCAATTATACAGATTTTGAATGAGGAAAAGTTCTGGTTGCATATATGGTTAGAATCCGAAAGCAACTTTTGAAAATGTTGACAACAGGGGAGGTGAAAATGGGACATACATATTCACTTGATTATAAAAAAGACAAAAAATAAATAAAGATGCCTAAAAGGACAATTTTATTTTTATTTTTCTGTAATAAAAAGGACAAATTTATTTCAACATGTAGCTAGCGACTTTTTCTGCAAAGAGATGATACGCTCAAACACGGACGTTCTAATTTATTGTCCTTTTTTACACTTTTTTGTGGGCATGCCATTCAATGGCATCATTTCTTAACCTCACAATTTCAATTTATCAGAATTCACACATCTTGTGGTATATAAAATAGATGAATCTCGTGGTACATATATAAATTTTGTTTTTTTTAAAGAAGCGAACCGATAAATTTTACGTGAGTACTTTTTTAAAAATATATTTTAACATGGAACGCTGATGATATCATGGTAAAAAAGTTACTAAAAAGTGTAAATTTCTCCATTTCTAAACAATAGCAATATTTTCAAAAATAACTTTGTAATTTTGTGAAAGTGTAAGATTAAAACTTGATTGATTTTAATTGTAAAATGAATGATTAACATTACATAGTACATTAAATTTTCAACAAAATAAATTTTTTATTATATGAAAATATTATTAGATTTTTGACACAATTTAAATTTTAAAATTTGATAATTTAATATAAACAAAATAAAAATATTATTTTTTCTTAAACGAAGATAGTACTAAATATTCAATTATTCTGGTAGCAACTTTTTCTTTAGGTCGATGTCAATTTCTTCAACATATCATCATTTTAAATGTACACAAGTTATCTTAGTGGTCTCCCTTGCCAAATAGAAAGAACTAGAAGATTCCAACAATGTCTAGACTAGAAAACCGAAGTACATGTTTGGATTTCTCGTTGTCATTTGGATAAGAATGTAAATTTTTATCTTAATATTAAGATATGACCAAGATCCATGTAATGTCCTCTTTTTTTTTACAGATAAATAACATTTTATACAAATTCTCTTATCAATGTCTTCAAACTAACCCTACCAAATCCCTTAAGTTATCAATATTTTCAAACCGACTCTACTAAATCTCTTAAATATACTAAACTAAAATAACGCCTCCCAAAAAAAGAAACAGAGATATCTTAATAGTCAATACAAGCAACTTCAAAATACTACAACTTAAACTAATACACAAAAACGAAAATGTTACAGCAAAATGTGGCAGATCCATAATTTAATGTTATATATACAAATAAGGAATTTAAATAAGTGTTAGAACTTAGAAAGTTAGATGGATCTTACAATATCCAGAAAAGTCTATCCATATCTCGTATATGTTACCAGGCTGGGTCATTGATTGGAGACAGCGATATAGAATAGAGAAAACGTGAAGTGCGCCACTGGATTCAAAATAGTAGTTTGACAAAGACATTGGCACGTGATTTTTCATAATATCAATTAGACAAAAACTTGTACAAATATAATAGAGACCCCTTACATTTATAAAATGAAGTATAAATTATAATGAAAAGAATTATACAAATATAACTCTTTGTTAACAAATCTCATTTTTAAAATGAAGTTTACTTCATCCTCTATTCTCTATTTTATTTTTTCTTGAATTGACAAGTGACGTATGATTCAATTTTTTTTTAATTAAGAAACTAAACTCTAAGAAGATATGTGACGTTCAATTCAGCCGATAGACACATGACATGTAAACATTATTATTACTCGGGAATGACGGGGACATCCCAATGAAACTGTTCTGGTAATATGATAAGTATTTCCTGTAAGTTTGAAATTTAAAAGATATACATCATGAACTTAAAAAGATAAGAAGGCAAGAATTGTCAAACATATCCAGTCATGAACTTGGTCAAATGTCTAGCATAGAAATGCTTTCATTACTTCTTGTATATTGCCTTGTAGTTTGGCCTAGCCACTCACCAGCTCAAACAGTCTCCTTAGCCTCATCTTCAAGTCACAACTCCTGAGCCATTGGCCTTGTTTTTCTCCACTGGGCATTCTATCACCATTGTGCCCATCTACTCCTTCATTCATGGCTGCCAAGAACAATAGATGCTTTCCTGTTCTCACTGCAGTTAGAACTTTGAAGGGAGGCGCTACTGCTGGCCCATAATCTGATACGCTTTCAAAACACCCAAGTGCACGGACGCGACCACTAGTACCATATTAAGACTGCCCATCAGATTTTGTTCTCACACTTGCAACATTATTAGGGTGACGCGGTTAAAAAGATCGAAAAACATGTGATCTAAATATGGGTATAGCAGAAGCACAAATATAAAGTTGAATACCGACTAATGTAACTCGCCACAACAATACTAATATATCGAATGAATATATCTTTTTCTAAAAAAATATTATTCATGTAACTTATTGTAATTTGTATTCTTAAGCTGAATGTTCCTATTCTCTAGATCAGGTAAAAGTGATCCTAGTTATATATGGCTTTGTATCATTAGATTGATTTAGTTGAATCTACAAACAAACAAACAAAAAACTACTAATTAGAGATGGTATTCCGTAAGTACTATAGAGTAATAATTTTAATAAACAAAATTTAAAGAATATATTCTACCATGAACATAATAGTTAATAATGTTATACTGTTGGTCAACTTGTCTTAATAACTACGAACATGATTACGTTGATACAGTCTCTAGATTACCAACTTTGTGCAAACTAATACTAATAATCTAACACTTAAAAAAAAAATTAACTGGCATGTCTGATTCATAACAGTGAATAATTACCAGTGTTCAAAACATAATCTACAAGTCTTTATAACATTAACTGGCATGTCTGATTCATAACAGTGAATAATTACCAGTGTACAAAACATAATATACAAGACTCTTAACCTATATTACTCAAAACCTGCAATTAACGCCAAAAACAACCCCTAAATTTACCTTGTTGGATGTCTGGTTAGTGGGAGTACAAGAATTAATCAAGGGTAAAATGTAGTACGCCACCTGTGGTTTGATCCAATTTGCATTGCACCATCTATGATTTAAAAAAATTAGTAGATTACCACCTAAAAATTTTAAGCACTACAGCTGGTAATCCGCTAAAATTTTAAAACTACAAATGGTTATTTAGGAGTTTTCAAACCACAAGTGGTGCAATGTAAAATGGGCTAAACCACAAGTGGTGCAATGCATTTTACCCATTAATCAAATCTTCAAGGGGCAGGGCAAAAGTTTGGTGGAGATCAGAAATCATTGTATTGACTTTTAGAAGCATATAAACTATACAATGATGCATAATAGAATTCATGTAATAGTTAATCTTATATAACGTTTTAAAAAATAATAATAGAAACAAACATGATCCTGGTTTATTATGAAAATTCTTAAAACCTGTTTTCTGAATAATTTTCTGACACCAACCACCAGGTTGATGCAATACCCCATGTGAACCATATGAAAAGTAAGCAGACAATAACAATGTTTGGGCTAAGTGTTTAGTCTTCCATGTGAAGAACATGACGCATACCTCATAAGTTGAAGCCATGAAGTTTTACTTTGTAAGAGCATCAACAACTTGAGGACCTATTGCAGAAACGCAATTTATGAAAATTAGCAACTTTTTACAAAACAAATGAGCAAGTCAGGAAAGTAGATCACCTGGCGACAGCTGAATATTATTGGAGTTGAAATCATCTCCTTATAATTGGATGATAGCTCACCAAATCTCAAATGCTACAATATATCAACCACTGGATCCTTGACCTGTGCATATGAGCCAATTAAATTATTGAAGAATTTTAATTGTTTATCTTTAATTTTTGCAAGAAAGATTCTCAAAATTATAGGAGACAAACTACTTGATGGATTTCGTGCATGTTGGTAGATACTCCAGAGGATTCTATGATATTATTCTGATGACATGATTAGGAAAATTGTGTAGGGATATTCGGCATGATTAAACTAAGATATGCAGAACATATGGAAAGTAAGATGAGTCATTTCTAAATCATGTCATTATTGTAATATCCTGGATTCCTCTAGAGCATCTACTAAGAATAGACTCAATCTATGAAGCACGGACACCGACACGGGACATGGATACGACACAATACGCAACAAGTGACGCGCCATTTTCCGAAAAAGTAGGATATGATACATTGGAGGACACATTTTTTAAAATTTTTTTCATGTGTCTACATAGCATCGACCTTTTCATTTCTAAATGTTGATAAAGCAAAAATAATACTCCGTAATAAATTTAGTGAAACAATAATAATGATGGCCAAACATTGACGGTTGCATTCAGAACATACCTAATTAAAAGAGTCAAATTAATGGATTTAAAAATTTTTAAAAAAAAGAAAGGGGCATTTAGCAGAAGAAGAAGCAGGCCAGCAGCCAAACCAGAAGTCATATGAGCGGTCGATCAAAGGGAGTTGCAGGCGAGGGAGGGAGCAGTAGCGACTGAGAGGGAGTTAATCGGGGGAGTTGCAGGAGAGAGGGAGGGAGTTGTCGAGATGGGAGCAGTCGAGATTGATAGATAGTCGAGACTGGAGAGATAGTCGCAGGAGCAATTGAAGTCAAGTTAAGGTTTGGGACTTTGGGACGAAGTCGATCGATGGATTGGGATCGATTGTTTGAGACAGCCAAGAGAGAGTAAAGAGGTATTAGAGATTATTGATTAATTAAATAGGTATTATTGCATTTAGGTACCTTTCTTTTTTTTTTTTTTTCTATTTCCACTTGCCCCCTTTCAATTTTTATTTCAGCTCCCGTGAGTGTCCAAGCATGTCCCAGAGTGTCCTCAGCGTGTCGGAGGAGAAAAAATAAAATAAAAAATTGGACGCTGCTCAGACACATGTCGGACACGTGCCGGGAGCGTGTCGGCGCGAATCGGTGTCCGACACTGATATGTCGACCTCCGAGAGGTGTTCGTGCTTCATAGGACTCAATAATATAAGGCTAAAGGCTTAGATATGTGGTACATATGGAAAGTAAATCAATCATTCATAATCATGTCACCAAAATAATATTCTGGAAGACCTATTCCTATAGAGTATCCTCTTAAGTGTTTGCCAGGAAAGGAGAAATGGGGCAAAGAGAAAATGGCCAAGACTCCTTCAACTATAATGCATTTGAAATACATGATAAAAAAGTAATATTAGCTTCATCAAAAAGTTAAAGGCCCTTAAAATAATAAATAATAAATTTAACCTGAATTCAAGACCACCCTCTTGTCACTACAAATCCAAGGTGCCAAGTAATTAAAACAGAATATCATAAGCTAGCTCTTGAATGACAATATTCCACCATCTACAAAGAAAACTCATATAGCTTAAGGCTAAGCAAACAGCAAAGTCACGCAGTCATATAAATAAAAGTTGTATAGCCTTAAGACTGTGCAAACTCACAAGGTTCTAAAATCACAAGACTCTAAAAATCACAATTTAACTCGGAACTGAATGAAATCTCGGGATTTACAAATTTCATTCAGTAGAAATCCACATCCCTCAAGTAACAAAAGTATTATGCTTTCTTGTGCTAAGTTCCTGATATTTTAGGATAGAACTATGTACAGCGTGTAAATGAGCACGGCATATGTCGAGACTTTCTCATGTACATTTTTATCTAACAAGCAAAAGGAAGAAATTTCACCATTTGTTTATCATCTTCCTAATGTTCTCATCAACATTACACATTAGCGGCATGTGTACGGTGCATTCAAGTTGGTGCCTAGGTGGGTTTGTAAGAAATAATTGAACATAATATGCCCCGACTCCTTTAAATCAGAGTTAGTTGGCAGATAATCATCATAGTATATAATAACCCCTAAAATCGCAGTTACAAAGATGTTAAAAAAAGAAAAACTATAAACTGCATCAGAAAGCAATATTACAAACATTACAGAGAAAAAGTTCTCACCTTGGGATACGGGAAATCCCCATTAGAAGATTGTCTATGAAAACTCCTTACCCACTGTCCAACTTAGAGGTTAATTAGTTATCTGAGTCATTTCTCCTCAAAATTACTCCCCTTTGACAGAAGCTGCAATGTTGTGCTTTTGGTGATCAATGCAGTCAATTCTGGTTGATCTTCAAAAGGTCTAAGAGGAATTAGACTTCCATCCTCCAACTGTACACCATAAACAAATGGGAGTCTAAGTGAGAGGAAACTCTCGGGCGGCAAGATCACCTGACAGCCAAGACTAAACTGCAACTTTTGTTCACGGTCCGGAATTGATAAAGGCAAGCATGATGCCTACAAAAATTTGTTGAAGTAGAAGAGCGTGTTATTACTTAGAGCAATTTCATCAACAAAAATAAATTCTGAAATATAGAATAAACATATTGGAACAAAGTGGAGACAAAAAGAACACTGAGTTGAGAGTAAAACAGTTTCCTGACTATTGATGTATTCCCATAAGTTTCCTTATCCACAAGATACTGAATTAATCTAACCTACGCTTTTAAAATATATTAGAACATCAATTATATGTTGAATATCAAGATATTTATTTACTAAATATTCTAGAGGAATGTTTTGATGTGATAGCATGTGATTATATTGCAATTGGTTTTATCTCTAAATACATATATAATTTACTTCATCTCTTTAAAGCATCGGACAACAGACTTTGTACCATGTATGCTCCCTTGGCTCCTTTTCCAAGATGTAATTCTTGATCATCAATGGATTTAGTCAAAACCCCAGTGTTTTCTTTGTTGATCTAATTTCTTGACCATCTCGTAGCTTTCTCAAGTTTATACATACCTTGTGCTTTGGGTATTTAATTTCTAAATATTAAACAACCATTTAATCACAAACTAAAGAATTTTCCAAAAGTATTATGGAATGCTATGATAAATCATTTACAGTTGCCTCAGATGCTATGCCACATCGTTTGGTAAAATTAAGAATAGGCATTCACTAATATTGAGAGCATGTTATCTGGTTCAGTAAGATGCTGATATATTCATTATAATAAAGTGCTCATCTTATATGTTTATTAAATAATAATACAAATTAGATCAATAAATCAAGACATACCTCGAAATGTATTACAGGGCATGTTGCTAAAAGGACCGGAAAGGCAGGTGTGACCTGCACAAATATAGCATATAATCAACCATATATACATGTAGATGAAGCATAACTAATGGATTTACACAATTCCGATAATAGGTATAGGCCATAAAAGGCTATCAACTCATATAATGTGAGTATGTAGCATCCCTAATTAATGTGAACTTGTTACTCAGAGGTTTAACCAAGCAACAAATAAAACAGAATTGAAATTAAGCAAGCAGTGATTTAGAGGGGAAACTAAATGGGGTTTCATTTTCATGGAGAAGAAGTACTAGAGAGAGACCGTCTCCTCAATAGAATACACAGCTCATCATGATAGGCATGAGAAGTGAAATTACATATCTTAACTAGCTATCCTACACTACCATTTTTCACCCGAAACAACTTTATAAGCATGACAGGGTAACAACAGTACTAAAATACCCTTGCTAACAGGGTAGTATAAATGGACAAGTGCAAATCCTAACAAAATCATTTACAACATAAGTAGAAGACAATGATCATCTACTTGAATTTTGATCTATTTAAAATTTCAAATTGCATAGAGTCCATGTAAAGAAACTGAAAATACAATAATAGAATTAATTTGATCTATTTAAAATTTCAAATTGCATATAGTCCATGTAAAGAAACTGAAAATACAATAATAGAATTAAAGTGAATTCAGTTATGTTTAATAATCAAACTGAAAAAGAAAAGGAAGGGGAAAAATGGTGCTACCAAAGTAAATTGATCATCCAAGCTAAGACTGCTCCTTCTTACATGACCCGAACCCAACCAGAGACATACAAACTCTATAGAACCAGCCACACACTGATAATGGACTATAATGACTCATAGTTAGGTGCAAATTAACCAAACATTGTCAATTCTTCAGTCAAATTCTCTGTAGAAGGTCTAGCTTCTAGCCTCATAGGATATTGCAATCTCAAGAGAATAGGACTAAATGACAAATGCATAGTTATTAACTAATACTAATGCAGTTCTGAAATGCAAGACAGAAAAGAATAGTTATGATCAACTCAATTTTAACATGTCATTTTAGAAAATATTAGTACCACTCACGAAGAGTCATTATGACCTCTTAATATCAGTTCTAGAAATCCTAAAGTCCATAAATTATACGAGTTCAATTGATTTATTGATACAAACCCATTTATGGTGAAATCTATTGTGAACTACTGAACTCTATTATAAAATAAGTAGAAATCAACACTAATTACAAGCATTATTGCTTCCAAACTTGCACAAATTAGATTGTGCAAAGACAAAATGAGACTCTTAAGTAGAATCAAGAGAGTATCTTCTTTTCCGTTTATTGTTTTATCCGTAGAAGATAAGTAATAACTTCAGTCCCTAAAATTTATCTCCTTGCCGTATTTGTATTTTTTTTTTTCCTTTATGCTTGCTAAATTTAATCTCCTGTGGCATTTGTTTCTTTTCTTTATGGCGATGGTGAAGATGTAAACGACATATTTTTGTCATAAAACATAACTGTGAGATTAAAGTTATTGAATTTATCAGGTTCTGCAGTTAAGAAATTAATTATTTAACATGCATACGTAAATAAAGAAAAAGAGTGCAAATTTCATGGTTGAACATCACGGAATCAAACATAAGATTTGTTTTCACATTCTTGAAACTATGTAGATTTGTTCAACAGAAAATCATTTCATGCAATTAACCTTTTCATAGGAAAGCCCAGAACCTGTTCAAAATTGATGGTCAATGAAATTATTGCAGAAGATAAATATCAAGATAGTCTCTACACTTTTTATCAAGAGAGTACATTTTCATTTGGTCAGTCAAATGTGGAACTACATTCACAACCCACAATCAAATGAGATGAAGAGATTAGAAAGAATGAAGAAAAGGATGATGCATAAGCATGCCTACCAGAAAGATTCTCTGCAGCTGCGATATTGTGCCAGCAAACCTAGCATTAGGTGGATCCTTCTTGTTCTTTGAGGTTCGGCAGTGAGGACAGTTCATATAAACTGGTATGCTTCTGTTAAGTAAGGAGGAAGCAAATCCACCGTCTTCAAGACTAATAGACTGAAGACTAGCTTCAACATCTTTAATGGAGTCACTGATAGTTGAGATGCTGTTCTTATGTTCAGATGAAAGGGAAATGTGCATTGACACATCTTTATCATGGTTACCATTATTAATTATCTCTTTCGGTTTTCCAGAATTTCTATCCTTGCCTGCAGTGGCAATCATCCCATTTGCATGGCGATGAATTTTACCATGGCCAACGTTCTTAGTTGATTTAGATGTTTCTTTCATTTTAGGGTCCAACTCTCCAGATGAATGAGGGGTATCAGATTCTTCATTCCCTGCATATGTGGAGCCAAATTCATTGAGATGCTCTAGATTCAAAATGAACCTGTGCCCATGAGGGCACTCATGCTCAAATCCAAAATACACAGTCATGTGTTTTAAAGAAGTGACTAGTTCAGTCTTTTCACTACTATTAGTGCTCATTGGAATGACATTACTACCAATCTGTAGAAATGGATTTCCATCACTGCTGCCCTTCCCATTAGGACTTTCACTATCAACAAAATCACGTTCAGTTTTATGAGACCCTTGATAATAACTAGTCTCATGAAATTGTTCTCCTTTGCTACCTACAGTACTGTTCCGTTTCATGCCCTTGTGTGAAGCTATCAAAGTTTGTTTTTTTGATTGAAGTGGTGGAAATCCTGAATCAGCGACTGCTGATCCCGCAACAACCTCAGAAAAAGGTTTTTTCATCGTAAAATTGGGTACCGCTCTACCAAAGCTGATACTTTTATTATCAGAACTGGTCTTTTCTTTGGAGGAATTTCCATCAGACTCTATTTCATTAGGCATGTCTCCATGGTAAAACAGAGCAGCAATATCTCTTTTTCTGTCTGCATCTGCAATAGAATCAATATTGGATTCACTATCCAACTCATGAATGGTTATCATCGGCACAGCACTTGGTGATTCGATTGGCTCTTTTTGTTTCTCAAGAAAAATGTTCCATTTCGAAAGAAATTTCTGAGTGGCTGAGAAACCACTCTGAAGCAATCCTTTTGAAGGCTCGTAGTACCTTGCACCGCCAATTCGAACCAGACTCCATGATGACGGTTGAATAGGTCCAGTATGGCTTCCTTGCGGCAGCTGGATTGCAGGAAGTATCTTGTCACATTCCGGATAACAAGTGGATGTAATATTGGCAGTTTCAAAATCAAAAGGATCAGAACATAGTCTCCTTAGACGGCCACATGCACAAGCATGAAGGAAAACAAATCCACTGCAATGTGGCTTGATCTCATCCTTTGTAAGTAGATTCCCAGTTTCCACATCATGTCTCTGGTGCATGCAAGGTTTTCCAGTCAAACTTACTGCATCACATAATTGCCTCCCAGAACTCCAGATGGATGTGCATTCGTCCTCCAATTTTTTCAGGTAAATTTTTAGAGCAGGTCCCTTTACCATTGAGCTAAAAGCACACAAAGCCTTCTCTAAGTGGTTCTTGTGCAGTGAAGTTGGGTAACAAGCAGGCAAATCGTTTAGATAAACATCCTTGGCAACTGGAAGAGCCCTTTGACACCACAAAGTTGAGAATCTAGTGTTCAATGCTCTACAACTCTCCAAATAAGAGACTGCAACTTCTAAAGGATCTGCATCTTTTGACGAATTTGCTTCCACAACTGGTGGAACAGTATTCCGCCATCGTGGTTTTCTCTTGCTGATTTCTGGTTCATCTATAGACCCACGTTTTGCAGAAAGAATTCCATGTAAGATGAGCTGACTAGAAGATAGCCAGATATCAAGACTTGGAAGTTCAGGTGTACTAAATGTCTTACCAGAAGCAGCAGAGGCGGCGGCTGCAGCAGCAGCAACAGCTACCATACCAACAGCTGAACCACTGTTCGTATTAGCAACCAAACCCCCTCTGCCCCTTAAAATATCAGATTGCCTATATATGAACTCTTTCACGGACAAGATATCCTCTTTGTTTGAACTCTGGTTATGACTTTCAAGCAACAGTGAATCGGAGGATCTTGTCCCGGTCAGAACATTCTCAACAAGATCAGTAGCAAACTCAAGGGATTCACCTCTTTGGTTTGATGATTTATCAACAAGTGCAACAGCTTTTGATGCATCAAGTGAAAATAATGGTGCTGAGCTTGAAAGTCCACCACTTCTTGGCCCAGAATGACCTGTGTCAGTCCCTGTAAGTGTTCGACATTTTTTAATTGAAAAACGGATCTGTGCCTCAAGGGATGACTGCAACTTCTTCCTCATTCCACCTTCAGATTTACTGACAGGGCGTGACAGCACAACAACAGGAGCTGATCCTTTTGGGGGCAAACTTGGCCTGGCTGAACTGCTCAAACTTGATGAATGATTCAATGAGGAGGTGTCTGCAGACTCGTCCACGTTGTTACCAGGATTGACGTCAGAGAAATCATCAAGAAAAACAAATAATGTGACTGGAGTACACTGTCCAGGAAATAAGGAGGTGTATGAACCTAAACCCGACATTAGCGAAATTGACGATCCGTTACGACTCAAGAGGCCACCAGATTTACCAGGAGAATTATTAGAAGATATACCAGTAGCAGAGGCACGTGAAGAAGATGATGAATGTGACCTAGAAGGCAAAGGAGGTGTATTTCTGGATCTGATAAAGGGTGCCATTGCATGCTTGGCAGCTTGCAGAACTCGAAACTTTTTCAAAATCTGAATATCAAAGCGTGACCCTTCATGAATAAAAATGATTACATGGCAAACCTGCAATGCTAGAGGTAACCAAGTTAATACATATTAACCAAAAAAAGGTTACAGACTCGGCATTTAAGTTGCAAAACAAGCAAATGCAATTGAATACAAATGCAGGATACTTCTTTATGGTGATGCTACTTCATCCAACTATTCCTTACCATCAGCAAACTTAACTCTACTGGACAAATCAATAGATATATGACGAAGTATTGTCAAGAAAGTGGTTGAGTTTTATACTTTTCATGCACTAGCACCTATTGTGAAAATGATTATGGTGTTATATCTATGTTTCTAATCTGCCTTTCAATGGAGACATTCATTATATACCTTAATTGGTGGCCTTGTTTTTTTCTCTATATTTTGACAATTTACTGTCCACCTTGTGGGTGCTCAATATAAGAAATATGAACCTGATCTTTTGAATGCCAAGTAGAACAAACCCATTTGCTCAACATGCCTTTCATCCAAATAAACTTTAGAATAATGGCTAAATGGCTAATTACATCATATCTATTACCAGTTTTACCTTAAAATACATCTCAAATTCCTCGCTCTTATCTTAAATATGTATAAACTTCCTGCCAATGACTAACTATAAGTCAAAAGCATCTTCTAAAAAACAGGCCCTAATGAGCCAACATCAAGTTCAAAGCTCATGGTAAGTCTTTTAATTAATTAAACTTTCTCGTTGAAACACATAACTGTGTGTATATATACATAATTTAAATATGTTTTCCCCGTGTCCAATCGTTTCTATTTAAAAAAAAAAAAGGACGGTGATAAATAATTCAATATATGACCACATGCATTCCCCAATGTGACTTCATTTCATGGTTGAAACAAATTCTACAAGTTGAAGTAGAAACAGAAAATAACAAAGAACTCAATGAAATGTATCAGTCAGATTAACATAAAAACTTACAGAGAACATAAAAAGCATTCCCTGAAGATCCCCAAATTCGCGCTCTTCCAACACTGAATCAAAACCCAATTGGGACTCTGAAAAGCCTTCCATCACCGGACACCTAGCTGAAGAAAACTGTAAAAACAAAATCCCCTTCTCCTCCTCATGATAATAACTAATTTTCCTACATTTCAACCACTCCTTCACTTCCTCACTAATCTCCCTTTTCTCAAAGCAAAATGGTCTATCGCAATTCCCCGAACCAAACACATTAGCGTCAATAATCCTATTAATCAGCTGACCCACATCCCCATTTCTCCTCCCAATGAACCCCACCACCACTACACCGTTCAGCGGGACCGGCGACGGGTTCGACGTGGGAGGAGGTGTTGGTGGAAGAGTTGAGTCTGGTGGTGGAATTGGAGGAGAAGTCGAGACTGAAGAAGGAGGAGAGAGATTGCGAGGCGGTGGAGGACGAATTAGGACCCGTTTCGGAGAGGGGTTTGTTTTGGGTAAGTCCATAGAAGGACGGGGGGGTTAAAAGTGGGTTTGGTGAAGCGAGAGAAGTTTCCTATTTGGGGTTGGGATTGAGTGAATCCATGGAAGATTGGGAGCTAAAAGAGGAAGAAGAGAAGGTGGGGTTTTGGGTTTGGGGATGGAACTTAAGAAGAAGAACGTGTTTGTGACCGGAGCGTTGAAACCAAGCTGACGGCCACGTGCATTACTCGCAGCGGACAATCGGGTTTTCAGGACACGGCTCAATTTGTTTGCTCACTCCGCGCTTGGATTCGATCCCTACTCTGTCGAGAAGTCCAGCTGAGTCTTTTATGTTGATTGCCTTTTAATTAGGGCTTTTCTTCATTTTTTTTTTTAATTCAATTTATTACTTAATGAGTTAACTTTGAGTGTAATTTACTAATTTTTACTTTTTTCATATTTGTCTCCGTCTTAGTTCAATCTGAGGACGAAAATTCCAGTAAACTCGATTCGTATGTTGTAATTTAATTTATACTGCTTGACTTCGTTCAACTCAATTTTATTATTTAAGAATTGACTTCAAATATAATATTTTGACGTATTTTTTTTATATTCTATATAAATTAAGCTGCATAAATTATTAAGTCGCCTAATTTCAGTTTATGTTTTTAACTTTGGATTGGCTCGGTTAATTTATAACTCAGTTAAGATTTAATCGATGCATTTATTGTTTTAATTAGTTCCATTCTTTTAATGCTAGTCATTAAATTAGGATTGTATCCAACATAATTAGTATTAATTTAAATGTTAAAAAGAGATATAAATAACACAACAAACACATTATGAGATTCGTTTTTTTTTTTATAATCGATGTTTAAAATAGAGATACTATTACACTCGTATATTTTCTTAACTTCCCTTTACTAGTAAATGAAAATAAAGATTAAAGGGTTTTAAAGAAATTGGTATTCTTGCTCTTATACTTAATCGTAGCAATAATTACTTATTTGATTTGACTAAAGTCCTAAACATTGATAATATTAAAAAGGTGAGCCTAATACGAGTCAACAAAAGATGTTGAGTTAAAATTGTATATTCAAAATGTTTTTCTTTTTTTATAAAAAATATTTAATCATGTAATTACGATATAGACATGTAGAACATATATATAAATATGTACAATCAAATTATCGGCCTAAAGTATTATTAGATTCAGATAATAATAACTCTTTATTTACAAACCGAATGCAATTATAAATTTGTCAAATTTGAAACATTACAAATTTAATATATTTCAATTGTTCAATTATATGTTAAATTTGGCCTTTTTACTTGTACAAATATAACTGTTGTACATAGTATTTAAAATTTTATATTTTATCTTCACATTTAATACACTAATTTAATTTTGAAACTTTATACCATTCATTATAAAGTAAATAAATAAATAAATCTCCACAAATGGAATAGTAGATTTGGGCTTGAAAGTGTAGTCGTCCCAAACTCTCCAGGGAATAGTCTATCTATATTACTACATTTTTCTAAAAAAATAATAACATTTGAAAATAAATTTTATTTACAAAAAAAAAATTGTATTTTTTTTGTTACAATGTCATATTTTTTAAAAATTTGTCATTACAATTTTTTTATATGATTTTTATTTGAACATTCATAATAAATTTAATAAAAAATAATTATTATTGTTACATGTAATTTTTAATCAAATATATAAAATTAAAATGATCAAAAGTTCAAATATTTATAAATCGGTGAAATGATACGAGTATATATCATTGAATTGGTTGATATAAAAATATTTATATTTGTATTATTTAATTTAAAACTGTCTTTAAAACATGATTGTTAAAACCCTACATAAAACTTCTGTAACTCATATAACTTAAATAAGAGATTGAAAATAAATTTTTATCAAATTTGAGTCCTTTTTTTTTAACATCAAAATTAATTTCACTCGACATAGAATTTCAAACTAATATTGAAATCCACTCTATCGTCACTTTTTCTCCTTTTATATCTAAAATATTCCTTCAAAATGGGACTTTCACAAGGAGGACTGAAAATTTTGTATTTTTTTTTTGTGCTTCCAAATTATTATCATTTACTAGAAATTAATTGCATATTTTTCTAATTTTCCCATATGTTCAAACAAAAAAGAGACAAATAGATGGTACTAGAGACCAGAGAGAAACAACAGAAAAAGTGAGAGACACCATATATTTCAATATTGACATTATCTTTTTATCTCATTCTCCACTTTCACTACCCCTCAACTCTATTCTCGGCGACCTCAAATGCAAGCGGCGCCGGCAGCAATGGCAGCACACTCTATCATCTCTACCGCTACTGCATCTCGCTCTCTCGCATTCCCTCTCTCAAACCATAATCCCTCCCCTTCCTTTCACTCTTCCTTTCGGGGTCTCTCCGTCAAACTCACCCGTCAATCCCTTTCTCTCTCCGCCGTCCCTAAACCCCTAACCGTCGTCGCCGCCACCAAGAAAGCCGTCGCCGTCCTTAAGGGAACATCCGAGGTTGAAGGCATCGTTACCCTCACTCAAGAGGACGACGGTATCTCCCAAACCTCATGATTTTGTTGCTTCTGTTGATTCAAGTTCAGTTGCAATAATGCATTTCTAAAAAAATATTTGGGGTTTTTTTTGTAGGTCCAACAACTGTGAATGTTAAAATTACTGGACTTACTCCGGGACCTCATGGATTTCATTTAGTAAGTAAAATGTGAAAATTCTTTGTAATGCTGTTGATTTTTGTAAATCATAATTTTTCTTTAATTGTTTTGGCTATTTTGTAGCATGAGTTTGGTGATACCACAAATGGTTGTATTTCAACAGGTATAATATGAGCTTTAATTGATTCAAGTTTGGATTATTGATGTGTTTTGATGGGTGATATCTGTTTTGCATTTAATGGTTGGCTGGTGATAAATTGTAATTATCGGTTTGATTTGTAAAACTAATGCAGGACCACATTTTAATCCCCATGGTCAGAGACATGGTGCTCCTGAGGACGAAATCCGCCATGCGGGTGACCTGGGAAACATAATTGCTAATGCTGATGGTAATGCACCTTCTACTCTTCCAGCTCTTTACTTTGTTGGCCAGATTTACTATTAGCATCAGAATTTTTTAGAATTAGAAGTAGCTGTTAATAGTTTAAGAATTTCATCTGTTTGGAGTGTTAATACCCCGTAATACAGAATCCATGTCTAAAAGGGTGCTAAGAACAGGATATGTGTTAATTTTCAAAGCCCAAATATAATAATGGCAATGCCCCAACAAATGGATAGGTGAAACTGTTCAAAAGACTTACAGATACTATTTTCCCCCTCTCATAAGAGTAGAAATTTTGGTCCAACAGAGATCTGTTGTCAAACTGTCAGATAATGGATTGAAGTATATAAAATTTTGAACTTTTACTTAACCCAGTGCGTTTGTTTTTACTATTTAGGTGTGGCGGAAGCAACAATTGTAGATAACCAGGTATTGCTCGTTGAACTGTGTTTGAATGACTGAATTGTATGCTCAGATATGTTTATGCATTTCTTATTTGAGTATCTTATATTCTTATTCAACTCTCTTCAACTGTGATATGCAGATTCCACTTACTGGGCCTAATTCGGTCATCGGAAGAGCCTTGGTTGTTCATGAACTTGAGGATGACCTTGGAAGGGGTAATATTTCGTATTTTATGTGATAAAGCACATAATTTATTGTCCCATTTTTTCCTTACCGTGGAAGTGTTGTGTTGCTTCATGTTGTTCTCTCTCGCTTTTGGCTTATTATCAATTTACAGGTGGTCACGAGCTTAGCTTTACTACTGGCAATGCAGGCGGGAGACTGGCATGCGGTATGAAATATGCTAAACCTATGATTCATTCATAACTAATTCATGCTTATTATTTTTTATCCTTTCTTTCAATTGTGAGACTTGAGTTTGTTTTATGCTTAATTTATCAGACTATTTGGCAGAAGAACTTAATATAATAAACCTTTGTAGGTATAAGTGGGTTCAAGTTCGTATAGTTTTGGGCGTGAGTGCATGACCAAATTAATGATGAACATATATGTCTCGGAAGCATGTAAACTTTGTTGCTCATGTCTTGGGTTTTCATTTTCTGTTGGTTCCCTCATATACATGCTAGAGGATGTAAGATTGACAAAAATGGTATTACCACATCAGTGCAATATGGGTTTTAGTTGTTTGGCTGACTTGATGTTCGTTATGCACATTAGGGTTGAACTTAAGTGGTACAAAATTTAATCATCTTTATAATTAGAATCGGGAAGTTTGGATGCTGTTGAATATTGCAAGTAAGGTTTTAACAGATTGTTGTATCTGTGAAAGTAAGCTGAAAATTAGGAAGCTTGCTTAATTCCTAGACATAATCCAGTTTATGCAGATCATTTTTATTATTATTATTATTTTTTCTGGGGGGTTGGGGTTTCTACTTTCAAGTACACAAAGTTTCTATTACTGTCTAGAAACTAATTTTGTTACTGCTAAGGTTCATATATGAGGTGATCCATTGTTAGGTGTTCAGGGATTGAATCCCCTGACTTCCACATCCTTGTGCAGTAGTATCAATGCCGCAAAGCGTCACCTATTTGACGTAGCACCCGTATGCGAGTTGTATAAAATCTCGTAATCAATCAGATACTACAACTGTTGCACAGTTTTCTGCTATTCTAGTGTAGAAAATGACTCATTATCTCCTCGGATCTTCAAAGACATGCGATACCAATTCACATTATTTTAGACCTGCCAGATTATCCACCAGTGTCCTTCTGAGACCTCTCATACTTGTTGGAGGCGCATGTTCCAGGATCTAGCCATACTTCTGAGAAGCGACTTGTGGCTTATGGGCACTTGCACATTCACCTTATCTTGTAGGTGTCCTGTAGGCATCCATACATTCCATTACCTTGCCTCACCTCACTGCTTTGAATAATAAAGTACAATCATTATTCCAAAACTGCCTTGGCCGCAATTGGCTTGATATGATGTGTAAAGTTTGCATTTCATCTTCCAGGAAACTCGTCAAGTCTCTAGTTACAACATACTTGAAATATGAAAATCTTCCATGGAACTCCATAATTTTGACATACAATGCCAAAAGCAAATTACATGAACGACATAAGCAAATTTTCAAATGATACACAAACCTGAAGTAGCTCCATGACACATGACAGAATCAACCGTATATTTTACTTCACTTCAAGTCTTGCAATTTGGCTGTATGGATGTCCGATTTCCAGTCGGTATATTTTGAATATTGATATTCCACTGTGTACATGTTCTACAGTACCAACAAATGAAATGGTTTTAGGATTTAGTTTGTTATTTGAAACTGCTGCAACTTGTAAATTATGTCGGTGGGGATTGTTTATTTGGCCTGAGAATTAATTTGGACTGTTTTCCTCCCATGCATGGCTATAATTGTCATCTTGATGCAACAGGTTGGGTGACACTTGTTTGTGACGTACGGTAGTTATTTATTTAGTTACTATTTATAGATAAAAAGAGAAAAAGGTAGCAGGGAAAGTAAAACTTCCTTCTTAAAACTGGATTTGGGATGACCATAAAACAGGGTTCATCCTTTTCAATAATGTGCTGTTACTCTCACCTCAAAATTTATCTACATTTTGTTTACCAGCATACTTTTTCTTTCACAAACTCACAAACACAAGCAAAGGAGTTAAACTTTTTGCTTCCTTTCTTTTCTCTGTTAAACTTAAAAGGTTTCACCCTTCCTTTGCAAATCATTTCGCCTTTCAAAAATTTTCTGTTAATTTTGTTGTAAATCTTTGAATGCAGGTGTGGTAGGTTTGACTGTGATTGCAGAAGAATGATCTCATCTTGTATTTATCGGTATATGATGTCCATTGTGAGAAGCTCCTATTAGGTGTAATATGGACAATTTTAACTCTATTTTGTACCTCTATTACTGTTATGCAACTTGCTGAGTACGTACCCTTGGTGAAACAAAAAGGACTGAATATTTGGATACTTCAATAAGAGTTGGTCAAGTTAAATCATATTACTTTCATAGTAGCTATTACTCAACGAGTACATTTAAGTGCTTGATAAGGTAATACTTGCACATTCATAAAGCAAATGATCAAAAGTTGTCGACTTTCCTAAAGTTAATTGACTTTTTCGTCAGAAAAATTGGACGGTAGTTTTACATTTATAAGTACGAGTGTTACTTGATGTAAAATATTCCTGTTCGTGACGGATGTTTTGCTCCATTTTTATTTTTTTTTGGATATTTCTATACAATACACAGTTTTTGTTTTTGTTTTTGTTTGGTTTAGACAGTTTTTGTTTTAGTTTGGTTTAGTGTGAAAATCCTTTATCCAGTTTAGTTTAGCGTTCCTGATTCTCTTCTAACTTAATCATATGTAAAACGAATGCATCCACCACATGGCTTATAATCTGTGGATTAATTTAGGTAAGGTCATTATTCTACAGAACCCAACTAATCTACTAACTTGCAACAGCAGGAACATAGCTAGCCACTGATTAATTAGGTAATCTAATTTTTTTTCCTACTCACATTATACCCAAGAGATGCAACTACTCTGTAACATGAAAATCCTGTATTATTTTTTGTAAATTTTCGCGAATGCGAGATTATATTTTGCATTTGTGTGCGTTAATCTTAAGATTTGCAGTCTTTAATGAAGCAATTAGCATCTAGTTTATCAGAGATAATGATTAGTTGCTCGAGCGTCTTGAATAATCGAAATAAACTGAGTATTCAATTTTTATTAATCTAGGAGACACTTAATAAACTAATACTCTCAGATTAACTGTTTTATTGGGTTTCTCTAGGGAAAATCAAAAGATATAATTATACATTTTGATACGTGTGAGTTAAAAAGAAAAGCCAGAATGATAATTCTAATAAATATAAATTTGCAATTGTGGTATAGAAGAAGAAGAAGTAATTATACTTGGTTAGCTAGGAGCCACGTGCAAGTTACCGATTGGGCAATGAATTAGGTTTAACATTTGATTTAAGGAAAACATAGTCTGCTCACGAGTCCGGTGTGTGAGTTGTTCGAATGTAATTTGTGCCTTTATTTTGGCAACTGTGATATTGCTAGAGTAATAAAGTTGTTGCGAGAGTAATTTAATATTTTATGGATAAAAATGTCATGCACAATATTATGATTAATCTTTATCCTTTTTCCCTCCATTTGGGTAGTTCCACACTACCCCATTATTACGGCAGCATTGCTACTATAACCTTTTCTATTGATAATTATATACAAGCTTCTTCATCATTTTTTTATGGTGCTCATTGAAATCATGCAATACCTACGTTAGTTTTAATTTTATTTTTATTTTTTGGCTGAAATTCTTCATCCTTATATAAGATGGGTTACGCAAAAAGCATGCTACATTTGTATAAAAGGTTCAGCAGACTACATTGATTTATAACTTCGGCACAAATCTAAAATTGAAGGAACAAACAATTATAAGCTATACTTCATATCAATTTCTAAAAAACTGAAGATGATCCTTTTCTTTTTCAAACCTCTTCTGTTGATCATCTCCATCATCTACCTTCTTTTGACCAATTCCAAATTTAAATTAAGAATTTTCATGTCCGGTATAATTACAACTCATTTTCTGTCAAGATAAATCTATTTGCTGACTATGCTCTCACTACTGATTTAAAATTTATTTTGACATTAATACGAACACATACTCTGACTATGAATCACATATAACTAACAATTATATGTTCGCATACCTTTTTTCAGAATTTAAAAAAAATGAAATAAAGAATATCAACACATATTATATACCTTGTAGCGTCTTATCATATAAAAGTGTTTCTATAAAAAGATGCATGAGATGCAATTCATAGAGAGAAGAAATATTACCCCAGTATATGCATCAATTATCTCAATAGAGTAAATATATGAATAAATATTGAGCGCGGAGGAAAGAATGAAATTTGAACTATCAATAAAATTAAGGACGCGAAGCAAGAGGAAATATTAAATTCCAAGAATCGATAAAATTAAGGTCATGGAGCAAGAGGGAAATATTATTATCTAAGGGAAAAAGGATAAAGATTACTCGTGCGGTGCAATTTTGTCTACAAAATATTAATTGCTCTGACAATAATTTTATTGTTTCGACAATATCAATTACCTTTATTTTCTCTCGTCTAATATTTGAAATATATTTCGATCCTTAATATGTTAAGTCATGTGATTTCAATACCAAATTGGTAAGTATATAATTTATTGGCCATTATGTATATTATTTATAGTTCATGTGCAAAGTATAATAATTGCACATTTTATGATCTAAAACTTCCAAACAAACATGTCAATTTTGAATTAGATACTGAGTTCTAAGTTAAAATTTATTTCATATTATAACCGAGGGAGTATAACTATAACTATCAGAAAATATTGGTGCAGTCAAACCCAACATAAAAATTAAATTAAATTAGCGTGAGAAAGTAATATTCAAAGGCACGCAACAGAGAATTATTAAGTTAGAAATTTAAAGAATTATCTCAGAGATGAGAAACGTATGCTTTAAGTCCATACAATAATTTATATTATCTGAATTAGCGGAAGAAAATGATATCAAATCTCTGTGTATAGTTTATTATTTTAGGAGTTCAATATCCTAAACCAGTTCATAATCGACAGTCACTAGGTAGATATATGAATATCCTCAAATTTAAATAAATATATAAAGGGGTCGGTACTATTTATTTTTTAATAATTCATAAAGAAAAGGGCAAAATATTTGTCTGAAAAAATTATTACTCTCTCCGTTCCACAAAAATAGCAACATTTGAACTTTGATGACTTTTAATTTTGTATATTTGACCACGAATTACATGTAAAAATAATAAGTTTTTCTCATTAAATTTGTTATGAATATCCAATTAAAGATCATATAAGAAGATTGTAATGACAAATTTTAAAAAATATAATATTATAATGAAAAACTTATGTAAATCTTGTTATTTTTTCAGAACAAATTTTATTTTAAATATTATTTTTATTTTTGTCGGAAGGAATGGAATATTTAATTAAGGATAAGATTGTGCTGGACCAACTTCAGGACATGCGTTTGATTTTCATATATGCATTATCTTTGTGGTAGCCGTAATCCCCAGTAAGTGATCTACCACTTTAAGTAGTTAGTACCAACTCCAGCATAAATACATAGTTGACTCTAATAATTAAGTCATATTTCCATTTATTTATCTGATCTGATTTATATGATCTGTTTTTGTGATAGATCTACTGCATTCTTTTCTTATTCACAAATAAGAGACTGCTACTTTGTTTGCTTGATTACTATTTTTTTCCCATAAAATTATAGATATATTTTAATTTAATTATAGCACATTTTAAAATATTAAAATCCAAATATTATTATGTTCGTAGGAAGATATTACTATTTCAGAGTTTTTGTTCATATGTACCCTTCAAATAATTTATCATGTTGAATCGATTATACTCGAATAAGTTTATATAAAATTCAAGATACAGAATTTCACAATAAAAATTAGGTATGAAATAAAGTATATATCTAATTTCGGAAGGAGAAAAAGAAATATTTGAAAATCATGTACTTACTCTCAAGTTGCATAACCTATAAATATCTTACTTTAAAAACCCTCTCAATCCTATCACACAACAAGAAATTAAAATTTATTTATAAGACATAAAATTTTAAATTTTAAATTCCTATAAATCTATTGAGATTAAATTATAATATATTTATAATTCTGAAATAACACTATATATGCAAGTGACTTATTTACACATGACTCATTTTCTCTTTTCACCCATATATAAAATTAATTTACGTAATTGTTTATATAAACAATTACTTATATCCCACGGTGTACGTAGTATCAGTAAACACTTATCGCATTGACTTGGAGAATTAAACCTATTGTAATACAAGTTTTATACTTAATTAATTCCTCCACGTATCTTCTTCTCCTAATTGTTTTTTTCTGCTAGTACAAGTTGGTTAGGTCGTGTTTGGGCAGCAACTACACAATGCAAAGTGTTTTATGAAGAAAAGAATAATTACAAAATAGCAAGAAGTTATGATAATATGGCAAAGTATACATACATACATACATATATATACATACATACATACATATATATACATACATATACATACATACATACATACATACATACATACATACATACATACATACATATATATATATATATATATAACTGCATAAGAAAAGATGTGCGTGATTCGCTTTACTTGCCCCACCACCGAACTAAAAACGAGCAAACAAACATGGTGTAACAGTGTTGTTGGCCAATTGGCCATACACTTCTCTAACTTGATGCTTCACTCACTCTATGACACAACTAACCTAATTAGTTTGTTACGCTAAGAATCATATCTCTCTCCCCTAACTATACTATATCAGTCCATCACACATTTGGGTTCACTAATTATTTTAATTTTTGAAATTTTAGCGGTCATAAGTATTTGGTCGATATATCTTACATCGATCAAATAGTTGAAAGGTTCGATCATTCTTTATCTTTGATTGTATTTTTTTTGTCATAAAAAAATATATTTTTTAAATCATGTAAATTGTCATGTGAGAGAAAGATAATATAGATCTTATTTGTTTAGGTTTACTTTTAAAAAATTTTAATAGTATAAATTATATTATCAAAATTTATAATTTTAAAATTTTTAAGCTAAAACTAACGAGAGGATAATACTCAGCCTCTCGACTTCGTCGCTGTGAACAATTAACTATTGGAACTTAATGATTGACGTGTCTATTTTTTGTTCCCTAACTGTGTATACCATGACGCATTTGAGTTTGTTATATGCTGAAATTATGAAATTTTAGTTATTGCTGAGTGTTGGTCGAAAAAATCTCACATCGAGCGAAATGTGACCAAAGAGTTGAAGAGTTCGATATTTATATGTAGTTTTAAGTGTCCATTTTCCTAAAAAAATAAAAATAAAATCGTGTATTATTTATGATTAAGATTACACAAACTATTTCCACCCCAATCATAATATTGGAATTTAACATTTGACATGTAATTTGTCATGAAGGAAGCAACATAAAAAAGGTCACTTTTTGCATAACTCGAACGCTTTGTTAACCTTCGGTCCTCTTCTATTAGCTTCTTGTTTTTGTAATTTTGTTTTACCTTTCCACAATTCTATGAATGACAGTGAATTGAGATTATGCTTATTCCCAACCTTTACTGTATCCGAAACTTTTATTTATTATTTCTTTTTTTAATATGTTTTATCGTTATAGTTCATTTTTAAATGCTATTACTCCTTATATGATACTTTTGTCTTCGTTCCATTTGCAATTTCATGAATACATATTAGTTGCATTCTTACTTGTAAAAATATGAGTTGTTATAAATGTCGTGATACGATGATAAAATGGAGAATTTGAAGACATTAACTGTGTCGATAAATTTATTATTATTATTTTTTAAAAAGCCATAATTGTTTTCTAAGTATTTTTTGTCTCATAACAAGACCCTGTTCAGAATGTGTCAGCATTCTATTTATTTAATTTATGTTATTTATATACTAGATACTATTCGATTTTTGCTTTAAGAAGAAAAGGTAAAAAAGAAAAAGATATGCCGAACCAATAATCAAAGCTAATTATATGTATAAAAAATCAGAGAATTTTGTTGAATATATAAACTATTGCTGAATCAAATATATTTAAATATTTCCAAGTCTCTATACTCTCTAGTCGCTACTTGGTAAAATATGTAATGTCGTCTCTAGATCTACTAGTTCTAATATACCTCATTTTGTCTCCATCTGAGTATGAGAATATATATCATCCTAAATCAATAAACTTTTCATAGAATCATCTTGATAAAATAAACTTAATTTGCCCTTCATATTTAATTATATTTCGTTGACCAAAGAAAATGAAAGTATATTGTAAACAGAAAAGATAGATGAACTACGATGATAAACTTATAACTAAGATTACATGTCGACAAATAAATTAATTATTAATTTTGCGACTGATATTTAATTTTGTTTATTTTCGGTCGGTACAAATCAATTGTCATATGAAAATAATATTCATATATAGATAGACATAAATAATGTGACTTGTGTATATTCACTTGAACAATACGTTTATCCCCTCTATCACACATAAAAAGGGAGGAAAAGAGTTGAGTATTGGTTCACTCTTTTTTAAATTTTCTAACTTGTAGTGATGATAAAGCCAATAACACAGCATGTACTAGGGACTCATTAATTGGTATTTTAATTATTCTTTCTTTTTCTACAAATTATAATATTTATAAAATAAGATCCACATGAACTTATTCTGAAAATCTTGTTTCCGTAATTTCGTCAGATCTAAAATTAATTATAATAAATAAATACTCCAGAATTCAGTTTTACTGTTCCTTAACAAAAGTTTTAAATTATCATTAGAGATACACATTTTATCTATCTTAAATGTAGGACTCTTAATAACTACAATAGTAATTTTGGGTCACCAATAAAAATAGAGAAAAAAGTGAGATTGAGAGTGTTATTGGCACTCCCCCTCTAATACACTTGAAAAGCCCCACTTGACACTCCCCTTCTACTACACTTTCAAAGCCCCACTTGACACTCCCCCTCTACTACACTTTGCTACCCCACACCCTACCCCTTTATGTAGAAAGAGTGAGATTGAGAGAGTCTGACTTTGTGTGTGTGTGTGTGTGTGAGAGAGAGAGAGAGAGGAATAGTTATAGGCATTGCTTGTAAGCCCAAAGAGGAATAGTTATAGGCATCGCTTGTAAGCCCAAAGAATATGACAACTTACTATAAATTAAAATTATATCGAGAGGAAACAACAGCAAATTGATGGATTATTCATTTATTTGTGCTACCATTCATAAAAATTTTAAATAACTTGTTAAAGCAAAGTTTCTTACTCTTTTGTAACGAAAAGTTGGGCGCAACAGTCAGTTTGTTATAAGCTGAAGGCTTGTATAAGTAGAAGTCACAGTACTTTACTTTAAGCCTAAGAAGAGATGGAGTGAATTAGGGACGGCATGCACTTAACGTGCCGTCCTTGCTTTAGTAGTTGCGCTTATTCGTGACTTCCATTTTCATTAAACTAAAAAGGAACAACTATTACACATATTAAACCTCATCTTTAAACGTTAAAACCAACCCCTTCCATCACTCCCTTCTACCCTTACCAATTTTACCATTTATTTATCGATCAAATTTCCCAAAATTTCTAACAAAAGATGCTTTTATATTTCATTCTTACGTGACGTCAGAATTTGAATTTTACTGCAAATTAATAACTCACGAATATTAATACAACCCGTCATTAAAAACTCTGTGCATATTAATCTGACTCAACGGGATTTTCTTTTAATCTCAAACAAGGTAATGTCAAACCGCAGTATATTTAATTTAAATCATAGTTAATTTTTTATTCAAGAAAAAGATATAAATTGATGATTAATACATTAGTCACTTGTGTGAGTAGGAAGCTACAAATGAAAGTAATTAAAATTAGTAACAACGTCAGCAGCCACATTCACACCAACTGTTCACATTAATAGCGGCTCTTTTGACGCCAAAACAAGCAGTGCTTTATCACTCACCCTATATATAACCACGCCCACTCCTACCTTTTCTTAGTCACTTTCCTTACACTTCACTAGTACTCATACTTTAAAACACTCCTCAAACTCCCATATATAAACTAAGCCATGAGTGTTCTTCCCTCACACATAGAAACAACAACCTCTGAAGAATTATCAACCATGGCATCCAATCTCAACCGTCAAACCCGCCAGATCATCCGTGGCAAGCGCACGAAGCGATCACGGCCCTCCGTTGTCACCTCCAGCTCCTCCAGTGGCACGTCCACCGGAGGTGAAATACGCGAAAGAAACGCTTATTTTTCCGTTGAGAATTCCGAGGAAGACGAAGACGTCGCTAATTGTCTAATCATGTTAGCTCAAGGCGGTAGTAACGGAAAACATGATGAAGACATGAACGCCAAAGTTGACCGGAAGTCGTTCACCGACGCGGCCGGTTCCGGTGACGGAAAAACGGTGCTCTACGTGTACGAATGCAAGACATGTAACCGGAGTTTTCCTTCGTTTCAGGCGCTAGGCGGGCACCGAGCGAGTCACAAGAAGCCGAAAGTGGTTATAGCGACAGACGACAAAGAAAGCGTCGCAAATGATGAAGAATATTCGAAATTTAGCAAGTGTTTGCAAAGTGTTAATAAAGTTCATGAGTGTTCCATTTGTGGCACAGAATTTTCATCAGGCCAAGCTTTGGGGGGTCACATGAGGAGGCACAGAAGTAGTCCTACTATAAACACTAGTAGTCATATTAATATTAATATTGATGAAGATCAAAAACCTAGTATTGTACTAGAATTAGATCTTAATCTGCCGGCGCCGGAAAATGATGATCATTTCGATGATTCAAAGTTTCAATTTGTATTCTCCGCCCCAACTTTGGTGGATTGTCATTACTAAGAATATATAAAACGTAGAAGAGTTGAAAATTTTAATTGATAATATATGTGAATTATTACATTTTTCATGACAATGATGTTATGATGATAGTTATTGAATTTTTTATATTTTGCTTCTTTTTATTTTTATTTTATTATTTAGTTAAATAGGATGATCGATCTTCTTGTTAAAGTTGAAGTTCTTTGAGTAAGTAAGTGGTTAGTGTTCATTGTTGCCTTTCATTCACGAAAAGTGAGTGATATGGGTATCTTCTTCTTCTTTATTCTTCTTTTTTTCTTTTTTCTTTTTTTTTTAATTTAATTTTTTAAAAAAATTGACTAGTTTTTTGGTTTTCTAATTGTGGGTGGGAGAGGGGTGTATGAAAGAATTAAGGTCGTCTATTTTTATGTTGCACGACATATTTCATGCTATGTATTTTAATTCATAAAAAGTACTACCAAGTAAGATTTATAAAATGGAATAATAAGGAGAAAGAGTGACAGCACATATATTGTGTGTGTATATATATAAAAATATTAAGATATGGTGGCATGGGATAGGGTGGGTTTGGCAACAGGAGCACCACAATGAAAAGTCGTGGATTAGGTTCCTCTACTTGTTTCTAGCATTACAATTATAAAATATAGTATATGCTAAAAAGAATAAAAGGATAGATAGGAAAGATGATGAGTAGGTCATCGCCTTACTACTTGTATATATATCCATCTATATGTCTTTTATTTATGTTTGAAGCTCGTTATGCGGTTAGAAAATAAACATACTTTATCATTATGTTCATATTATTTTCATATTAATAGATCAGTTTTAATCAAATTGTAAAATAAAATAAAATTGGGTATCTAAGAAAAAGCTAAATAAGAGATGGAGTAGCATATAAAAATAATAATAATCAAGTCGAATCATCGTTTATTTAAAACAACATATTAAGATATTTATTTGATTGTGCAAGAAATTACCTAATTTTTTCTGTTACTTCTGCTTAGTTCTTGATGGTTCACCTTACTTGAAGTTTTGAGTCCACTCATTTTACTATACCACCTAGCTAGCTAACTCATGAATGTGAGATTCTTTGCGTCTTCAAGTTAATAGCTAACTGAAAAATGACAAATATATATAATTAGTTGGGTATGAAATCTAACAAAGTAGTCAAGTTTTCAATAGTTCATACCAAAATACCACAAAAAGTTCGCTTAGTTTCCTAACTATTAAGCTTGGCCTATACATTAATTTGTCATTTTGTCAAATAACTGACTAGTAACTTATCTTAAAATATGTTGACATTTAGTGTTTATGCAAATAGGCACAACGGAGACGTCATTTTGTAGCTTATACGATCAATTAATCCAAGTACTTATAGACATTATTTTCAGCTTTATTTGAAGTACTATTTAGCTCTAAACTTTTTAAAAGATGTGGTGTTATTGTTGTTTTCATCTCTTGTACCAGAGAAATTACACCTAAGTTCTAACGTTTAATTAATTAAATGTACTCCATTTCAGCACCAACTAAAAATCAAGTCTTTTTAATTATTTGCTACACATTACATGAGAAATACGATGAAAAAAGAAAGTGGGGTTGTGGGGGGGGGGGGGGGGGGGGGGGGGGGGGGGGGGGGGGGGGGGGGGGGATGGTGGAGGGGGAGACAATCATCAATTAGAATAGGGTTTTATGGTTCATATGAATATAGAAATTACCATGTATAAATCAACATGGTAGCTTGTATTGATAAGTAAAATTGCATAATATACCATAATCTTGAATCACCACCATGGCCCCACGTAGAAATCAGAATTAACACGTGTCAGATATCAAAATTTTAGACTCACAACTCAATATTTATAATCTCATTTGTTTTAACTTAAATTTTAAAAATTCTCAAGAATTTAAAATCTCTAAATTTTAAACTAAAACAAACATTATCTATGTTGTGCTTCGATTGCATAATAGAATAGGGGAGAAACCAGATTTGGTGAAAAGTAACTACGAGAGCAGATTCTAAAAAAAAGAATGGAAAAAATATATATATATATATAGGAGCCGGGGGAGAATTGGAGAATGATGAGTCTTGAAGTGGATCATTCCTAATTTCCTTTTCACCAAATTTCTTTTATAATAATCTGTTTTCTTATTTCATGTAAACGAAATAATAAAATAAAAATGTAATTAATGAATAAAAGGAGTCAGCTAGAAAAGTGGATCAGTTGGGCCACTGTTGTTAAATGGATAAATGTTTGTTACGCGCACGTTTATAGACTAGCATGTGGGCACATTTTGTGCGATGTCCACGCTAATAGGGTTGGGGATGGGGTGGGGTGGGGTGGGGTGGGGTGAGAGAATACATCTATAGCACTGGAGAGAATATTAGCTAGTTTGCTTTCATATAGGCAATGCATAAAAGCCAACTCACTAATATTCTCTCCAGTACTATATATGTCTTCAATTTTGAATTGAATTTGTAAACTGAGCGACAAGAGTCCTGGTTTGAAAGATCAAACTTTTAGCCCAAAATACCATATGAAAGTACCGCAAATCTATATTAGCGAGAAGAAAATGTCTTATGAAGCACACACAATATATATATATGAGTCCAGATCTGCTCAAACAAACTATATAATATTTACTATAACATAAATGGAGATCATGCCATACATCATCTTATATAAAAATTAACAATGTTACGTAATTAATTACTCACAGAACACTTGGCATGATCTAGCCCGTCATAGCAAGTGTTACATGGGATGTTACCGACAGTAAAACTGCTTTCTATATCAACTGGAGCAGTTATATTGAGAACATCTTCACTTTTGAAATGACACATATGGCATTGATTTTCTTGCTTCATACAGAAACAAACATAGTAGCATCATAGAAGATGTGCAATACGATTATCCCTAATAAGTTTGTCATTCTCCAGATATTTTTCACGAGAACCACAGGACGTCCACGATAGAAGAGTAAAGAAAAGGATTTGTAAATAAGACGAAGTGGACGTGACACAACACATTTGCCCCTTCAATACGAGTGCTTTGTAGTTTGTTGGACGCTATAAACTGGAGGGAAGGGAATATCAACTTTCAGATCCAACTGTGAATTAGTAAACCCCCTCAATTTCTTATTAAGCACCTGAAGACCAGATATAATGCTAGCAGGTCCGCACACATTTGCTTTTTACTTTATTTTCTTGGGCTTATATAGCCCGTTTTATTTGAAAACTCAAACACGTGTTGAACAGATTGAGTTATATATAAAGACCCAACATGGCTACTGCAAATAACAAGGTCTAGTCTCTATATAACTAGTATTTTTCCATTTTGTTGTTACAGAATCTTATAGTTCTATTGTACAAAAGAAGCATAAAGAATGATCAAATTAATGGAACGCATTAGCACTATATGAATAATGATTTTCGCTCCATATAAACTACCAACAGGTACAGAATCTGAATATGTAATTGAAGGTGAAGAATATGATCTGTGATATCTTGAGCGACAAGAACATACTCTTTGATTTATCATATATTGGGAAGCTTACATCGTCAGTGAGGTTCTAATGTGATTGAAATCAGTTTTCCTACTCAGATGAATAAAGTAGCCAAAAACATGAAGCATACCTTGACCCCTTCGCTTCATAAACATTTGATCCCTTAAGCAGGATCCAGAAGATGCATGTCCTTAGTTCCCAAATACAGTTAACCTAACCCGAGCAGAGACATCAGGGTGAAGCTTCAGCTCTGCAACATATTCTCCAGTTTCTCGGATCTCTGGGAGACTAACAATTCTTTTATCGACATCCCTAAAAATAATAACATAGATCAGAAAATATTTGTGCTAAGAATCTTAACAGCGGACAAGCGCATTAACTCACCCACACAGTATCTGTATACATTTTTACATGATAAACTACCATTTCTCACTTTTCAAAAACGATATAAATACACACACACACATAAAGACATACTTCAGATCCAAGCTATTTGATTGGTTTTGAGATGACAACAGGATTTAAAGTTTTAAAGGCTTTTAGATATCCCGGGAATTTCATCTTTAAAGAATACAGTGTATAGATACTTTTCAATTGCAGAATGAACCAGTTTGTTTGACAGGAGTTGCATACTATCATATCCTATACGGTTTCTCGAAAAGCTTCCATGTGCCAAAGTGAATGTTTCATGTTTGCTCGTGTTCATCTGACAACTTATAAGAATAATTTCTATATAAAACAATAGTGTGAACCTTGATATTCATATTTAAAACCCAGAAGTTGAAATGTCAGTCACAAGGCTTTGACAATGTCCACACATAGATAGCAAGAATGCAGTATGATACCTCTGTAGCTGTGCCTTGATTATGTCAACAAGATCTTGAGCAGTAACACTGGCACAATAAGAAAATATTATATAACATACTCAACAAATAGATTAACATAATAATGATAATTATTTTTGTGTAAAATACAATATTTATTCATAATGCAATATAATGTAACTACACTAACTAATAAAATGATCAATAATTATTATATTAATTGCAAAGGGAACTTCCTGAACTTTGTTTATAATTAACTCACGTTCCAAAAATTTGTTTTCCTTTCCCAATCTTGCGCTTCACTTTAAAAGCTCCAACAGTTTCAAATATTCGAGCTAGTTGTTGTGCTTCTTCTTTCACCTGCAAACAAGTTGGCAACATCTTAGCCATGTATCTCAATAAACCTTATACCCTACTACATAGGGTCCATCCACAAGGAAAAAGCACAAGACATAACAAGACCTGTGCAAGAAAAAGACTGAGTCACTGCCTTTTTGTCCTTTTAGACATTATGAGGTTAGTATCCTCTATTCAACATGCCATACACTTTTAAGCACGAACCAAGATGCTAACTACTGAAACAACAAAGTACTTGTAAATGAGGGGGTGTAGAGAATAATTAATGTTTATGTGATTACCCTTTGCTTCTCTGCCTCAATTCTCTCATCTTCCATCTTCATTTCTCTGATTAGAAGATTAAAAAGAAAAATGCATTAAAAAAAATAAAAAATGACAACACTTCAATGACAAAACTACTCCAAAAATATGATTCTCATCATTCACCAGCAAATTTATGGCTGCATAATTACAACCACTATAATCCAATTCTTTTTCTAATAATCTGTTAAGCAATAAATCAGTCAAACAAATAAGACCTGTGTCTGAACAGTTAAGATCAATTTTGAAGAAAGGCTTCAGAGAGCATCTTTTGGAGCAGTTAACAAAGCTGAAAAAGCCAGGCCTAAACTTTAGTTGTATTTCAAATCAAAGCATTCAAGTATCAATAGATAATAGGAAGATTGTGTGTACAGTCAATCAAACACCATTACCAAAGCCCTAAAGACATGATGTGTTAGTAAATAAAATCTATATTCCCGCATAATATTTTCTTTTGATTTCCTGATGTGGAAAAAGAATCTGTTCCAAACAAAGAGATCCAATAGAAAACCAAAAATACATGAATATATGAACTCTGAGGAAAGAACTAATAATTATCATTTATGGTTGTGAAACTTACATAAATTAACAGGTGGGAATGGGTAACCAATGGTATCAGCAGGGGTGGAGCTAGGGAGTATATTGAAGTATCATGGTCCCCCCAATATTTCAATTAACAACTATAATATGTATATTATTTATAAATTATGGTCCCCAAAATATAATTTTGGTTCCATTTTTCACTCCCTTTTCTCACATGATGTAGTAAAAGTTAAGAAGTATACAAATTTTGCAACTTAAAATATGTAGTATTAATTAATGTGGTTGGAATTGCATCATAATATTAATAATATATAACCTTATATGTTTTTTTTGTTTTTTTTACTATTTAATGATGGTGAGATTAATAGCTTACAAAAAGTAATGATCGGTGTATATTGTTCAGAAAAAAAAAATTCTAGTCCTCCCATATTTCAAAGGCTGGCTACACCACTGAGCACTGACTGTATGTCTAAGAAACCCACCGACTCAGAATGCAGTTGAGAATAATTGAAATTCACCGGACTTGCAACAAATGGATACTTCTTCCTACCGTTCAATCCAAATTAAATAAAACTGAATTCTTAGACAGACAAGGACAATTCCCAAACAATTCCTTCATTTTTAAGCACAGTGCACTCATGAAACTAGATAATTGATTATATATTTGCTGAAATTGTCTCCATTTGCTAAAATTAACACAATTTTCAAAGAAATATACTGCTAGTAAACAAGAAACAGACAAAAATCTTGCAAAGCACAACAAAAATCAACACAATTTGAAAATGAAATTGACAATAATGCATTACTTGAGAAGGGTAGGAGTGACAATTTGAGCCTTGCCAGTAGGAAGAAGAAAATTCCGGTAAAATCCAGCTTTAACATCCATAAGTTCCCCTTTCTTCCCCAAATCCACCACATCTTCCTTCAATATAATCTGACCCACCATAACATATACCAAGAATACCATAAAAATAAATGCAAAACATGTAAAACATATGAAATGAAGCAATTCGATGTAAGAAATCACTTTACTTTTCGGGTCTTTTTTGCTTTCTTTTGAGCGACAATGGACAAGACTGCGCATTTGTTGGAGACCCAATTGGTGGTTTGGTTGATGTTTCTTGTCAAGCAACGATTTTGCAGCGATGATGAAGAACCCCATGACAGAGTTACTGATGTAGATGCCATTAACCTCTCGTTCCTCTTGTAATCTCGTGCTTCTGTGGTGACTTTGCTGCTCACTCTTTATCCGAAACAGATGATGTTTCTTTTTACATAAACAACGGATAAAAAAGGGGGGAAAAAAGAACTTTCACAATGAAAGTCGCTTCAGAATTTATATAAAAAAAACACGTTTGCAGAAAATTAATGATTGTTAAATTAATATTGCAAATACTAATTTAAAATATTATTTTACCCTCCCATGTCAAATATAAATAAATGAGAACGCTAATAAAATTAATTTTATTAATTGAAGTTTCTATGAGAGAGGCAAATGTTAACTTTGAAAAAAAAATTAAATTATTCATCTTAAAAATATAAAATGACAATTTCTTTTTTAAGTCTTATCAGTATGAACCGGAACAACATGCCTCGTGTGTCCATCTTTCTATTTACGGAATTTTTATATGTGGCACATAAGTATTTTCAATTCATATTATATAAATGTTTGATGCATAGAAAATATTTTTCGGTTCTAAAATTAGAATTAAAAATATATTTTTTTGATATAGTATTATTTGTAAAAGTTATAATTTCTTTTGTTATATGAGTTTGTAAACATTTCATAGTATAAAATTTTTATTTAATAATTGTATTTATATATGTTGTGATATTTCACTTCAATAAAAGTAAGAAATAAATAATACTTTGATTTTAAATTATGAAATTTTGTAAACTTATTTTATATAAATTAAAATTTATCTCTAATTATGAAATCATAATGAGTAAAAGTTTTGTGTAAAGTGTGAATCTAATAATTCTTTTCATCAATTTGCGGTAATATCTCTATGCCTATCTCTGTTGAACTTGTATTCACTCTAAAATACTATATATTCTATCTGTTTCACAAAAATAATAAAATTTTATTTTGTTTGTACTAAGTTGTACAATAGTAAAATTCAAACTCTGACAAGAGTTTAACAATATTTTTATATAATAAAAATTTTATTTTATTGACATTTTAATATATTTTATAATGTTAATTATTTTACAATCGAAATTAATTAAATTCATATCAAATTTTAATTATAGACTTTCGCAATATAACTTTTTGAATTTTTTTTTTTTTGAAAGGGAGGGAGTATTTATTATATATGCGTATGCCTATCTCTTAACATCTATAATTTGAATTCCAAAAGATGCACTCCTTGTAACATTGAAGTACTTGATAATTGATATGTTTATATTGCAAAATCTACACCTATGAGGTAATAATAAGATTAGGGATTTTGATGGGGGTGTGGTGTTTTAGAAATACACTGAGAAAGACCAATAAAGTACCAGCGACATATTTTTAACAAATAATATGACATGGTATAGATCAACTAATAGATATAATGGGAATGTCATGTTCGTTTCTACCACGGAGTATTATAAAACTTGCTAAAAAATGTTCTATTGCTACTGATGTAGATTGCTGCTAGAAACAAGCTGTTTAAAGTTGAGATAATTGGAGTTGAAACTTTATAGGACTAGATAAGTTGGACATATTTTTTGCGTTTGATTGTTTTCATACAAAATGATGGAAATTTGCTAATACCAATATATGAGTTGAACATGTTGGTTTCATTCTGTTGAGATGCAAGCGGGTCTCATTTTGACTTAGGTTGTGTTTGAATATTTTATTTTGAAATTTGGATACGATATGAATTGTAATGCTAAATCATTGTAATACAAGTATTTGAATATTAAGTTAATTTTTTTACCGTATTACAATTGAGTATCAAATCTATTCTCATTCAAGTGTTCATTACAGTTTCTTGTTTTGTTCGCCGGTAAAGTAATCCTTCGTTCCTCTTAAGCACCCAGTGAGGGGACTAAACTGTTTTAAGAAAAGCGTATTTACACGTGCTTCGGATTTTATTTCCTTTATTTAATTTTGCCATTTCGAATATATATATATTTTATACACAGATTCCAACAATTATTTCTCAGAATAAACCAACAAATATAATTATTTTAATTAATGCTTGTCCAAGTTATAGATGGTTTTAAGGTCTAGATACAAGTAAATAACTTAATATTTGTGATATTTGGAAACTTTATATAAAAATCGCCCTGTAATTTTCTCATGTTCGGCCTTGGTCGTGTCAACCCCTCAATTGCGGCGGCCGTGTCAACCTCATGTGGGTCGGCCTCAATTGCGGCGGCTGGACGATTTTTTCGAAAGAAGACGAGTCGTGGATCAACCACATCTTCACTAGACAATGTTAGAATCATATCATGTGCAATAGATACCATTCGGACGTAGACGAACAAACTGTTCGCAGTCGCTGTGGCAATGGCGAACGAGGAGTGCTTGGCGGTGGAGAGAGATTTGAGGGAATGGAAGTGTAGATTGACTATGAAAGGAATGTCGGAAGAGGTGTACAAGGTGGAGTGGGAGGAGGTCTTGTTTTAAAATTTTTGGATCGATTTTATTTTGTAAATCTCACGAATTTGGTATTAGTTTTGTGCTATTAGTTAGTTTAGAATTCTAAAATAATTCTATAGGTCCAAATAATATCCATACAATTGTTTTAGTATTGAAAGGTTCAATACCAATTTCAAAGCAAAGATTTCATGTATCCAAACACACCTTACTGTATTTTGTGTAATTACCTCAAATGAACATTGATTGGATCAATGTCATCGAAATATGGTTTTGTTAGTCACTGTTCATGTATACATGAGAGAACTATAAATTGTAATTACTTGTAGTAGTTCAACTATTTATTATGAATAAGTTAATTAATTATAATTCAACTAAATTTCTAACCTCTAGTTATTCACCAAAAGAAGATATTTGGCTGTTTTCTTAATATTTGGCCATCGTGAAATATCAATATTTGGCCATTGTGAAATATCTTGAGTAGTGAACTAAAATGAGTGATAATGTGATACAATTTTAACAAACGAGATATATTTTTAAGCTAGATTTTTATTTCATTACAAGAAAAATAAAAAAATTACGTTGCAAGCTAAACTAAGCAGCAAAGAGGAAGAATTATATCGATTTCTTTCTAATTTTTTAAGTTGCAAACATAACTTGGATTTTATTTTTACTTTCTTCTTTAGTTGTCAAATAATAACATAAAGATTTTGTATTTTATTTCTTTTTTCTTTTCTTTTCCCTTATATTTTTCAAATTTCAAATGAAATGTTAGTTTCCTCAAATATTTCAAACATCGTAAGATTGTTGTAAGAGTTCCAGTAGTTCGAATACACATATTTCAAATATCGTAAGATGGCTTCAAAAGTTTCGGTACCCAATAAATTTTAAGATTTAACAAACCAAAACTAACATGGTTTGGTTTCTTGCCTACTTTATTTCATTGGATAATAAAACATATCGGTGCTAAAATGCACTATTATATTGTATATCTTACGCACAATTGCAATTTATGTCCAAAGAAAGTGAATACTACAAGTAACAAACTCAACAAAATGAAAAGTAAATGACCATTAAAACACGTTAAAAAGCATGACGACCCAAGCAGGCAAAATGTACAAAAACTCGATTAATCACACAAATAATGGTTTCTAACCATTAGTCTTATATACGATACAGAAGGAAAAAAAACATTTTTCTTACCTTTTTTTCCTTTTTATAAACAAAACATTTGGATGATTCCTATATTTATTCTAAAATATCATAACATATACAAGAAATATATAATCATTTGTGTTTTAATAATATATTTAAATATTATACATATTATACGTGTTGCTTTAAAAATAATGTCTATAAATAAAATAAATTATTATATTTAATATTTCTCCTAAAAAAAGAAAGTTCTTTAGTTGATGGTGATTTTGTTAAAAAAGGAATGGTATACTTTTAACTGTAAAATGATAAATTATTAAGGCTAGGATTGGATGTAGGGAAGGAAAATGAAAGAAAATAATAGGGAAAATTTTTTATTTTTCTGTAAGCGTTTGGATGTCAAAAGAAAAGGAAAATTATTTTCCTACAAGGGTTTGGATGCAAAGAAAAAGAAAAATAATGGTTTTTTTTTTGTTACAAAAAGACAGAGAAAATAATGTTTGAATACAAAGAGCAATACATGATCATCATTGCGTATTTATTGGAACAAAGTTAAATTTTTTAAACATATATCAATATCGATTGAAAAACAGACATAATAGTTTAAAATATAGGACTTACCTTATATTTATTAATTTAAACATGAAACTCAAATTCAAATGAACTACCACCGAAATTTCAACTAATGAAACTAGGAAAATAAAATAAAAATGATGCTCGTACTTATTTTAGACTCTAATGAAAAAATCTAGATTACTTGAGAAGTATAAGGGTTTGGACAACCAATTCCACAATGCATTTTTGCAAAGTTCATTTGTATTTGAAGCAGATATGTGAGGAATGCTTTTGTCTTAATTTTTTCGACTAAAAGACTCTCAAAGAGCATAAAAGTGTAGAGCAAATAGAGCAGCTCGAGATAAGATCGATTAAGTGATAATTCTATTAAATACATCGAAAGGGATATAAGGTTGTTAATTTATACGCAATGATCGTATTTTCTTTTTCTTGTTGAATCCTGCACTTTAATTGAATTGGGTTTATGGGAAAATAGGTAATTTTGAAAAAGTTATTTTGGATGAGTTCCATTATTTTTCTATGATCTAAAGGCTAATTTTATTTTCAAAATTTTCTCATTTCTTTTATCACTATACAAACAGAGGCAAGGAAAATTAATGAAAATGCTCTAATACTCTAAGGTAGAGCTACAAATGAGTCGAGTCGAACCTAGGTGGACCAATAACTTAAACGAATGAAATATGTTGTTCAAGATTGACTCCTTTATAAACGAGCTCAACGCGAGTCTACTTGAGCAGATCCAAGTCGAGTTGATCCTGATCATATGTTCGTGAACTTTTTTTATTAAAAAAATATATTATATATTTAAAAAAGTCAAACCATTTTTTTGTTTCGCATGATTGGATATGGTTAAGCACTTTTTTAATTAAAAAAATATGTACCCCCTAATTGACTATACTTCCTATTTGTTGTTAGTCATAATTATAGTTATACAATTTTTTAATTAAAACACTATCCATTTTGCAATTAATTGGATTATAATTTATATTTCTAGCTTATTAGTTATATCAACTATTTTTCATATATTATTAATTAATTATTCAACGGTATATGTAACATATATATATATATATTATTAATTTTGATGTAATATATTATATATTACATATTTTAATTGACATCATTGATTATATTAATATTTTGTAGTTTTACAATAGTATCATTAAAATTTAAATATTTAAATAAAATAAAAATTGTAATTTAGAAATGTATATTATGAAACATTATTTATTTGCTAATACATTACTTAAATCAATAAATTAGTGGTGGATTAAACTAAATTATGAGTAATATTTTGTATTTGGATTGATTAGTGATAGTGTCATGGTTGGTTAATATATAAATTATTTTTTTAATTATAATATTTAAACGAGTCGAGTCGATCTCAAATGAGTTTAAGCCGAACAAAAAAAAACTCGGTTCGAATCAGTATAACTAATCGAACACAATCTAATGTTCAAGATAGGTTCGTTTATTTTAACGAATCGAGCCGAATAAATTTTAAATAAACTGAATCCAACCGATCTTACAAACAATTTTAAATAAGTACAATGTCTATTTGATTGTTGCAATTTCTCTAATTAATCACATACTGTAATTAGTTATTGATCGATTCAGTAATCGAAAAAATCTCTATGTTTTTAATTTTCTATCAAATACAGCCTTAACTTTAACTTAATATTTCAGAAAGGCTAATACTTGGGTTAAATTGTGAATCTTAATCGACTTTACTAACATGACAATGTTTTATGATGTGATAATTGACATAACATCTTATATGTATGATTTGTTGTTATATATTGTGACATGCACATGACATGCCACGTAAAAAAACAAAAAATCATAACCGATGACCTGCCAGATTATTAAACTTCATGCAAATTCGATTATTATTATTATTTTTCACTCTTTTATCTCTTGATTTATTTAATTTTCTATTGAGATTTTATTTGTTTGTGTCACTCTCGAATTTTTTTCTCATCCCCACCTTTTAGGTGACCAGCTAATACTGGAATGAGTTTTTCTCTATTAAACTTTTTTTTTTCATAGTATATTTCAACTCACTAAAAATTCTTTTCTCTCAAATAAAATTTTAATTTTTACTTATAAAAAAATCAAAAAATAGACATATATAATTTTTTAATATATATATATATATATAAAATAGGAAATGAATCATACATTAATACAAATAAATTGCTCCGAATAATATTAATTTGTTAACATAATTCTGAAGTTAAGATATTAAGTTATCTAATTTTTTCCCTCCTAACACTAAAGCAATGGAGATTTGTAACAGATTAAATTATTCAAATTTTAAATCAACCGCTGAAAATCCATACACCCTCTGTTTTATACGCGTATGTTTTGATTTTTTGATACATAAATTTAAATGAATTTTTATGTATGTTAAATTTTTTATTTTAATTAAACATTTTTCTCTCCATCATTTGATATAAACCTTTTAGAATAATTTTTTTGTCCCATTAAATAAGTCATTCACACCATTCAACAATAGTATTAATGTATTTATTTTTAAATTAACCTTAATATCAATTTATGTGTATTCTTATATTGTACATATAACATATCTTTTTTTCTCTCCTTATTCAATACATAATTTTAAAATTTAATGGAAGGTTATTTTAGGTATGTTATATAAATTTTATATATTAATTTGTAATTTCTTAATATGTATGAAATTTCTAAAAAGTTTATACAAGGAGACGGAAGGATATTCATATTAATTTTTACTTAAAATAATTTTTATTATTAATTTTTTTAAAATTAAATAAAATATTTAATATATAAAAAAATCAATTAAAGATACGCGTGAAAAAGACACAAATATAAAATCGGAGGGAGTAGTTTAAGCAGAATCACGAAAATTTAAAATTTAGCAAAGCTCGGAAATCGATGCCCGCCTTACCACGTAAAACAATACTAGTCGTCGATTACAAACCAAACAACTCTTATCCAACGTTCCTTATTCAAAATCCGAACCCAAACCAACCAACCAATAAGAATCATTTCCTTTTACGTCCACAAACTCATCTGCACCGTCTAATTCTTCACAATCCAACGATTCAGAACGCCAATCCGCATCGATATCAAGAAACCAATCAAATTTCTCAACCGATATTATATAAAAGGCCATTCGGCACATCCACATTTCACACAATTCATTCATTCTAAACTTCCAATCTTCAAATTCACCAAAACACGCATTAGTTTCCTCCAAAATTTCTGAAATGGCACCAAAATCAGAGAAGAAACCCGCCGAGAAAAAGCCGGCGGAGGAGAAGAAAACCACCGTAGCCGAAAAAGCTCCGGCGGAGAAGAAACCGAAGGCAGGAAAGAAGCTGCCGAAGGAAGCCGGATCGGCCGCCGGCGACAAGAAAAAGAAGAGGAACAAGAAAAGTGTGGAGACTTACAAGATCTACATCTTCAAAGTTCTGAAACAAGTTCATCCCGATATCGGAATCTCGAGCAAGGCGATGGGAATCATGAACAGCTTCATCAACGACATTTTCGAGAAATTGGCACAGGAGTCGTCGAAATTGGCGAGGTATAACAAGAAGCCGACAATCACTTCGAGGGAAATTCAGACTGCCGTGAGGTTGGTTTTGCCTGGGGAGTTGGCGAAGCATGCTGTTTCTGAAGGGACCAAAGCTGTGACCAAGTTTACTAGCTCTTAGGGTTTGTAATTTGGGGATTTCGATTTGGGGATAATATTTAGGTTTTGTTGTTGAATTCTAGGGTTTATGTTCAGATGTAAAGGTCATTTGTTCCACTCAATGACTTTTGGTTGTTTATGTTGTCATCTATGTAGTGATATTTATGAAGATAATTAATGAAATTGATTAACTAGTACTCAAATATTGTTACGTTATCTGCAGCTTTTTATTTTTAGTGCTGGTGCATTTGATTCTAATGATGCTTCAAACTTCTGAAGATTTTAATATTAACTTCTTCTTAAAATGTGAATTTTCTATCTTTTGTATTTTCCGGCAACTGTAATCATTTCGAGTTGTGTTTGAGCAATTTCGTTCATATAAAGTAGATCAGTTTGTGTGTCTTTTGCAACGTTGTACATCATTAAATATCTACATAGAGATTCTCCTAGTACTTGATGTCCCAGCACCACGAGCTGTAATAAATTTATTATATAGAGTATGATTTATTGAGTTTATTGAGTTTGCCTTTTTTTATTTTTAATTTGTAGTGCTCAGTGGTAGTATGCAGTGGTAGTAATTGTCTATAAAAAGTTTATATTAACGTAACGGTGAATAAATAAAAGATATTGAAATTTATACTAGTTAGATAGACGGGTTCATCTCCGTTATATCAATTCCCTCCATATTCTTACCGTAAATTCCAACCATTAATCTACTTCACCTAAAATTTATTTTTTATTTAATTTGTGTTTGTATTTATTGGTAGCATAATGTTGAGTACAAATGGTACGAATGAAATTGGTATCGAAGGAGTTTAAATTGTTTTTTACATTTAGGATTAAGAATAAGCGTAGTAATCGGGCTTTTTACATATTTCTCGTTATTTGGGACCCTATTCACCTCTTTGGGCTTCTATTGAATCGAGAAATGGGTTTGATTGTGTCCATTTTTTTGATAGATTGGATATCTATATAAGGCATTCTCCGGATAATTCAAATCGTTTTTTGAAATTGTAACAAGATATGCTTGATTCCCGGTGAATAGCTTTATATCCTAGTCTACAATAAAGTTACTTAGCCTTTGGAAAGAACAAAGTGATATTATATTCTTATACTCCGTATTAGTGGAGTGGAGAATGTATAAGAATTCTTTGCTACATAAACAGCCAACAACAATTTCCATTAATTAGCACCTAACTAGATTGGTGCTGTGAGATGTCTTGATATCTAAAGTAAAACTCAAGTATGAATTTTACCAATTAAGTGGATGCTCAAACTCTTATTATGATGTTTGAATATGATTATAGTTGATGTGTTATAATCGTTGAATGATCGTTAATACTCAAATCTGATTATTTTCTAATGATATTCTTCATAAATGAGAAGTTAAATATATAAAAAAAAAAGTAAAAAGAAAAATCTAAAAGCCGGAGAAAAATGGGGTGGCATAAGCCTCGATCAAAGAAGAATTAGGCTATTATTGCTCCAATGTGAGCAGAACAATAGCTCAAGGTAGAGCATGGTTGTAAGAGCAAATTAGATAAAATATGATTAGTTATGGTGCTTAAAATATACATTTCTAAATATTTAGTTTGAAATATTTAAGTTGATATTTCAAGTAAATTAAATAATACAATATGTAATCAGAAATAATGTTTTAGGGATCCGTATAATTTAAAATGGATTTTATTAAACTAATTGGGTTAAAACCCGAACTCCAAATTTAAATATTCTAAAACACCTATTTACCTTTCTATGAATAATAGTATTATTAAACACAATAATAAATATTTATTGCTATTATTTATATATAATTGAACATATTCTAACAATCTCTTCATATGTCAAATATACTTAAACACAACAAACAAAATATTTATAGAAGAATCATAGAGCTCACTAAGAACTATAAAACCATATCTGAATAATCTCCAAACTAATGAATCTCAAATTAAACCAATTAGTTCTAAATCAAATCAAATCCAACAAATTCAATTTTGAAACAAACCCAATGAGCGATCTAGTTCAAAAAAAAAACAAAGTCAATTCAGATGAAAGCTAATAATAAATAAAGAGAATCTGAAAAAAAATGCTTGGACTGAATAACTACTCATCCAATAGATCATCCTCCTCAAAAGCAAAATTATTCAGATATCCTCCATTTTCATTATAGTTTGTCAAAACATTTAATATATGGAATTTCATGAGAAATAATTTTATAAATTCTAACACTACGCAATATAATGTAAGTATTTAGTTCATACAACAAGAACTTAGTACTTAACCAAAAATTTGATATTTGTATCACTATCTAGCTCAACAAAAAATATAGTACCAATCACAACAATAAAAATATCAAAACTCACCAAGAAGTTTTCAATAAATAGAACTCGTTCTAATATGGTTTCTATTTAAAAATAAGAACCACACATGTTTTCTTATAAAATATTATAATTTCATACCAAACACGAATTTTATGAAAAATCATCAAGTTTGGAATGATCCAACACATCATGAAAGACTTATCATCAAATGTGGAATGCTATAAAGAAATCATAATATCACCGAAACATGTTAAAAATAAAAAAATGCTCAAACAATAGAAACAATGATTAAAACTATGCAAGGTCATGTCTTTAACAAGATTTTTTTCCAATAGTTTTTAATCATATCTCACTATTTGTTTTATAAATTAAGTCTCTAGTTAGACTTTTTGTAAGAGCATCAAATATATTGTTCTTGGACCTAACATCAACAGTAGTATTAATACTATGTCCAATAAGATAGTTTATCTTGGCTTGTTTCAGCCTTAATATCATTTTCTTTCCATTAAAAAGAGTATCATTAACAATTATTTGTGCAGCCTGATTATCATAAAAAATAGACAAATAACTCACTTTTAGTCTTTTTAATGAAATATCTATTAATAGGTTTTTCATCAACTCTGTTGCATCAGTAGCAGAAGCTAAAGCATGAAGTTCTGACTCTATAAAAGACATAGAAATATATGTTTCTTTTTTGAATTTCCAAGCAATAGTTACACCTCCCAGCGTAAACACATAACCATTGATGGATCTAGTGTCATCCAATTATGGGCACCAAAATGCATCAAAATATCCCTCTAAAGTAGAAGGATAGCCACTATAAATTAGAGCATGATGTAGAGTACCCTTAAGGTATCTGATATGTCTATCTAGGACTCCCTAATGCTCTACTTCAGGATTACTAGTGAACCTACTTGACACGCCTACAATGAAGGCTATGCCAGGTCTAGTACAAGTCATTGCATACATGAGACTACCAACTAGTTTGGAATAATCTAATTGTCTCACGGTTGCACCTTTGTTAGGATTTAATTGAGTTTTAAAATCATATGGTGTCTCAACAGTCTCACAATCATTCTATTCTTATTTATCTAAAATCTTTTCAACGTAGTGAGATTGGCTAAGAGAAATCTTTTGCCCTTCAAATCTCACTCACATACCCAAAACAATATCCATAACACCTAGGTCTTTCATGTCAAACTTTTTAGATAATATAATTTTAACGTCACCCAATACAAAATGATCATTTCCTAAAATCAACATATAAGCAAATAATTACGACCTTATTTGACGCATAACAAAAATAAAGGTATTTATCACAATCACTAGGAATAAAACCAACATTTTATTTGACGCATAACGAAAATAAAGGCATTGATCACAATCACTAGCAATAAAACCCAACATTTTAACAGTTTGGTCAAATTTTTCATGCCATAATTTAGGTGTTTGTTTAAGACCATACAATTATTTTAGTAAGTTACAAACTTTATTTTCATAACCACTCTTGATAAAACCCACAAGTTGTTTCATATAAATTTATTCGTTAAGATCATCATTTAAAAATGTTGTTTTGACATCCATTTGATGAATAACATAATGCTCAATGGAAGCAATAACAAGAAGAATACTTATCATTGTAATGTGACAAACATGTGAATAAATATCAAAATAGTCCTCTTCCTTTACTTGTGTATAGCCTTTAGCAACTAAACGCGTTTAATACTTGGCTATCGATCTATCAAGATTAAATTTCTTCTTCAACACCCACTTACATCCTATTGCCTTAGCCCGTTTTGGTAAATCAACTAATTTTCATGTGTTGTTATTTAACAAAGCATTTATTTCATCACTTATGGCCTTTTGTCAAAGTAACGAGTCCCTAAATCTCATCGCTTCTTTATAACTTTATGGATCAACCTCCAATTAGTAAGTTACAAAATCATCACCAAAATTTCTGGGTGCTCGTTCTCTAATAAATACTCTAGGCTCTGCGGGAATTGTGTTAGTTTGATTAGTAGATATTGTAGGAGTTGGATTGACTATATTATGATCAAATGCACCTTTTACATCCTCAACTATCTCAATATTACTTGGCATGGTAACCTCTTTATATTTGAGAAACTTATCCTTAAAAAATACATCCCTAACCTCTATTATCACATTAGTAGTCAAGTCAAGAAACCTATCATCAACACTATCTATTGCACGCCCTAGATAAATACACATATTTGTTCTAGGTCCCATCTTAGTCCTTCTAGGGTATGTTACTCTAGTATAAGCAACCCCACATTTTAAGGTTATCAAAATTAAAAGGTCTTTTATGCCAAATTTCATGAAGAGTAGTAGAATTCGACAAACTAGAGTGAGGTACTTTATTTAAAATATCGTTTGAATATAGAATTGCTTCACCCCAATAACAAGATGGCATGCTAATTGTCAATAATAACAAATTAAGCATCTCAGTTAAAGATCTACTCTTTCGTTCGACTATACCATTTGATTGAAGTGTAATTGGAGCAGTCTTTTCAAGAATTATGCCATTAGATGTATAAAATTTCTCAAATTCTCCTAACCTATATTTCCCTTCTCTGTCTGATCTTAGCCTTTTAGTCTTTAAATTTAATTGGTTCTCAAATCTACTTTTAAACTCGAATTTTTCAAAAACCTCATCTTTTGTTTTTAACAAAAAAATAAAAAAGTATCTCAAACAAACATCAATAAAAATAATTAAATACTTCCAACCACCAAGTGTGACAAATTTTGAAAAATCACATACTTCAGAATATATTAGTTTAAGAAGTATGTTTCTAGAAATTGGTTAGAATGGTCTCCTAGTAATCTTCGTTTGTGCACACACTTCACATCTTTTGAACTTTTTAGATTTATCTAAAGGAAAATTATGAGTTTTAGCAAAAAATTTCAACTTTCTATAGTTAACATGTTGTAATCTAGGGTGTAATGTTTCAAGATCAATTAACTTAGAAATAACTTGATTTATTAAGTTTGTTGCTAAAGTAATCCTATACATGTCATCAATTGGGTAAGCACAACTAAAATAAAATGAATTAATAGATATAATCACTTTACCACTAGCAAATGACACGGACATACCAGCATCACATAGCAAGCTTATAGAGATTAAATTCTTAATTAATTTAGGTACTAATTTAATTAAGAATTTGATTGGCATCTATTGATTTCCCATTCTCCATATTCATTCTCTCTTTCACTTTCTTGAGATCAGTTAAAAGGTTTTCATTTGCGCTATCATGACATGTAGCCCCCAAGTCTAACCACCATTCAGAATCAGAGCTGACCTTAGTATCATTAACTAGAGCAGTAAAATTGGTGGGCTCAGTCTCATCAAAAATCATGTTATCACGTTTAGATCTAACATTGACATTACCAACCATAACAATAAAGTTGGTAGGCTAAGTCTTATCAACAATCATATATTAGGTGTGTCAGATTTGGCTTTCGAAAGCTTAGTACAATCAAAAGTATAGTGGCCCCAAATCCCACAGTTATAGCACTTACCTGTTTTCTTCTTTTTAATTTATTTTTGTGCTACCAACTATTTTTACTCACTAGGTTTGGTCTTAGACTTAGGCTTCTTGAACTTAGGAGTAGACTTGGGTGTGTGCACCATGTTAGCAGCTGATTGCTGCTGACTAACAATCTCCAAATTACTTCTAGCTCGATTCTCGTTCTCAATTTGAATGAATCGTTTCAAGTCATTAGTCATTAAGGTCAACCTACCCATCTTCCGATACATTTTAATTTTAAATGAAAGTCACGAATGTGGTAATTTATAAATTATAGCAACAGATAAAAACTTCTTACAAATAAGAATATTTTCATTATTAAACTAATGAACAATGTTCTCGAGATCGTTTACCTGAGGGAGTATTGTCTTATTGTCATGGAGTTTGAAATCCATGAATCTATCAATTAAATGAGTTTTTAACATTTTCTCTTTGTACTTACACTGATTTTCGAGTTCATCCCAAATTTCTTTCATAGTTTCGAACTTCCCATAAGTTTTAGTCAATCTGTTAGACAAGTAGTTCAACAAATATTCCCTACAAAATTCACGTTAGAATCCCATGTAGCCTGATGAACATTATCTTTACATTCAACATAGTTGAATAAAACGATGTAATAAGTAGAATTTCAAGTGAAGTTGTCTTTCGTTTTCACGCATTAAATTCAAGACCTCTAAAACTCTTCAATTTAGTCAATTCTAACCCTCTAATTTTCCATATTGACTAGTATGAGTTCCAATCTGACTTAATCAATACACGCAATCCAATTGATTTCCAAAGAATAGTACGTACTGAATAATACTTGTAGCAAAAAACAATAGGATTACTGACTTTTATATTAATAACCAAGTTAATATCCCAATCTATTGCGACACTAGCACTGAAGTAAAGCAATTAATTGGGTAATGAATGATAGCTTCAATTAATTGACTAGTCAATAGTTTGCAGCCTTTAGAAACAGTAACCAATTAATATCTGATAATACCCCGCGTGTAATGCAACAACAATACCCAATAAAGTGACTTTGGTAATCTGAAGGTCACCCCAAGCACGCTATCCAATCTACTCCAAGCAACGGCGGAAAGTAAGTTCCAAAAAAAACGGATCGCACAAAACAAAATCTAAATAACAATCAGAATTTAGTACTCTGTTCGAATCAAAATCGCAGCAAGAGCAAATCGTTACCAACAAAATTGAATCTGAAGCTGCAGTAATAATAGTAGAGATAAATTGCGACAAAACAACGATGACAGATCAAAGTAAATCGCGATCAAATAGCTGCGTGGGACGGCGGCGGCAAAGATTCTCTTCGTCGGTAGTTCCAGTAGATGGTGAGGCCAGAACGAATCGTAGCCTAACCGAATCCAAATCGTTTCAAACCGTGAGGAAAACCAAAGCAGATTTGATGGCAATTGAACTAAATACAAGTTATGCTTCAAGATTGTAAGAGCAAACTAGATAAAATACAATTAGTTTGGTATTAAAAGCATACATGTGAAAATCTACTTTGAAATACTTAAACAAGTTAAATAAAGTACGTAATCAAAACAGGGTCTTTAGGATCCACATAATTTAAAATGAGTTTTATCCAACCAATTAGGTTAATATCTGAACTTCAAATATAAATATTCTAAAACACTTATTTACCTTTCTATGAATAATAGTATTATTAAACACATTAATAGATATCTATTGCTATTATTTATATATGATTGAACATATTCTAACAACGTTTTTCATTTTGTTGAAGTTGAAATCATCGAAACTCACTTGGCAAAAAAAAAAAGAGTTAAAATCATCGAAAACCAGAAATGAAAATTTGGCTGCATAGACAATCATGATGAAGCCTGCATAATTTTGTCAAAATTAAAAGGCAGTTGTAGGCATAAGATACAGCATATAGAAGCTCGAAGCATCCTAAAATCTTGGTTATACTTCAGAGGAAACAAAGATGCGATATTTACATACAAGTGACTTGAAATGTTTTCAATTGTGAAAGATGCACACGATTTAATACAGCTACTGAACATATAATGACCAGATATAAACCGGGGTTTCCAAGTAGAAAACTCTCTCTCTCTCTCTTTCTCACAGTAATGGAAACTGAATTCTTCATTAATAATTAGTGCCGGAAATAAATCTTGATGCAAATTTGTACTCACTTTCCTACCAAACTTCATAAAAATTTCATAAAGCAGATGAGAGATATAAAGCAGACATATGTAAGCTTTTAAATAATACCAATCATTCACCTCATATGTAACACACCATATGATGTACTAATGGCATTAAAATCAGAAGATATGATAACAGAGAACTAATCAAACATTTGCAAGTTCCAACTAACTAAAAAGTTCATATAGTGCAGTTCAATGACAACCATGTACTTCTTAGAAATTTGAAAGGTTCAGTTGATCATCACAGCTTGACGAGCCTGGGCTTCCTGCTGCTGCTGCTGATAGTTCAGTGGCCTCCTGAAGAGCATGATGTGCGGCTCTGGTCGATGAATTGCATAATGGTTCCAACCTCTGCTCTGCTGCACACCAATTGCTCGCCATTCGTTCTGTTCAACCAAATCAAACAAAAATCGATGATCATCAGCAATATTTATAAACTTGAGAATTTATTATTTACAAAATACAACATACATGTTGGCTAAACAAAATTCACGCATACAAGTGTTGACATCACAGTTCTCACCCGTTAAATTTAAATAAAATTCACTCTTTGCTGGAAAAATATCAACAACATGAAATCAAACAAATATAATTGTGAATTAACGCCATAACAGTATATATTTCATTGGCTTCACCGATAACAAACGATCATGAATCTATGCCACTCGATCCTTTTATAAAACCATCAGAAATTCACATTGATCACTACTTATATTTCAATCTATACTTTGTGAAATTGAGAAAGTTTGAGATCAAATCAGATCACTCCATTAGGCTATTGGAAAACACTATAAGTAATGGTTGGAACAATATGATTATGAATTCATCAAAACAGGTTAGCTACAGATTTCATAAATTTGCCTTTTGTATAGACTATTAAACATGTTTATAAAACTAAAACGCATTTCTTCCAATTTATGATCAATCGAATGATGATCGTAAGCCGATAAACAAGAAACATATATAAATTATGTAGTAATCACCTCTTCAAGAATGCGATTCTTAGGAAGTAACTTGGCAACTGCTGGAGGAAGAACAACATGCCTGTTCAGTCATCAGCCAAAATAATTCAAGCAATTCCTCAATCCAGCCAAAAAAAAATCGTAAAAATGAAAAGATAAATCAGAAAAAGGGGAAATTAAGAAATCCACCAACTACCTGTACTCGTAGGTATCATCGAAGTACTTTTCGGAGTACTGAATCTGACTCATAGCGCACTGTTGTTTAGATTTTGATTCGGATTTGATCTGAATTGTGAGGATGAAGAAGCAAATTAGGTACAACGAAAACCCTAATTAAAGGGGAAGATCTGAGAAATGATAGAGATTTATAATAGAAGAGTATAAAAATGGCTTTGCAAGGGACGGAAACGAAATGGATCAAGCGAAAAGTAACACAGAGAGCGCGACTCGCTTGAATTTCAAATTTCGAAATTCTTATCTTTTCCCCCTGAAATAAACGGTACGACTCCAACTATATAAAACGGCGCCGCATGGCACCAATTTGTAGGAGATTTTAAGAAAAAGTGAGGTGAGACTTTTTTCTAATGAAAGAAATGGAGGTGAAGCAGCTAAATCAATTATGTTGTTATAAACGGTGTTATATTTTGCATAACACTACTCAATATAAGGGCTTAAATAGTAAAATTAAATTTATAAATTATTATCAACAATTAATTTCTCTGAGTGACATAATCTTGATAGATCATACACGGAGTTATATCAATATCTATATAATTTTCCTATTTACACTAGAACAATACTCGATTACACAACTAATCTCTCATTTATAAGTCATTTGAAGGAATTTACAAACCAAATTTTTAGCCTCCCTATAACTGTTTTTTAAAGATACTTTGACTAATTTTCTAACTCTCCCTCTCAGTCTATTCTATCTTTCAATTTGTCACATGAGATATGTATGGGCTATAACAAATTAAACACCATCTGTTCTATCAAAGTGTTCAAGAAAAAAGAAAAAAAAGTCGCGCATATTGGTTTAACATAAATTACCGGTCATATTACGTAATTGTTATGATAATATATACTACATTTTTTTGGTTGTTGCTAAATACTAGTAGCGTTATTACTGTTATTATGTGATTACTGATTCTCAACTTAAAATGGGGTTTTGGCACACCTTGGAGTTGAAGCAAGAATCCCCGAAGTATTGCTTGTAATTCCAATAATACCCAAAAGGAACATTGCAGTCCCAACTTTCAGCATTACTAGTAGGAAGTAGCCTCTCTCTACAAGCTAAGAATGGAACCTCAATGCTTCAAAAGATATCTATAAGTTTTCCATACAAACAATCCAAAGCATAAAGTGTACATGCCAGATTTGTCTGGTGATCAAAAGAAAACTTAAAAATCCAAAAAGTAATTACTAAAAAAAATAAAAATCCCTCATATTGTTGTTATATCCAATTAGGAAATATAGCACAAGTGCACAACTGGACTTGCTTCTTACAACAAACATTCTCTACCTTTTTCACTTCTATATAAAACAACCATCATGTCACATTTTCCATACTAACTCCACCCGCCATCCCCTCATCTTCAACCAAAACCACCACCTTAGCCTCCACAACAATGGCTAATCAAACGCCACCGCCACCGCCACGGCCGAAGCTTCTACGCCTCATAGCCATTGTCCTTCTAGCCCTAATCATCGTCGTCGGCCTTGTCGTCCTCATAATTTGGCTCACACTAAGGCCAAAACGACTCGTTTACACGATCGAGGACGGGGGAATCCACAATTTCAACCTCACCAATGACCACCTCAAGGCCAACTTCAATTTTGTCATAAGGGCTTATAACCCTAACAAAAAAGTGTCAGTTTATAACGACAAAATGGACGTGTCGGTGCTTTATGAGGATCAAATTGTCGCTATTACTTCTGTTAGTCCTTTCTTTCAGGGACATCATAATGTGACTCGTTTGTGGCTACACCTTGCGGCGAACAATGCGTCGCTAATTAGTCCTGTGGCTAAAGATCTGAGTATCGAGAAATCGTCCGGTGGGGTCGAGCTAGAGGTGAAGGTGAGGGCGAGGATTAGGTTTAAGGTTGGTTCGTGGAAATCGAGGCGTAGGACGATGAAGGTTTCTTGTAAGCCTGTGTTGGTGCACTTCGAACATTCTAGAAGTTTCGACAGGACTTATTGCCACGTAGATCTTTGAGCTGCATGGGGTGTATTTAATTTCTTGAATTCTATGTTTTTTGGTTTTTTTATTAATGTTTTCTGTGTTCTAATTTTTTGGATATGATTATATTTTGTTTTGTTTATTGTTGAGTGAGTGATTTTATTATCCATATGTAACTCCTATCCCTTCATTTATGGAATTAATGATGTGATATATTTGTGCATTTCATTCAATATAAGACGTTTTTTTTTTTGAATTATACGGATCAATCCCTTCATTTATGGAATTAATGTTGTGATATTTTGTGCATTTGATTCAATATAAGAAGTTCTTATTTTTTTAAAAAAATTATACGGATTGGTAGTTAGTTATTTCAGGAGAGTATATAAATTAAGATTTCTTTTTATTTTTTTATAATTTTTTTAACATGGAGCAAAATTAATGCTATCCAATTCATTAGTCTATTAGTAATAATTTTCAGTTATCTTAATTTGCAACAGCTCTAAAATTTCATTAGTATCTCTTTCAACATTTAATTAATTTTATTGAAAATTTAAAATTTTTAAGGGACATGTTTCGGCCGGTACATATTATGAAAATAATTTCCGTGCACTTTCCCCATGTCTTAACCTTTCCTATTAAGTTTGTGTTACTATATTTTTTAAGTGATACTATTGTAAAAAAATTACATTGTACATAATAACATAATGTATTAGATGATAACATTGACATGATAATATTGTATCAGATAGTAATATTAACATAGTGACATAAACTGCATAAAAAGAGAATATTCATATATAAATTGAACGAGAATTTTTTTCTTTTTATTATACGGACGGAGAATTTTCTGAATTTTTAAGGACTACGTAATAACTTTAACAAGAAAGAAACGAGAGATGTGGATGGATTAGGGGTGCAAAGCCCACCTAAGCTTTACATGGACTAGCTAGATGAAGGAGCTAAAATCATGGCTGTCAAGGCATGGAGTAATTAATAATGCAAAATTATTCTCAACCAATTCTTAGTTTTAATTCCATACGTCTTGCACATGGTTCTAATATATAGGTCGTACGTTAAAATAGAAAAAAATAAAAAAAATTGAGTATTGAATATATGCTGTAATTAACTAACTCATACACACATATTTCCTAAGTTTTAAATTTTAAGTTATATTCTTTTTGATCATAAATAAACAAGTTGTAAAAATTTAAGATTCAACTCGTGATATATATAAAATTTGTATCAGCGGCTGCTTTAAACATACATTGTAATATTGTATTTTACTTTCTCGATCTCAATAGTCAAAACTAAATAAATTTACATTATAATAAAATAATAAAATTTCATAATAAAATTAAATGTATCTTTTATATTGAACGGATAGAGTGGTTGTACATATCTGTTGTTACATATTGAAAAATAGGATAGGTGTTGAAAGCACACCTCCTGAGATTAAGACTTTATAAGTTTATAACTGGTGAATATCAAACAGCAGTCTAAGCGTTGTTATACCCATGAAATCATTTTCTTTGTCAATCATTTCATGTGATCGATTGATAATTAAAAGCTTAAAAATAAGACCGGTTTAGGGAAGTTTAATTCACAATGTCAATCATTTCATATACTATCTACAATGAACGTACATTTTCATAATATCTATAGAAAAATTTTAAATGTTAAATATCCCGTATAAATGTATTTAATGTTATGTAATATATATATATAGACATTTTACATTATCTATTACTTCACCTCTCCACTACTCCACTTCCCCACCTCTCCACTACTTCACTTCCCCACCTCTCCACTTCTCCATCATTTCTTTCATTTTTTTTGTCTATAAATAGAGGCATTGTAAAATGTAAATGATATACATTTTCAAGTAGAAATAATATTATTCTCTTTTTCTTTACTTCTGCTTTATATTATATCATCTCTCTTTTACTTTTGCTATATATTAAACACGTTATCAGCACGAGTTTGCTCTAGTCAAATTGCGATTGGATTTTATTCGAGTAGAAGTACAAGGTTTCTACAATCAGATTTTGTTTCGAGAAGAAGGTACTTTTTAGATTGTATCTTATTAATCTTTACTTTTATTTTATACCTTATTTTATTTAACATTGTATGAAAGTAATACTTTCATTCCCAGAAGAGAATGATAAATTAAGTACATGATAAAACCAGAAGTTTTTATTATAGTTTAGATTTTTTTTAAAAAGAAAGAACTTGAAGTTCTTAACAATAAACAACAAGAACCTGAAGTTCTTATTTATAATTTTTTTTTATATACAAAAAAACTTGAAGTTCTTAACAATAAACAAAAAGAACCTGAAGTTCTTATTTGTAATTTTTATACAAAAGAACTTGAAGTTCTTAACGTACAATAAACAAAAAGAACCTGAAGTTCTTATTTGTAATTTTTATAAAAGAGAAGCTGAAGTTCTTTGCCTAGCATTATATATATATATGTCTCCAATACTTAATTCTCTTAATAACCAGAAGTTATTAAGATTCTTTCTTTAGTTATTTTTATTTATGTTTGTTGAATATAAATGCATATTTTAAATTCGTAGCATTTTTTTTTTGTAGTTCTTATGACCAACATTTCTAAACTTGAGTTCAATGCTCTTGATATATCGGGAAAGAATTATCTCCTATGGACTCTCGATACTGAGATCCACCTTACAGCAAATAATCTTGGAGAAACAGTAAAAGATGGAAATAAGGCCTCCCTGCAGGAGAAAGCCAAAGCAATGATATTTCTCCGTCATCATCTCCACGAGGATTTAAAAACTGAATATTTAACGGTGAAAGACCCGTTAGAATTGTGAAAAAATTTAAAAGAAAGGTATGACCATAAAAAACAAGTACTCCTCCCAAAAGCTCGTTATGAATGGCTTAATTTAAGGTTGCAAGACTTTAAATCTATAAGTGAATATAATTCTGCAATGTTTCGTATAACTTCTGAATTAAAGTTATGTGGAGAAAAGATTACTGATGAAGTCATGTTAGAGAAAACATTCTCTACATTTCATGCCACGAATTTGCTCCTGCAGCAGCAATATCGAGAGCGTGGTTTTAAAAAATATTCAGAACTGGTATCATGTCTTCTTGTTGCAGAATAAAATAATGAGGTTTTGATGAAAAATCATCAATCACGACCCACTGGTTCTAGTCCATTCCCTGAAGTGAATGCAACATCATTTAAAGGAGGTCAAGGACGAGGACGTGGTTGCAGCCCTAGAAGAGGCCGTGGACGAGGTCGCACTAATGTTTGGCGACGTGATGGTCATAATCCTAAATCAAATGAAAACAATGCTGGGAGATATGAAAAGGGAAATAATTCTTCATCTTATAAGAAACATGAAAATGTTTGCTTTAGATGTGGTATGGAAAATCATTGGTCACGCACATGTCATACTCCAAAACACTTGGTTGAACTCTACCAAGCTTCCATCAAGAAAAAAGGAAAAGAAGTAGAAACAAATCTAGTTGAAGATGATTCAAATGATATGCTTATAGATACACACCTAGATGTTTCTGATTTCTTCGAAAATGTTGATGAAGAGATTAATGTCATGAAGTAGTTTTTGTTATTTTTGTTTTAATAATAAGTTTAGTTTAATTTTCTTTTTCACTTTACATATGTTGTAAGTTAGTTTTTCATGAAATAAAATTAGTTTTCCTTTTATTTGATCTTATATATATTTTTCTTGTTCCAAGGAAATAGAATATGATTGGAGGCTCAAGAAAAGCTATGGTAAATAGTAAAGATGAATGTTTAGTAGACAGTGGAACAACAAACTCTATACTAAAAAGTAAGAGATATTTTTCTCAATTGTCTCCTGCAGAGACACATTTAATACAATATCTGGCATTAGTAATTTAATTGAAGGTTCTGGAAGAACTTGTAGTTTGTTACCTGAAGGAACAAAATTATTTATAAACGATGCATTATACTCAAGTAAATCCAGAAGAAATTTACTAAGTTTTAAGGATATTAGAAGGAATGGTTATCATCTTGAAACCATGACTGAAAATCATGTTGAGTATCTTCACATAACATCTATTGAATATGGCCAGAAGATCATATTGGAAAAGTTGAAAGTTTTATCCTCTGGATTATATTGCACGAACATAAGTCCAATAGAATCAAATATGGTCAGTAACCAGAAGTTACTTGACACAAAGACATTTATTCTGTGGCATGACAGGTTAGGTCATCCAGGTAGCACTATGATGAGAAAAATAATTGAAAGTGCAAATGGGCATCCCCTAAAGGACCTGAAGATCCTATTATCAAAAGATTTATCATGTGCAGCATGCTCTCTTGGAAAATTAATAATTAGGCCATCTTCAAATAAAATTGAAAATGAATCTCCTTCATTTTTAAAAAGAATTCAAGGAGATATTTGTGGGCCTATTGTTCCTCCGTGTGGACCATTTAAATATTTTATGGTTTTAATTGATGCATCAACTCAATGGTCACATATTTGTCTATTGGCAACAAGAAATGTTGCATTTGTTAGGCTATTAGCACAAATTATCCAACTGAGAGCAAATTTTTCAGATTATCAAATTAAAAGCATTAGACTTGATAATGCAGGAGAGTTTACATCCCAATTTTTTAATGATTATTGTATGTCGATTGGGATTATGGTAGAACATCTGGTGCCTCATGTACATACACAAAATGGTTTAGCAGAATCATTAATTAAGAGATTACAACTGATTGCTAGACCATTACTTATGAAAAAGTAATCTACCATCTTCTGCATGGGGACATGCCATTTTACATGCTGCTGCACTTATTAGATTAAGACCAACTGCATATCATAAATTTTCTCCATTACAATTGGTCTCCGGAAGAGAACCAAACTTGTCTCATCTTAAAATTTTTGGTTGTGTTGTATATGTTCCAATTTCTCCACCACAACGCACAAAAATGGGACCACAAAGAAGATTGGGAATTTATATTGGTTTTAACTCTCCATCAATTATTAAATATTTAGAACCAAAAAACTGGAGATGTTTTTACAGCACGTTTTGCTGACTGTCAATTTAATGAGACAATATTCCCAATCTTAGGGGGAGAAAAAGAAAAGCTAGAACAAGAAGTAAATTGGAATGCATCATCATTATCTTATCTTGATCCCCGAAGTGGTCAATGTGAACTAGAAGTTCAAAAGATTATACATTTGCAAAGAATAGCAAATGAATTACCAGATGTATTTGTGGATACAAAAAGGGTTACTAAATCACATGTACCAGCTTTAAATGCACCTGCTCGAATTAATATAATCCCAGCAGAGGTTTCTATACAAAGAAAACGTGGAAGACCAATCGGTTCCAAAGATCGAAATCCACGAAAAAGGAAAGAGCAGAATAGAGCAGTTGGTATAACCTCAGAAAAGGTTATCGATAAAACCCCAGAAGAGGTCGATGAAACCCCAGAAGAGGTTGATGAAGTTCCAGAAGAAACTCAGATACCTAATGATTATGAGATCTCAATAAATTATGTACAAAATAGTACAATATGGAATCGCAATGAAACAAGTGTTGATCAAATTTTTGCATATGCTATAGCAACTGATGTGCTAAATGAGAATGATTATGTGCCAAAAACTCTTGAAGAGTGTAGGCATAGAAATGATTGGCCAAAATGGAAAGATGCCCTGAAGTCTGAATTAGATTCACTTGAAAAGCGCAATGTTTTTGGACCTGTAGTCCTTACTCCCAAAGATGTTAACCCTATAGGTTACAAGTGGGTATTTGCAATAAAAAGGAATGAGAAAAATGAGATTGTGAGATATAAAGCAAGGCTTGTAGCACAAGGTTTTACACAAATACCAGGAGTTGATTATGAAGGAACGTATTCACCTGTAGTGGATGCAATAACTCTCAGATTCCTAATTAGTCTCACAATCACTGAAAAACTTCAAATGCGTCTCATGGATGTAGTCACAGCCTATTTATATGGATCACTTGATAATGATATCTATATGAAAGTCCCTGAAGGACTAAAAATGCCTGAAGCATTTAAATCAAAACCTCGAGAAATGTTTTCTATAAAGTTACGGAGATCTTTATATGAACTAAAACAGTCGGGTCGAATGTGGTACAATCGACTAAGTGAATATCTCATAAAAGTGGGATATAAATCAAATGAAATTAGTCCATGTGTTTTTATTAAAAGAACAATCTCGACTTTTACAATTATTGCAGTATATGTTGATGATTTGAATATCATTGGGTCTCCTGAAGAGATCGAAAAGACTGCAAATTTATTAAAGGAAGAATTTGAAATGAAAGATCTTGGTGTAACAAAATTATGTCTTGGCCTGCAGATCGAGCATTTGAATAATGGTATTTTTGTCCATCAATCAAATTACATCCAGAAAATGTTAAAACGTTTTAATATGGACAAAGCTCATCCTCTAAGTACACCAATGGTTGTTCGATCACTTGACATAGAAAAGGATTCTTATCGTCCCCGAGAAAAGAATGAAGAAGGTCTTGGTCCAGAAGTACCATACTTAAGTGCAATTGGGGATTTGATGTATCTTGCTAATAATACAAGACCTGATATTGCATTTTCTGTCAATGTATTGGCAAGATATAGCTCTGATCCAACACGTCGACATTGGAACGGAATTAAACATGTGTTTCGTTACCTTTGTGGGACAAGTGATATGGGACTATTTTACCAAAAGAATAAGGAATCCAAATTAGTTGGGTATGCAGATGCAGGGTATTTATCAGATCCACATAAATCTCGGTCACAATCTGGATATGTATTTACATATGGAGATACTGCAATTTCATTGCGATCAACAAAACAGACACTGACAGCAACATCATCAAATCATGTCGAATTAATTGCTTTATATGATGCTGGACGAGAATGTGTATGGTTGAGATCAGTGATTTAACACATCCAGGAGGAATGTGGAGTCGAGTCAATCAAAGGAAGCCCAATTGTGATATATGAAGACAATACAACATGTATTGCTCAAATCAAAGAAGGATATATTAAAGGTGACAGAACCAAACACATCTCACCAAAATTCTTCTCAACACATGATCTACAGAAGGATGGTTTGATAAATGTTTGTCAAATTAAGTCAAGTGATAATTTGACAGATCTATTTACAAAATCATTGCCGAGAAAAGTTTTTGAACAACTTATACAGAAGATTGATATCCGTCGTTTCAGAGATATACATTAAAATGAGGGGGAGTATTATACACGTTGTACTCTTTTTCCTTCACTAAGTTTTGTCCCACTGGGTTTTCTTAGTAAGGTTTTAATGAGGCAACATAACTGATCCAGAAGTATCAGTTAATTTGGTCCTGACGTACCTGGAGTGTTATGTAATATATATATATATAGACATTTTACATTATCTACTACTCCACCTCTCCACTTCCACTTCCCCACCTCTCCACTACTCCACTACTCCATCATTTCCTTCATCTTTTTTGCCTATAAATAGTAAATGATATACATTTTTTAAGTAGAAATAATATTATTCTCTTTCTCTTTATTTTGCTTTATATTATATCATCTCTCTTTTACTTTTGCTATATATTATAACATTTAAGTTTTAATTTTTAATTTTTGTAATTTATCATTGTTAGATGGTCTTGACTCTCTCACCCAAAACATAGCTCAAATAATGGTGATGCATACGCTTGCTAAGATGTAATCACTAGTCCCTTTTATAACATAATCAATAGTCTCTTTTACGACCGATGTGGGATACATAACAATCTCTCCCTCGCACGATGTGTGGACAGGCAACACTAACACCATCTCTGTATGAATTTTGGATTCAAACTTGTTGGAAACTTTGGGTTTTGATATTTTATTAGATGATCTTGGATCTCTCTCACCCAAAAACTACAGGCAACACTAACACCATCTCTGTATGAATTTTGGATTCAAACTTGTTGGAAACTTTGGGTTTTGATATTTTATTAGATGATTTTGGATCTCTCTCACCCAAAAACTAGATTAAAAGGCGAGACATTCATTCACACGTATAATATGACTACCAATCTCTTCTACAAATGATGTAAGAAACCCCAATACGTGATATATATAAAATTCGTATTTGTTTTTATCGGCGAAATCCTTTTCAGAAGGAACCAATTATCATACAGATAAAATTTATCCGCTAACCTCAAACACATAAGAAAGTGTTCTAATCACTTAACTAACCACAACTTCATATAAAATTTGTGTTAGTAATTGGTTTAAACATACATTGTATTAACACTTTCTTTTAATAAACAAAATTAAATAAAGTGGTTTAAAATTAAATATATCTTTAATACAGTTATTGCACATACATATCTGATTTTGCATATTGAAAAATATAGGATCGATGCTGAAAGCACACCTCCTCATATAAAAACTTTATATGTTTATACCTGGTGAATATCAAAGTGCGTCTAAACCTTTTTATCGTGCATAGATTTTGGTCGAGTAACAACCCATGAAATCATTTTCTTTGTCAATCATTTCATATACTCGGTTTATAAAAGCTTAAAAACAAGACCGACTTAGGGAAGTTCAGAATGTCAATCATTTCATATACTATCTTCTATATAAAAAGAATGTACATTTTCATAATATCTATAATTTTTTTTAAAATATTACACATGCTGCAGCTCACTATCCTAAATATCCCAAACATATTTATACATGTATATTCACCATGTTTGTTTCAGTTTAAAATGTTGATACTGTAGATTTTTGACATATAAATTACACTATCCGAATCTAGAACTTTTAAAATTTAAACTGAAATAAACGAAGTCATTGTATAGCTAGTAAGCACTATGAATATATTTATTGGTAGTTGTAAGTCGTCCAATTTCGTGGTGATCCTTTATCTTGTATTATAGAGTAGTCGATCGATCTGCATGTTCGATCATATTCCTCTAGGAGCAATGCACCTTGAAAATTATTTGGTTGCTTAATTTAACTTACTCATTTCCAAGAGAAGAGAAGAAACTTAATTTTATTTTAATGGAAAAGGATCAAATGAAATTAAATATTTAGAAAAAAATAAAACATTATTAAATTTTCCCTTATCCAGGAGCCCCTATCATGCTGTTCAACCCATCCCTTCTATTCAATTATTTTGGGAAGTGAGGAGTGCCAAAACATGATTATGTACATGAATGGAATTTATGTTCTTTTTATGTGATGCTTGAAAAAATAAAGATAATACAACCCAAAAGGTGTAGTACTCGTTAGATATTTTTTATGATTAGGGGTTGGATGGGGCTTAGGGGAGCTCCGGGGTGATTTAGTTAATACTTGTATATGTTTCAAAATTAGAGATTTATTTAATGTAATTCTTAGTTTACAACATAATTTATGCATTCAAACTAGATGTGTACTTATTTTACTAGATTGATGACAAAGACTAATGGTGGTTAACACAAATTTTGTGATATTTAAATAACACAAATTAGATTTTTTAATCTCAAACATAAATGTATATATCTTTAATTTCAAAACGGAAGAAATAAGATATTTTTTTTGTGTGTGTATGTGCTTTTTTTCTTTTTTTTTTTTGTTGGGTGCGGGGATGAGGTTGGGGTAAAAAGGGTTCGTCTTTGAAGGTAGCCCCATCCGATCAGGGACAGTTACCGACGAAGGAGTTCAGAGATATTTTGTGTGCGTGTGTGCGTCTTGTTTTCCATTTTTTTTGTGTGTGTGTGTTTGTGGGGGGGAGGCGGTGGGCGGGTGGGTGTAAAGAGGTTCCTGTCTTTGATAGTAGCCCCATCCCAACATGGTAAGGGACAGTTACCGACTAAGGAGTTCAGAGATATGTATGTTTTGGGCCATGGCTTCAAAAGAAAAAAAACCTTAGAATAAATCATATCTAACTGTCCAAGTTAGATTAGATTTTTTTCATCCTAAAAAGTCACAATTATATATGTTATGGAGAGCTGGCCTCCTGATTGAGCTCTCCCATGTTTGTTGGCAACTATAAGATGGAGTTTTGTGCTTGGTGCTAGAATATGGAAACATACAAAGGATGAAGGACAACACATGCTCATCTCCCCCCTACAACACACCTTGTCTTCATGTCAACAGACACATCTCATCTACATAACCAAACCTTATGAACCAGCCCCTACCTGACTAGCTAGAGTACCAAAAGTACTTGTATAGATTACAGATCACATAGTTTCCTCTATCTCTCAACTTCACTTTTTGATATAAGCAACGGGTTACTCATTAGACTTGTCTATAATCTTTCTAATTATTTTAAGGCGTAACTCCAATAATTTATTTATTTTTCGGTCTAATCCCACAAAAGGATAAGTTAACATTTTTAATTGAGTTCCCCACCCCCGATATAAGTTTATAACTATATTAGGTTTTAGCTTCTTAAATGAATACATGATAAATTTTGGAATAAGTCAATTTACCTCAATATATGTCTCATCTTATACCACATTCATTTTAGGGTTGTCAAGTGTCTCATAATGTTTCAATTATTTTAATAAAAATAACTAAAAAATAAGGCATTTGTTAATCAAAAAACGAATTAAACAAATGATAAGACATACTGGCCGGAGCAGACTAGCTACAATCCCAAGTTTCCGTTGAAATGATTATCAAAACAATATGAAGGGAGCTAATTCCGCCCCATTTTGTGTACCTTTGGTTATAGTACTCTCACATTAAGAAATGTTATCAATACACTATTTTGAAAAAAATAAGCAATAAATTTATAGTATGAAAAAGTAGACAAGTAATAACTTCATTGAAATTTACAAATAACAAATACTAAAAAAGAACAAGTATATATGTACCTTAAAATGAGAAAATAATATTTTTTTTGCAAGTGGTTCAATTTGAATTTGCGATGGTACATATATAAATTAATCGTTTATAAAAAGAGAGTAATATGAGCTTTAATTAATTTTTTATCCATCAACACACCTCAAAATAAGCAAACTTTTGAGAAACCCCGACTACGTGGATTAGCACCATTAATAAATTAACATAGTTATATCTCGAGTCCAAGCATTTCACATTGATTTTTTTAATTTGCATGCGAGCCGTACCTTAAGCGCTTTCATTTATAAATTCAAAATTACACAGACATTTATATAATTATTTCTAGGGATGTGATGGCTTTCCTATACATATGCACAGAGTTAGCACAGTTGTTTATATGTTCAACGTAATCATTCAATCTAAAACGAGACTAAATAAGTTATATGGGTACTTTATACATTTGCTTTATGTATATGCTACTATGGTAGTGACTCTGGAGATAATGAGAGACACATTTGCTATAAAAAAAATTATTCCACTTTTAAGAAAAACATAATTGGAATTACGTGAAAAGCCAGGAGTGTTAAAGCCAAAAATGCTAACAAAATTTACACATCAAAGCAAGCAAAAACTTCCCACATTTTATATATGGAAATATAGAATGTCAAATGTGTGAAAAGTGACGCAAATAAAACTAACAAAATTTATATCGTTGCACAAGTGAAAGTGCGCAAACGAAAGTTTACGCGCTTTGTATATATTACATTGCTTTATTGGGCTCTTAACCCATTCATTTGGTCTTCTAAATTGATTCAACAGATTATTACATCAGGTTCATAAAAATTGTTATTTGAATTTTTTGCACGTAAATTTAGATATTTTATATGTTAAATATTTTATTTTAATTATAAATTTTATTCATATTAATTTTTATTTAAAATATTTTTGATTCATAATTTTTTTAAAATTAAATATAATATTTAACATATAAAAAAATTCATCTAAACTTACATGTAAAAAAGTGAATCGACAACTATTAGGAACCGGATGTATTACTATATAAAGTTGTTGAAGATTATTTACAACAAAAAAAAATTATAAAGTATTATTGTTAAAATTGTTATATCAAATATATAATAAATTAAAAGATTATCTACAACAACAAAAAAAATACAAAATTCCAACAAACATATATAAATTAAATAAGATTAATGGTCAAATAGAAATTAGTGTAAAACATAACTGATTAAATAAAAATTCTAAATATATTTAAGCCACAAATTTGGAGCATAAACACCACTCATCAGTCACCACAACCGTGTCGTTGTTATGATCACGCCAAAACAAAAAAGAGTAGTTGTCTTTTAATCCTTTGGCCAAACAACGAAATTTCCAAGACTCAAAAGAAATAATTCACCTACTCCACGTGTGTTACTTTCTCACCACCCCAAGACGACGTCGTGTAGGAAACTTTTCCGCCGCTCCTCCGCAGCTTACCGTTGAATCCAAGGCACAAAAGTACCGTAATTAAACCGGGAAAAGGGGGCCAAGTTGTAATTCGTGTCCCTTTTTCGTTGGAAGAATATAGACGTTAATATTACGGCAATAAATAAGAAGACTCTCCCTCTCCTTCTCCTCCTCCTCATTTATTATTCTCATTCATCATTACTCATAATCTCAACTTCCTCATCTTCTTTCTCTCTCTCTCTAAATCTCACTTTCTCTCTCTAAAATATCTCAACTACTCCCAGGGTTTTCCCTTCTTCAAGTAGCCGCTTGATTGAAATTGGCGAACACAATCCTTAGCTTTTGATGGTATGTTTCTGTATTCAATTGAATCTTACTGTTAGCTTTCATTTCATTTTATTTATGTCAAATTTAACTTGTTTTGATCCAATTAGGTACGTAGCATGATATTCCAAAAATGAAATTAATCCTCTAGACTTGAGCTGTGTGTGGTTTTTACTATGTTTGGCTGAATTGAATTGAATTCGCATTGATTTTGTTCGTATTTATTTTCTTAAATCCTTTCTCTGATCGAATTTATATATGTTTTTCATATATATGTTCGAATTCACACAGTGATATACCGGTATATTAGCTTTCTTATTTCTTGTTATGTACAAGATGTGTAAAGTCTGTAGGGGAAGATCCACCTGCCGCCGCAGCCAAAGTACCAAAATTTGCTACCTATTTGCTCTGCCCCCGGTAGTATCAGTGGTGGAAGTAATGTAAATAACTTTTATGCGCTAATACTGGCCCTTCAGCCAGTAATAGTTGTGGATCATCCCACATACCAATACAATTTGGCCTCCTTTTTAGTTAGATAGCGAATGAACGGTTATTTATGCGTATAGATTTATTGATGCAAATGATTTATGGTTATAATGATGTCGTTTTGGATATTATTTGTTAAACTATTCGTGTTGCTGTATTTGTAGCAGAACAGCCGATTATGAGTTCGAAGATAATAACCATGGTCGAAGATTGTCTTCTGTTTTAAGTGTCCAAAATGGCTCTTGCTGGTTTACACAACATGTCGGCGTCAAGATTATGTGCTGATAGTGATAGGCCAAGCAGCCAGGCATCCTCTCTTCTGCAAATGTGGCGGGAGCTTGAGGTTGAGAACATTTCAAGTCATCCCCAATTAAGGTTTCAAGGAATCCCAGTACAGGGAAGGGCTAATGAGCTCAATGCCGACTTCAGTGATACGTCTTTACCCGGAGGAAGTGGGCACAACAATGTGTATAGTTCAGTGGATTCAAATGAAGTTATGAATAAGTGCATGTCTCCAAGAGGCTTGCATAATGAAACTGATGATAATAGAAGTTCAAGTTCAGAATCTATTGATTTTAGTGAAGCAGAAAGGGAGAGGGTGAGAGAAATTTTTCGTGAATGGCAGAACAGTGGCCTAAGGGACCATACAACCTATGATTCACATAGCAACAACTATTCAAGGGCTCAGTGTCTTGGTGAAAAGGAGTGTGAAAGGGTGAGAGTTGTAAGGGAATGGATAGAAATGACCACTCAGCAGAGAGGCACATATCATGGCAGCAGAGAAGGACAAGATGCTGATATTGGTGAGCAAATTGAACGTGTTCGTGAAGGATTGGTTGTTGACAATTGTGAGAATAGAGCCAGAAGGACAATCCGAAGGCTGTGTGGCAGACAAGCTCTTCTTGATCTGCTAATAAAGGCTGAGAAGGAAAGAAAAAGAGAGCTTCAGGACTTGTTGATGCACCAATGTGTATCAAATTTTCTTTATCGTAACCGCATCCAGGTTAGTTATGCTTGGAGTTCATAACTAAAGCTCATACATGATGCGTGCTCCTTTTATTTAGTATTGGCTCTGTGTTTAGTATCAAGTTTATGCTGATTAATTTTGTCTCTGCCTCCTTTACTAGCTATCTCAATCTTACTTGCTTGTTTATGGTTAAAAAGTTATGAAATATATTTTTGTCTGTTCAAAGAATGTTTAGGAAAATCAACAATACTAGTAAAAAATATTGCAATAAAAAATTTATTAAATTTTTTATGAAGGATAAAAATATTACATCTTGTCATAGAGTAATTGTGTTGCATCTAGATGCTGCATATTTGCTTGATTTCTATATTCATAAATAATATTGCGTGATTGTTACACTCAATCTTCGATGAGCTTATTAAGAGGACCGTAGATCATAGTCGAATCACTGCAGAGTTCATTTTTTACACATCATGCCTTTCGTAGTATATAGCATATGCAGTTATGCTTTACGTATAGTATATTCTCATCACTTGGTCATTGTGATTAATATTTATGTTAAACTATACGCTTTACTAGCCCTGATGGGGTAATAATTTCTGCAGTCATTACTCAAAGGTAGATTCTTGCGGAACAAAGCATACATTCAGGAAGAGAAACATTCTACTCTACCAGCAAGTGAATTGGGCATTTTAAGACAAAGCCAGACGGTATCTGGTTTAAGGTACACCATCTTCTTGTTTTATATGTATAATGTGATGATTACGATAATAGTTTTAGTAAGAATACCACTAAAGAGCATTGCATTTGAGTTCTTTCTGGACTTGACCAGCATACCGTTGCTTTTATTCTAATTTTGGAGTGTATGTACCCTGTTGCTGCTTCTGTCTTCAGTTCTAACTGCTCTTTTATGTAGCATCTCATATTTCTTGTGGATGGTGTGGGGGTTGGGGGATGTGGTGGGGAGGGGAGGGGAGGGTGGTTTAATCCCCGAGCAAAGTGTTGTCAAATTGTATTATTGCAGTGTTTATGCTTCTTTGAAATATTGTCATCAAGACTCACTTGTTACGTGTGAATGTCACTTTTTGAAGCTTTTGTACTATATTATTAGGGTTCTTGATAAAACTTAGCAAACCTTTCTGCAGGGAAGGATTTCTTTCGTCCAATTTGGGTACTTCTGTTCGTGGTCCAGTAGGTGTGACAAACACCTCATCACCAGATGACATAGGCTGTCACGGAAATGGACAACTTCAATCAAATAAATCGAATGAGGATGTTCAAACTGAATTTTGTTGTCAGCCAGACCCCATTAGTGAGGAAACAGATACTAGTGTTTCTTATACCGATGACTCAGAAAGCGATGTAGGTGATAGGTCAGATCAGCAAGAATCTGCATCTCAAGTAGATGAAATGCATGAAGTTTTGGTTAATGACAAAAGAGAGCAACTATCATCCAGTATCGAATTTATTGAAAGGGGTGATTATGACAGAGAAAATGTAGTGGAAAGCTTGTGGAGAAGAAGTGAAGATGTTGATAGGACACACGAAACTTTGGGTATTGAAGGCAGTGGACAAGGTAGCTTTCTAGAACCCCAACAATCATTTTCACAAGAATATGATACTTGTGGTGATGAAAGATATGTTCATGGTGCATCTGGGGAGATAGATGAGTTAGAAGGAACCACTGTCGAGGATCTCAATTGGCAGAATATGTCTCTTGAATTAGATGATTGGCAAGAATCAGTTACAGAAAATGGTGATATTGATTGGGTACAGTTAAACGACAATGGCTACAATACATGGAGAGATGGTTCAGAAAGCATTGACGTGAATTCACGTTACAGTAGCCATCAAGAATATCATGTGTTATCACATAATGATGATAGAGAACATCATCACGTGGATGCTACTCGTGAAGAAGAGTGGCATGACAATGCTTTAACTGAGGCTACAAATAACTGGTCAGATGAACCTTCTGGTGAGGAAATTGCTCCTGTTGATAGGATTGATTCATCTTATTTCTCTGCTGATGATAATGAGCAGAATCTGGAACTCAGAGGACTTCAGAGCAGGTATACTACTTAATTGTATGATGTGTTGATGTTTTGCATTTTGTCCATTGACTTGATAAAACTCTTACGAATTTACATCTAATTTAATTGTAGACGAAGGGTTTCTAATCTTCTTAGAAGTGATTTTCGGGAGAGTCTAGAGCAGCTGATACAATCCTATGTTGAGAGGCAAGGTCATACTTCTGCTGACAGTGAGCTGGATGGAACATCATTCTCTCCTTCCATATTATTAGAGGAAGAACAAGAGCATCAAATTCCAGATCTTCCGGTGGGCGAGTTAGAAGCAGCAAGGAGTACAGAAGTGATTCTACCTTCGCAACAGCTCACCCCTTTGCAGACTACTTGGGGACAGGATTTTCCCATTACTAACAGGCAACAACCCCAAAACCATCAGAATTCACTACTTGTGAGTTTTTACTTCCTAAATTCAAAGTTTGGTGCTTATTTTCTTTGATTTTCTTAATTCTAAGCATGAAATTTTTGGAGCTTAAGAATTAGAATGGTTTCTTCTGTTGATAAATTAGTCCATATGGGTACTTTGTTTTTCTTTATGGCAATTCTCAGACATCATTCCAGTTAGTTGATGTAGGCTATAATTTCTGAAGTTCCAATGGATCACCAACAAGAGAGTTTCTCTCTTATGAGCTAATTATGCTGCCCTTACATTTGTTGTTTTTGTTTCTAAAATCTTGTCCACTTCTGTCTTTTAAATAAGACATTTCTAGTAGCATGAGTATGGTTGGATTTATTATCATGTCTCTTCAAGGCTCAACAGAGCACAATATGTTTTTCAGAACTAATTCTGGATCTATCATTTGCACGCATATAATTATATGGCTGATAATACCTTCTGTTCTGCTTGGACTTTAAATAATGCCTTCTCTTTGGGCTTTAAGGTCTACACAATGTTTCTTTATATGCGTGTCCTTTTTTTCCTTTTTTTGCACTTCATGTATATCATTTGAACTGAATCTGGTTGTAATTTTGAGCAGGAATGGGAGATCATTAATGAATTGAGGACTGACATGGTTAGGCTTCATCAGAGGATGAACAGCATGCAGCAAATGCTGGAAGCTTGCATGGATATGCAACTTGAGTTGCAGCGCGCAGTAAGGCAGGAGGTTTCTGCAGCGCTTAATAGGCAATCTGGATCAGAAGGTTTGTCTACAAGTTTTTAATTCCTTTCGTATCCCCTAGCCCTGTACTTGCATTGATTTGATATCTTCCTCCTCACAATCTTCTCATTCTCTGTCCTTCCATCCCTTTTCGTTTGGTGAATATTGTATTGTTTCTTGAGGCTGTGGAGGCAACTTCTGCAGTATTTCATAATCCCTGATTCTTAGTCCTTTTTTGATTTCCAACCTACATAATTCTTTAATTGTTTTCATGATACCAAATGTCCTTGAATGATTGAATGATTCTTTCTTCCATTTCTTTAAAATGATATAGAAGCTTGTAAGGGCAATTTGGTAATGGATGAATCTAAATGGGATCATGTGAAGAAGGGGGTGTGCTGTATATGTCTTGATGCAAATATTGACTCTTTATTGTACAGGTACGTGAACCTAACAACTCTGTAATACATTATCAAAGTACTATTCAACGCAATGGATGGTTGGGAAAAAAATTTATTTTTTATTTATTTTCTTCATATAATCTATTGTTATAGGTGTGGGCACATGTGCACTTGCACAAAATGTGCAGAAAATCTGGTCCAATGCACAGGGAAGTGTCCGATGTGCCGGGCACCAGTAATTGAGGTGATCCGTGCTTATTCCATTCATTAGCAGGGACGATGAGTAGGATTAAAGGAACGAAGAAGAAGAGCTATAACTTTTTTTTTTGAAGTTACAACTTGAACAGCAAAATCGAGGGATAATATTAACAGGTTAGTTTTCTAATATTTATTGTCTTGGATACTTATAAATTTGGGCTTTTTGATTAATCAACATGTTCGTATACATTTAACTTGTGGATTCATCTGTAATTGGAATAGCAGGTGGCTTGCCTTTGAGCCGTTCTTCAGATCAGAATACCTCTTGTGAGTGGATTTCATTTTTCAATCCTATTTCTTGAGTACATCCTCTCCCACTATGGTGGGCTTATACCGTTTTGGAGCACCGGCCAAAATCGGATGAAATCAAGGCAATCTCGCTGCTAAGGATCTGTTGTGGAAATGGGGTTCTTTGATTTGCACAAATTGTTTTCAGATTAACCAATCACTGAAATGTTGCTTCTGTAATTGTGCATGCTAACATCAAATTTAGCCTAATTAGTAATTACTCCACTGCTCATAAATTTTATTTTCACCATATGCCGTATTCCGTACGAGCTGTACAGTGACTGGGGGAGCCTTGATAATTTATTCTTGAAGTTGGTTTATTCATCTTGTTTAAGAACTGTTGTTATTAACCCTTCTGTATGTTTTGGCATACAGCCGATTAGGAGATGTTTCGTGCAATGTAATTATTTGCCATATACATTTCTATGACATACTACCATATGTTTTTATTGATTTGTATGTGGCATATAAAACATGTCCGAGTCATATTCCTATCCAACATTCAAGTTGTCTTCTGTTTTTTAGCTCAACGACATCCCCCTTTCCTTTTATTCCAAGCTGTGTCATTTTGAGAAATCAAATTATAGGTCAAAATAGCAATATATATTCCACCAAAACATGCCAGATCCCTATAGTATAATTTGTTTCAAATGCTGTAAGCCTATAATCAGAAAAACCTTCAAGTAGTTGAGAAGAAGATTTCTCGTTTTCTCTGCCTATAATTTGAATTCAACGTTTTCAGTATTTTATAAAGTCTTCGTCAATCATTCATGTGATAGCTCTAAAAATTTTGATGTTATATCCAGTCGCATAATCTTAGGCATAACATGTGGCTACTTATGAACAAAACTACCAAGGAACAGAATATAACATTAACAAATTGAAATTAAATTTTGCTACCCCATAACCAACAGTGCACTTTGACGTATTACGTATACACACTATATATTAGTGTTCGTATCTCGTGTGATTAAGGGATTGAATACTTGGTGATTTATAAAATATGGGATCTCTCTCATGTTAAATACGGAGTATTTTTCAATGACAAAATTGTGTTAAAGAGTTTTTGAATCGACTCGCTAAAGCTAACAACGTTTCACGAAACAAGCATAGTTACAACTGGGAATAGAATTAATTATGGACTGAGTCAAATACTTAAATACCTCTTACATACATATAGAAGACGTTTTTTTATTTTTTTTCTTTTTCAAAATCAAAGATAAAATTGTACAGGCAATCGAACACATGCACAAAAGTTCAATATAAATACGATAGAAACATATATACGCTTGCATTTTTAGCCATTGTTTCAAGTCCTTTTATTGTATGTTTGTTTCAAAAATTATAAAAGGTTCTTTAATTCTTCCTTTTCCTTTTTTTTTTGAAAAAAATTACAACAAGAAGATTGTAACCTGGTGGGTGGACACCTTGATTCTATAGCATAGCTTATAATTAAGTCATGGATAAGTATGAAAACATACTTGTATCCTATTTGAAAAATAAAAAATAATACTCCTGATAAAATACCACTTATAGTCCAGCATTACGAGCCCAGAAGAGCCTCATAATCAAATTTGGCAATGAATTTGTGACTCAAGTACATGAAACATGATGCTCCACTGAGTCTACCCAATTTGCACTCCAAATCGATGTTTTCACCAGAAACTCAAAATAATCATGAAATAACATAAATAAGCATCAGTCATATCAAAACCCCACAACTGAAAAGGGGAAATAAAACCATCAATTTGGAAATTTATAATAAATAAATATTCGACAAACTTGTAAAAGAATTTGTGTAATCATCAATATACATAAAAATCTTTAATTATTCACAGTAATCATATATGAATAGACTAAAAAATGAATATAGTATAACCTTGCAAGGCTACTTCCTTGGAGATAATTGATTTTGAGTTGGATGCTTCGACACAGTATCAGAATATCAGAACGAGATAACAATTCCTCCACCTTCCATATAGAAAAATTACTTGTGATCGACAAGTAAAAAATCCATAAAATGTCCCATAAAGATCATCATCTACTCCTAGGTCTTCTTCTCTTAGTTGACCTAGATGATGAAACCCTAGAATTATCAACACATGGTGGTGGTGATGATTCAAACAAAGCTTCCACCACCTCCTCACCTCCTAAAGTCTTTTCAAAGAATTGTAGCTGAAGAGGATGATGATCACCTGACAACTTTCTCTTGTGCAAAAAAACTTCTTCTTCTCCTTCTTGTCGACGACGTTTTCGCGGTGCCGGAGGGCAGCTCTGAGCCCTCGGAATCTTGTGCTCCTCGGATCTCGGAGTTCGACACTCGTTGAACTCATCATCAAATTCCAACTCCAGCTTATTGGCTTCACTACTACCATCTTTTTTTTCAGTAACATTTTCTTGTTTTTTGGCATGCTCTTCTTCTTCTGATACTTTCTGTTTATGATTATGATCATCCTCAGACATGGAGCTAGGAATAATTAGGTGATGAAAAATCAATAGAAAAGTAGAAGGATTAAGGAATAGTAAGTGTGGAGAAACTTAGGAGAAAGTCATGAATGTTGACAAATTAATAAGTATAGGCAGTGTGTCTATATATTCTTTCTTATCTTCTGAGGTTGATGTCTTCTCTCCTTTGCACTTTCATTATGTTGTTTTTTTCTTTCTTAATCTCTCCCTAGGTTATTTAGACTTCATTTATACCACATTTTTTAAATTTTATTTTATGTGGATCCCTATACTATAAAGTTTTAAATTGGTCTAGGCTTATTAAAAAAAGAAGAAAAAAATTGTTACATATTGATTAACATGCAAATTGCTTCTGAGATTACTTTATATGCAATATTAATTTACGTCGACACTCACGCATTCATTGTCACACCACGTTATGTTGTTATTTTTATGTAATTAAATAATTTTTTTTCCTTTTACAAGAAAACATATTTTTATTTGAAGTAACTCAGTAAACAATCTAAAGTAGTCTGTTAAGTAATTTTTTGTACGGCATATTTAACGTCCTTTTGCAGATTATGGAAATGAAAGAAAGTAATAATTAAAGGGCAAGTTCGAAGAAAGAAAATTAATACGTGCCCCGTCAGAGGACATTAGAAATTCGTACAGATCACAAACAAACACCAATATAAGAAATGAGAAGATATTCCGAATCGATGTAAGAGATAAGCCTTGTTAACGACCTGTTTTTCCTCATTTTAGTAGCAAGATCTAGTTTTAGCAGCCATTTTTTTTAAAAAAAATCCTGTCTAATTAAATTAATTCATGTGACTGCCTAATTTCTGCCTAACTTTATATAGTTTGAATATATTTTTAATCAAATTTAATCAGACATTAAGCATAATTTTACTTTTAAATTATACATAGCATTTTTAGAAACACTAATTCTAATTTATAAAAATAAAGAGAATAAACGGTGCGTAGACAAATGTAGTGTGTCCATTGTATGTATCTCACTCCCATTGTCCTATTGTACTGACCATGTCTCCTCTTAATTAATTTCTAGTATTAATATAAACACAAGCGACACTGTATGTAATTTAAGTCGTATCTCACCTCGATCTTTAATTTGTCCTCAAATGCATAGGATACCGCCGTTCTGGACTATGTCCACTCCTTTTTATTTTATGTATTTTCCATACATATACATATAACATAAATATATTATACACATACATATACATATAGTACTCTCTCCAATATATCAATGACTTTAATAATTTTTACATTGAAATAACAAATATCAATGTAAAATCTAATTTTACCCTTTTATGAGAAATACAAATAGATGAAAGAGTAGTAGTAAGATTAATCTCATTGGTCAGAATTTTTTAGAAAGATGAGAGGTATTAAGGTTATTTTTGGAAAAATATTAAATTATTTATCTTAAAAACTGTACATGACTAATAATATGAAATCTTAAATCTTTTTCTAAAAAGTCTATCATTTTAAACCTGCAGAGGGAATATATACGTTCCTACAAAAAATATACATGTACTTAATTGTGTATTTATTTGTATCATGCAGGCCACCATGTTGTTTTTTTTATCCTCCAGAGAATTGGAATGTTCAATCAGCATGTACACGACCTTGCCAGCAATTTATTTTGGAAGCATATATATTTTTTTATAAGTATATAATAATATTAAATGATAGCAATAATAGTAGTAATTGTTATAGAGTGGTTTACATGATCAAACTAGACATATAAATTAGAATAACGAAGTTGTGCTGTTTGATGGTACGTTGATGCAAACATTAAATATAAAAGAATATAAGATACAATCAAACGACTTGTCTTTTTTAGAGCGGCGAATACAAATTTAATTGTGATAGAAATATATTCGGATAACATTATGAACAAATCGAATCGGGTCGAATTTTCGTTAGCCTAAAATTAAAATTAATAATAATTGGTGAAGCTAACCGAGCTCCTTCGCCTTTTTTGCAAAAAATATAACAAAAGTTCAAACATAAACAGAATTTGAATTTACATGTATGAATCATATCATATTATACTGTACTGGTCATACTGCATACCCACACAAGTCTCCGGTAAGCAAATAAGCGCCATAACATACTCCTCATGAGTTGTAACTTGTAAGTTATAATACAAACAAGTATAATAAATAATGAATTGTAATACTTAATAAAAAAAATATATAATTTCACACAAATACACAATATACAATCACACGACAATTTTATCAAGAATTTAACTTCATGTTAACAAACCAAGAGCAGTGTTATTGTCCATAACATGTGGATAATAAATTACCCGACTTAAGTATTAACTATGAAAGAATTTTATTTTATTTTATTAATGGAATTAGTACGGTGGGAAAAATCTTGGACATTCTACAATATATATGTTGTCCCAGAATTTTTGTATATACCTGTATTTTATGTCGATACCAGACTAAAATTTTTTATACCAAACCGATCAAGACAATACTAGTTCAGTTTAAAAAAAATACTGGTTTTACCCATTTTTTTTAGCACCCCTACCGATAAGTGAGCCAAACTTGAACAAAATCAATCCAAAAAATAATGTGTTTAGGAAAATGAAGCTCAATTTGTTCTTAACAAATTAGTACTTTTTGTTTACTTTATATTCCCTCCATTTCTTAAAATGAGTTTCATCAATTTATAAATTTGCAAATATTTAAAGATAATATTCCATGCATATCTACCTCTAAAATTGGAAGTTATTGATTTAAGACTGAAACAGTGCTCTCACTTTATACCCTTACTAGTCTTTGGGGCACACATTATCCGTGTAATTAGAAATTAAAATATTAAAATAGTGCTTATTGAAGAAAAATATAGTAGCGAAAACTGGTACAAGGAGATCGGGAGAACAAAGCCCAAATTGTACAAACCCAGGCCAACCCGAACATTATCAATATGGCCCGGCACGAATATCATCGTAGAAAGTGGTAATCAAACCGGAAAAGCCCGAACTTGAAAACCGCCTTTGGTGCTTGGGTCTTTTTCCCACTATGCGGTAACGTTTTCTTTGTCTACAACAAAAACTCCAATTTTTACAACTTTGATGATTTCAACGATTTTCTTTTTGTCACCGATAACTATATATAAAACCATCATCTTATCTTGAGTTTACGTAGTTGAGTTAGTATGACTCAATTAATTAAATTATTATTTTTATTTTATTTTTTATGGTATAAAAAATTTTCATTATGTTTTTTAAACGCGAGTTATGTGAGTAGTTTTTTTATACCAAAATTTGAGAATGAGTCCAAAGTAATTAAATAAAAAGGATCAGTTTAAACCCTTAGAATAATATATAATAAAAATTACAAAATAATTTACCAACTAAAATATACAACTAATACATAATTAAAAACAATCACAGATAAACATTAGATACATAACAAAAAAAAATAGATCATACATACACAACTAAAATATGAAAGCATTAAAATTCAAAACAAAAGAGTAACAACTCACTAACAAACACATGATTATCATAAATATAATAGATACAAAAATTACTAACTAAAAAAATCACATGGATAGACTCCAAAACCTACACAAATATGAATAATTTTTTTTATAATCAATATAAATATTCACATAACTATTTATTAATCAAGTATTTATGTTTAAGATAAATTTTAATTTCTTTGTTATGTCTAAATGGTCAAAAATTATATAAATATAATACATATTTTACATAAATTATAACAAAATTATATAAAACGATATAAAAAACGTATTCGTGCTTGCATGGTCAATAAAACTAGTATATTTATTTATGGCCAATAATATAACTGTTGAAGTAACTCCCATAACATTTATTTATTTCTCGTTTTCTATTTGTTTTTATTAATTAAGAAAAAAAACTTTGATCTATGATCCTGATCTAGGACGACCCACGATACCCACAAATTCTGAAATTTGACAAAATAAAAATAAAAATTACCCTTTCAAATAGAATATAATAGCATAATATGAATATTTTTGTAAAATAGAAAAGAAAAAAGATAAAATGAATTATAGTTATGATTTTTAAAATTTTAATAAATTATCTCTCATCCATTGCTAATTCTTTTATAACTAATCACTAATCATCATCTTTAAATATGTATGTGATAATTTACTAATATTTTAATATAAGAAATAATCATAATCATATGAGATTTTTAAGCTACAAATAGCGCAACATCAATTGAACCAGATTATAGGTATTGCAACGCATTTTACCTAAAAAATTAAAAAAAGAAAAAGACTTATCTACTTCAACCCTCCGTCTCTTTCCTTTTTGTTAATCCGTAAATATATTTACAGATAATTTATACATCAAATATATAGAGCGCATCCTCCTTACTAATCAGACATATTTAGAAATTCTGTTCCCACCAAACTCCATGATAAGCTGAGAAAGCTACCCCGTTGGAGTTTCAGCTAATCAGCTCCGTATCTTCGTATGTTTTTTTTCGGTTTGCATTTAAAAGTTTAGACGAAAGAAAATTCTTTAGTTTAGGGTCAGGATATGTTAAGGTTTTTTTTCGAGTGTCAGGGTATGTTAAGCTAAACTTCATTCATATTACTTTATCTTTTGATCAATTTTTAATGTGATTCTGCTTCGCTTAATTTTATTACTTTCGTCTTTAATCTATCCATAATCATTCACTTAAATCCTCTCATTTAATATTGCCAAAAAATTAAACATATACTGCTTATGTGACTTTATTTAATGAAAAACTTGTTTTTTCATATTATATTTATATTAAGAAAAAAAAGAAAAGAAAATGAATCAACACGTATACTAGACTAGAATGTTATGGAGTGAGTTTCCTTTATATTGTCATTTTTTTTTAAAAATAAACATAACACGAAAAAATAAGTTTACTCTTAAGAAAAAAGTCACATAAAGAGCATATATATATATATATATATATATGTATATATATGGTGTCTGTCAAACCAACAAGATTAAATTAACCTATTCTAAAATATTTAAGTAATACAGCGAAGTAGGATCGTCTCCTCAGGGAATGGTGAATTCGTCTCTTCTAAACAAGTAACCAATGAGGGTGTCTCGATTTAATTTTAAACTACTAAAATGTCAATAATGAAACAGAAAGTAATGTTAGTGCAATATTAGCATAAGTGTTTGTAGAAGGGGGGGGTTGAATACAAACACCTAAAACTTTTCGCACTTAAAAACTTTATATGGCTTATTGAAAACAGTCGAACAACCAGAAAAACTATATGGAATGAACACACAGATTCAAGTTAAAATAGTTATATTATAACTCGAGGTTTTTCTGGAAATCTGTATAATCACAAATGTGATTTACAGCTACAAATTATGTGAATAAAGTTCACAGCTTCTCACACTCACTAGCTTCTAATATTCTTTGAAATATCTCTCTCAAGATCTATTGCAAAGCTTCTCTTTAGTGTTTTGTGCTTCAGTGCTTGTTTGATCTGTTGGATGGATTCAATCAATCGTTATTTGTGTAATGAGAGCTCCGTTGCTTATATATTAATCAGTGGGTTGAAATCACGTTCTTGTGACGTGCTTCTCTTCTCAACTTAGCCGCAAGTATGTCACATCTAAACTTTATGTGTCAGACTGCTACAAACTTTGTTGCTGCTTTTCTTCCCCTGATCTGTGTGCATTTAATGCGTGAGAATTCTCATTGGACCATTAACAAACTTCAAAAATATCTTTTCAGTTAATATTTCTTGCTTCTGTAACACGTTACGTTGATTTCCGTGTAAGAACTGATGACGGATGTATGCTATCACAACGATCCACTGACTGCTAGCCCTGACGGACTTTGATCAGTGCTTCTGGATCCCCTGATGGTTATTGATTGGATCAGGGCTTCGTCCTTCACTTGAGTTATACTCAGTGCTTCTTGACCCTGATGGTTATAGCTGACGGCATACACTGATGACTTCCACTAATGTTATGTTGGTCATTCTCCCTGACAGGTTACCCTGATGGGTTTGCCTGACACTGATATGTCCCGAAGTGTTTCACTGACGGATTGGTCTGCCCTCGTCATACCCTGACAGGTTCCCCCTGAGGGGTTCCCCCTGATGGGTTCCCACTGATGGGTTCCCACTGATGGGTTCCCACTGATGGGTTCCCACTGATGGGGAAGCCACTGATGGGTTCCCCCTGATGGGTTCCCCCTGATGGGTTCCCCCTGATGGGTTCCCACTGATGGGTTCCCACTGATGGGTTCCCACTGATGGGTTCCCCTGATGATACTTAATCAACGTAACTTTGATTTAGAACTTTTGATGTGCGGAATACTTCGTTTGCTTACAAGTAGCATCAGACATTCTCCTTCACTTTGTCAAGTCCTTTGAATGTTCCTGTTTTCTGACTTGTCTTGTGAAGTTTATTAACTATCCACTGATGAATAAACTTATCATCAGTGGATGCAAAACTTGTGCTGATCTTAAGGTTTATAAAATACACTCAAGTATTTACAGTTGCACAATTTATTACATAATCATCATCATCATTATTTTATCTCTAACAAGTAACAAGATCAAGGAAATTCTAATAAGAAAAAGCTGTAGTCAAGAATTTCGATCCACCTTGGTTCATGCCTTGATCATCAATGCAATAGTAGTTCAATAATTTAAGAATAAATTGATCATAATAATGACAAACCTGCACATTACCCATCTTCCTTAATTGTATGGTAATAAATAAAATCTCATAAATCACCTCCAAATCAAAATATAATCCCCGAAATCTCGCAAGATTAATATTCCAACAACATTAAGAAATATAAAGACACAATTCAAACAAATCAAACACACACCGGGTTTAATTTAATTAGATTATTTATTTTCACGACACTATCAGTTCTAAACCAAGAAAATCAATGATGTCGATTGCTACGTTTTCAAAACACACAAAACCTTGTTCATTTTGACTAGCTGTGATTAATTCAAGAATATTAAACACTAACCAGTAATTTAATAACAAGAATTAATCTTAATATAATTCAGAAAATAAATAAATACTCATGAATTATTGTGCATAAAACCAATTAGATCTCACAAGTTGCAAGAACACAAGGTTCCAATCAATTCTAGACTAGAATAAAGAAATTAGCAACTCAACATATTGAAAAACAAAACGATTCATTAATTTATAATATAAAAGTTTACCGAAGGAAAATATGAAAAACTTCAAGAGGAAAAGTTTTGCCGCTGCTGTCCCTTTTCCTCTCCTGTACGCTAGAATTCATCCTGCTTTTCACGCTAGAAGAATTCTTATACCATCCTGTACCAAGTTTTTTATACTAATGAAAGTCTCCTCCCTTTTTTCTCATGTACAGTCTCATAATATAACTCAAAGTCTACTACAGATGGAGTCCCAATAGAAAAAGACTAAAATTTCACTTCCCTAAAATATAGGAATTAAAAGATACACTTAAAATCAATTTCTGGAATTTCAATTCACAAGCAGCGGTCCATGCCACGTTACTTCCTTCAAGGTTATCTCCAAATGCTTTAGAATTCGGCACTTCATTTCCTTTTTATCCAAATTCCTCCTGTTATCAAACACTAGCACAAAATTCCACCATTAGCATAGATTTAGCTAAAAATTAAACATAAATAACAATAAAATTTCTGTTAATTATTGACTTATCAATATATTGACAATATTGAACGAGAGAATTTAAGTGAAGACTTATTAATAGATGAATGACTAAAGTGACAAAATTAAGAGAATGAAGAACACATTAAAAATCAACTGAAAAATGGAGGGACATAATTGAAATTTTGTCCCAAATATATACTCCCTCACTTCTGGAAAAAGGTCACATTTGATATGAATATTAATATTATATATTTGATTAAAAAATATATATTTAAATAATAAAATTTTCTTATAAAATTATTTATAAACTAGATTTTTTTTATAAGAATATTGTAATGATAAAATTTAAAGAATATAACACTAAGATGAAAAAATTAACTAAATTTAATTCGAGATTATGTAATATGTATTTTTTTCTCTATATTTTTGGCTTCCCTCGTGGGATGAAATTTTCCCAAGTATGTGTCGTTGTTGACCCTCCGGCTCCGGTCTCTCTTTATTTTTACTTTATACGGTTAAATCTCGATAAATTAATATACTTGAGATTAAAAAAAAATTCATTTAATGAGTTTATTTATCTATCGATAAATGAATAAATTATTCATTTATTGATAAATTAATATTTATTATCTTAGAAAGAGTTTTTAATATAAATATATACATTGTATGTGATAATAAAAATTAAAAATAATATTTGAATCTAGAAAATTTCAAAAGTTTTAGTAAAATTTAATGTTTCTAAAAACTAAGTACATATACATAGTAAATGAAAAACAGTCTTTTACCTATATTATTTGAATCTAGAAAAACTAAATATTAATAATGAATGTTAATTTCCCTAAAAACTAAGTTCATGTTATCTAACAAATGAAAATTTTTAATTTTACCTATAAAAGTTAGATATTTGAAAGATATATTCAAAATACAATATTTTTCTTCTCAAAATTCTTCTCATCATTTAAAAGGTGTAAAAAAATCAACTTTAACCGATAAAATCTATAAAAAATTAAGGATGAAATTCATTTTGGTTTAGGTAGGAAGAAAAACAATTAACTATAGATGCATTTTAAAAAGAAATAATTATTATAAGTGTATTGTAAATGGAGGAAAATATTTGGTTTATACAATATATATATATATATATATATATATATATAATTTAGTAATTATTACTTTATATTTTTATTGGGCCTTTAAAAATTTAATTTTTTTTTATTATTACATGTATTTAGCGAAATTATTACTTTAACCTATTGATCCAAGTCGAGACCAAATATTTTATTATATAATCAAGTTTATTATTTTATCAATTATTACTTTATCTACGTTTAATTGTATCTCCTTTTAAGTATTACTTGTTAATCAATGTATGCATGTGATATATATATTCTCAAAGTCCATATCATCAGAACATAATGCATGAGTCTGGTTAAATAATTAATGCTGACTTACAGCAGAAGTCATGCTGCATGTTCCTTTTCCTTGCATTCTTGAAGATTATTGCGTACTCACATGACAATTTCCTCCGTTTCTGTTACAGACTTTTCAAAACGATTAGAAAACTTTTTAATAAATAAAAAATTAACAGAATAGAAAATTCATAATTTTTTTTATTAAGTTGCATTGTTATTGAGTTTAATATTGTAATTTATTGTGTTCACAATTTGGAGTGTCATTTAATTTATAGCATTTTATATATACTTAAGTTTTTCATGCGTTTCTTGTCATTTTTATAAGAGAAGTGCCCAATATTCTCTCTGATTCTTTTTATCAATTCCTTAAAAAACTCTTTAACAAGAAACGAACAAAAAACTAAAGTTTAGCTGATTTTTTTGCTCCTTTCTAGCCAAAAACAACCGGGAGTTTTTTTTTTTTTTTTTTTAACGTGAAGTTATTTTAGGTTAATTACTGTAATCCGAAGTATACTCAAAGATGTCGTCGAGGATTTAAAAAAAACAAACAAAAACAAAGTCGAGCAAAGTCGAAATGAACGAATTTTATATATACTTATTGTTAAAGTTGTAAATGAGTCAAGTATCTTATTTTATGACTTTAACTTAATTTAATAAGAAATTTATTGAGTTAAAATCATGAGTTTCGATGATAAGTCTATATCCAAATTTAACTTAAATAGTTAATAGCAAATACAACTCATACCAAAAGATTTCGTTGAAAGTTAAAAGAAAATAGTGCTATGAGGTGTCGACGAGTAAATAAAAAGAAGTATTCTATTTAAGTTAACGTGTTTCATTAATATATTCAAGTCGAATATGAATAATTATAATATTCAACTCTACTCAATAAAATTAACGTATAAATATAAAAGCTAAAATTCTACTCTAACTACTAATTTGTGTCAAAGCAATCTAATTTGTATCTTGTGGGATATATATACAAATATGCTTAAACGTTAAAAACTAAAATAGCAGAAGGGTGGGAAAAGATGGAAGAAAAATAAGAGGAAGTTTAAAAAAGGGAGCAATTAGTTACATGAGTTTGTGAAGATACGAGCTGATCTCATATATGATGAGATTGGATAGCGCATCTTTTGTGATTTCCAAAATAGTGGGGATAATATATATATATATAGAGTAGCATACCCATTTTTTATTTATTTAAAATTTTTAGTAATTTACTATATCACATGTGTTTTACACCTTATATGAAGGTAATCATTCTTATTGAGAATATGATTTGATTATATTTTTAACGGCAATCGTTACATTTTTGAGATTTTGTACTTTTGTAATTATAAACATGCAATTGAATACGCCCACAGAAAAAGGTAACTACTAATAACATGTGACAGAGAAGAATAGACTTACCAAATACAGTTGACTTTCAATTTACTATTGTAAAATTCAATTTCTCGTATATAACATGTATAATATTTTTCTCAAACAAAAAGTGCCGTATTTTTTATAGAAACATAAAATAATGAGAAAAAAATATTTTAGTACTTCATGGAAGAAAATTTTTTACTCTATTCAAATAAGTGTTTTACATTTCCACATTAATACTCTTGATAGAAACTTTAGTACTCTTGATGATAACTTTAATATTTTTTATAGTAATTTTGTAATAATTTTAATATTTTTGATAGAAATTTTAGTACCAAAGTAGAATTAAAGAAAAAACATTATTTATTAAAATGATATTTTGTATGTCAATACATACTAAATGATCATTGTCTCTAAAATAATCCAACTTGAATCATTCTTTTATTTGAAACAAAAAATTAGTAAATAAATTTTAATATTCCATTTTGTTTACAAAATTAACTTTATATCGTAAAGTAAATACCTTTCGCAGGATAAACTCTATTAAGTATATGGATCTCTTAATAACTTTTGATCCGTAAGTTTTAAACAATAATCTCATTTATAAAAAAAATAACATTATTGATAGAGCAAAAAATTATAATATTAGAGAAATAATTGTTATTAAAAAATATAACTGTCACCAAATACATCAAGTACCACTAAAAATATAATTATCCTGATAATATAATTTTTACCAAGTACCAATGATAATATCAACTCCCTAAATCCCAAATTTTTGTAAAATCCTAAATTTACTCTGTTATTCGACTGTTCCGACGTTTATTTTACTTATACTTCTCAAATATTTCTCCTTTTCGTTACATGACTATAACTTACAACCACTTCTATTTGACTTTGTCATGTAATTGTCAATTACGTCAAAAATAGACTACTTCTATTTTCAAACTAATTGACAATTACATCACAAAGTCAAATTTTATAAGTAAACAAGTAAAATTTAGCAAAGGAAAAAAATTTTACAAGTAAAAGTAATCTACAAGCTAAACTGACTAAACAGCAAAGACAATCTGTTTATTAGTCATCTTTTCAAAGTGCCACGGCCATACTTTCTGCAACGGGTACAAACAGTATATCTAACCAAACACTCCACCAATTCTCTTTTTGTATAAATACTTTTTTCCCACCCTCCTTTCTGTAAACTTTAAACCTTTGAAGTGGGTGCTTGTTCTTCGATTCTTTTTATTTTCCTTATAATGGGAAAGTCACATGTTTTTTTTCTTGTCTCTGTTCTGTACTTTGTTCCTATTTTTCATGGAGGAGGTGTGTCAACTATAGTTGCCAAAAGAACCACCCCAGATGGATCAGAGCAATGGGGATATGTGCAAGTCAGACCCAGTAAGCTAAATTTCATTAACCACTTCTTTTAAATAAAAAAAAACCTGTTTGTTAGTCGGGTACTCGAGTTTTTCCGATTAATCTGGTATGTACTTCTGTCGAGTCTTTTCTCGGGGTTGCGAATGGAATAGATTTTTATGGGCTTTTTTTTTTTTTTTGGATACACAATGTTCTAATCATGTTGCTATGTTTTTTTTCTTCTTGTTGGGTGGAAAATTGTGTAAAAAACAGAAGCACACATGTTCTGGTGGTATTACAGAAGTCCTCAGAGGACTCAATATCCAAACAAGACATGGCCTATAATCCTTTGGTTGCAGGGTGGACCTGTAAGTATTGATCCCCTTCTTTTTAAAATTTTTTTAAATTCCTTCTAACTTCTATAGTTTTCAATGGAAATAGCATAGGAACATTGTAAACACTGAAATTGTATTTCTGTTTTATTGAATTTGAAATATTACATTCAAATGCACTTGAATTTGTGTGTTTTATTATATGAATAGGGTTCTTCAGGAGTTGCTATTGGAAATTTTCAAGAGATTGGACCACTGGATGCATATTTGAAGCCAAGAAACTCAACTTGGTTACAAAAGGCTGATCTCTTGTTTGTGGTAAGAATTCAAAATCAATTATCATAATCTTTTATATATATGTATTTAAAGGTCTGTCAATGAGTCCAATCAAATCGTATCATGCTTTGATATGTGCTATTAATTTTGATCATAAAACCAATGAATAATTTTGTAACTTCTTATTATTCACTTATAGAATCTTTTACTTCCATTTTCTTGTTGTAATTTTCTTCTTTTTTTTCTCCTCCATTTTAATACAATGTAGGATGCCCCAGTTGGGACTGGATACAGTTTTGTGGAAGATGAAAATCAATTGGTGAAAACTGATGATGAAGCAGCAGCAGATTTGACTACATTGTTGATCAAGATTTTTAACAGGGATAAAAACCTTCAAAAGAGTCCTCTGTATATTGTAGCAGAGTCTTATGGAGGAAAATTTGCTGTCAGTCTTGGATTATCAGCTCTCAAGGCTATCGAATCCGGAAAATTAAAGCTTAAACTTGGAGGTAATCTTAATCTTAAGTAGCATAATCAGTTAGTTTGATAAAAATAGAAATAAAAAGAAATTACCCAGATGGTTAATTTTCACTTTATTAAAGATCATATTTGTTAATGTGTAGGGGTTGCATTGGGAGATAGTTGGATATCACCAGAAGATTTTGTGGTAAATATTTCTTGATTTAATTTTATTTCTGAGTTTTAATATTATCAATTGGATTAAATTTTATTGCCTGGATTTGCAGTTCTCATGGGCACCTCTTCTTAAAGATGTTTCCAGGATTAATGAAAGTGGTGTTAGGAAATCACAAAAGTATAAATTTCATAACATCTTCAACCAAAACCTAATTTTTTTATTTTAATGTGCGCGCGCGAAATTAATGTTATAATATTGATGTTATCTAATGAAAGAAATCTGAAAACAGGCTTACAGAGAAAATCAAGAAGCAAATTGAAAAGGGTCAATTTGAAAATGCTACAAATTCATGGGGTAAACTCGAGGAAGTAATTAGCTCCAGCAGTAACGATGTGGTATACACATTAACATGCCCTTTATTTGCCTTCATTTTATTGTTCGTTCAGCAATATTTTTATGTCTTAATTTGATATGTAATTTAAAATGTTACGACATTAGATAAATTATATCGTCAGAATTTATAATTTTTCAAATGAAGCCATGTAATTAATTGTTGGTACTTGCAGGACTTCTACAATTTTCTGTTAGATTCTGAAATGGATCCTGTATCCTCATCAGCGACTATTTTATCGCCTGGATTTGGAATGAAACGATACTCGAGATATCTCAGCTCGTTGAGGTCTTCTCCAGGTGGTGATGGAGATATTGATACTTTGATGAATGTTACTATTAGAAAGAAACTCAAGATTATACCAGATGACGTGGAGTAAGTTTCTTCTCTATTTTGAAATTGGCAAAAATAAATAAATAAAAAAATAAATTCTGTTGAATAGTATTCGAAGGATGTTAATATTGTTTACAGATGGGGAGGGCAATCAAATCTTGTTTTTACAACCTTTTCGGGCGATTTTATGAGGCCGAGGATTGATGAGGTATGCAATATTGAGTTGTTGGTTTTGCATATAAAGAATTCGAGTTCATTTATGAAAGATCGAAAGTACTATTCTCCGTTTTAAAATAAAAGATACGTTTTGACTTTTTAAATTAAAAAAGGACAAATTAAATTTTAAATTATTATCAATTTAGTTGATTATAATTGATACAACTATTATATTTTTAAGTTTTATAACAAAAACTTTTGATTACAATATAATTTGCATAAAAAACTTTTATAAATTTTATTAATTTTAAAATTCAACGTGTCGTCGTTTCACAAAAAAAAATTAAAATATATCTTTACTTTTAGAATAGAGAGAGTAAATGTTTAGTTTATAGAATTGAATTTAATAAAACTCTCAAGTCGCAAGAAATTTATAGTTCAACTGTTCTAAATTATATATGAGAAAGGGTCACATGTGTTTTTTTATTTTGATTGATGTATAGACACCCACGAATGCTTTTCATTTTTTTTCTCAGATCTTATTTAATTTATTTTCTTTGTTTGTCTTTTTTTTTCCCTTATATATGTTTTTTTAATTTTCATGTAGGTCGACCAGCTCTTGGCAAAAGGAGTCCATGTCACTATATATAATGGACAAGTAAGGTTCTCTTCTTATGTCTTGTTCTGTATCTCGCCCTCTTCACTTTATTAAGTTATAAATAAAGTCTTCTAAGGTAGAATTAAGATATTTCAAGATTGTGGCCAGGAGTGAGTTAATGTAGGCCCTGTTTCTTTGGTTTTTTTAGCTTGATCTCATATGTGCAACCAAAGGGACTGAAGCATGGGTAGAAAAGCTAAAGTAAGACAGCAATATCTCTAAATTTCTATACCTTTTGAACGGTAGTTGTTTATAATATCGATATTTTTTTTGATGTTGTAAACGAGCTGAATCGTTTGATAAATTTAAAATTTATTTGGTTTAACTTGTGAAAACAGAACTTTTTAATTTTCACTTAAAAAAATGTTATTCAACACTAAACAATCTCATTTCAGTTATTCATCCTTAATTTTCAACTAAAATTCAGATGGGAAGGACTAGAGACTTTCTTGGGCATGGATAGAAGTCCAATATATTGTGGAGGCGATCAAATCACAAAAGGATTCACCAAATCTTTCAAAAATTTACACTTCTATTGGATTCTTAAAGCTGGCCACTTCGTAAGTTTACTCACCATCATACTCCATTATACACAAAATGTTTATGACTCTATATGCTTCAATGCTATATTGGTCAACTCATGCTACAATAACAAAGTTGTTACTATTATTATTATTTTTTCTTTCTAACTACTACACATGGGTTGAGATTGATATGTTCTTACATATCTTCATTGGAATCTATACATTGATCCACCTTTTCACACTTTCCCAAAAAAAGTAAGAAAAGTGAAACACAAATGGTATTCTGTTGGTGAAGTGAGTAGCAAATATATTAATCTGATTCTGTTGTTGTAATTGTAGGTACCTGTTGATCAGCCATGTGTAGCACTGGATATGGTTGGCAACATTACACATTCTCCAGCTGTTACCAAATAGAGGAAAATGCTCGAAATCACAACTGATAAGTAAATAAATAGATAAATATATATACACTACAAAATAGTATTTATATTTATTTATACATATATACAGTCCATTTGAATTGGAGATACCGGCATAGTCAAATAAGGAAAGTATCCAAAGTAAAGATATGACCAAGTTGTGAATTGGGATTTTCAGAAATATATCTGTAGGGCTGGGGCAGCATTATTTCATTGAAATAGAGTTCTTTTTTTCTTCCTTCTTTTTAATTGATTATTGTAATCCTTGACGTTTAGGTTAATTTTAGATAGAAAGAGTTTATGGACTGATATTTTTAGGACCTGTTTTATTTAATTTCTTCCCAATTATATATATTTTTTGGTTTACATGGCAATGGATATGGTAGTGACGATGGCATTATCTTAAGTGAACAAGATAATGTTATGTTTAACTAACTGGATTGAGCTAATGAGATTTTAAAAACAGCAATATTGAATTTTGAGCACAAAAAAAAAAAAAAAAACTGAAACAAAATGATATGTATTTAACCTACCAATATAAGTTCTAGCATGAAAATTGTGACAATATTTAGACCGCTAACATGATTGAATTTGCAAAAGAAAAAGGAGGATGTGACCCAACACTATGACCATGACATTATAGTAGTAACCCAAACAAATAGAAAGTCCCAATGAAGAAAGGTGCATGCCCAGCTCTTTTCCATAACCGCTCTATTGTATTTGTCTATTGTACTTGAATACATAGAGCCTGTTTGGGAACCACTAATTTTAAGCAAAATTATAAGTTGAATAGGTAATTTTATGTTTTTACTTATAATGAAAAGTATTTGGCATAAATCTTGTCTTATAAGTTAAAATTTTGGTTAAAAATACTAATAGCAAATCAAATAAAAAGTTGAAAAGCTAAAAGCAACAAATTATTGCTTATATTTTAACTAATAAGTTATTCCCAAACAATTTTTTTTAAATATCTTATAAGTTGGTAGGTTTCAGTCGGTTGACAACTGACTAACTTATATGCGGTTCCCAAATAGGCTTATAAAACTATTAGTGATATTGTCACACATAAAGAAAAACTTTTAAATTGTAAGTTACATTTTTATACGATAATTATAACCGTTAAGCAGTTACATATTTTAATTGGCACAATGTACAAAAACAAAAGAACAAAATTGACTTCAATTTATTTAGCTAGAAAAAAAAGAAACAACTGGATTAAATTCCTAAATCCTAATCTTCCACGAGGTTTTGAATTTGTTAGAAAGAATACAATGTTACTCGTATAATGTAGTAATGGCTTGCAGGTTGCAGTTAATATAGAAATGAGACAAGTTAATGTATACTCCATCTGTTATAAAAAAAAAAGTGAAATTTTAATAATTTATCTAATATTTTTATAAAGTCTAAAATTAAAATTTAGTTAATTTTAATTATAAAATGATTAACATTACAAAATAAACTAAAATTTTAACAAAATAAAATCTTTATTATATGAAAACATTGTAAAACTCTTTTACAGAATTTTAATTTAAGATTTCACAACTTAGAACAAAATGAAATGTTACTCTTTTTTTTAGAATAGAGTAAGTATGAAATAATAGACAAATATATTTTAAAAATTTAAAGAAATGTTTCAAGTCTCCAATTGTAATAACCATTATAACCAAATTGAATATCGGGCTTATAATTTTAGCTCAAAAAACACGAGTATCTCCGTTGAGTCGGAATCAAAATTTAATGGTAGAGATTAGGTTAAAAATTTAATTGTAACAATTTCTTAATTGTGCAAAAAAGAAAAAAAAAACGTTTGTTTTAAATGTACTTCGAAATTTCCCTAGCTTTAGCAAAAAAAACCTTGAATAACAAAAAGTCACAAATCTAAATGCACCAGCCAAACAGATCGCTATTTCTTGAAACTCTATTTATTTCCTTCATTTCAATTTCCGCACATCTCTTCTTCAAAGACGATCGCATAAACAAAATGTCTTCGAAACAATTCGATAATGGTACCGAAGGCGACGACGAGAGAGAAGAGGAAAGAGATGAAGACGAAGATTCTGAAGAAGTAGAAGAAGAAGATGAGCCGAGGTTAAAGTACCAGAGAATGGGCGGTAGTGTGCCGTCGCTGTTATCCACCGACGCCGCCTCTTGTATTGCCGTCTCCGATCGTATGATCGCTCTCGGTACTCACTGCGGTTCAGTACACATTCTCGATTTCCTTGGGAATCAGGTCAAATTCATAGAGGCTCTCACTTTACTTTTGAGTATGTTTTGTTGAATTGCTTATTTTGCTTCACAGAGTTTGGTTTTTATAGCAAAACTAGTTGTAGCGCCATTATACGGGAGCTTTGATAAATTATATGTTCTAGTTACGGAAGCTGATATATATGGAAGTAATTGCTTTTCTAATTTCTAGATGCTTATGATTAATCTGTAACTATATATCTGATGTGACTTAGTTATTTTGAGCTTTCATATGTACAAGGTAACTATCACCATTCAGTGTTTAACATATTTATTTCAGTGTTTAACTTATTTTCTAACTTGTAGATTGACTTATAAGGGCATGTTCTTTTCGTACTTTTTTTTAAAAAAAAAAGTTAATTTTTAACTAAAAATTACTATTTGAGTGCTCATTTCTTACTTTTCTGTCACTAATTTCTTACTTATTTTCAAAATATAAGAAGCAAGCACTGTTTGCATTTTACTTTTAAGTTTGAACTTTTAATTTTTAACTTTAATTCATAATCCAAAAGTTGGGAAAGAATTGGCCCAAGTTATTTTTGAGAAATACTGATTTTTTACTACTTAGGAAATGACTAATAAGTCTTTTTCAATGAGTTTGCTTGACTAAATGAAGGACTAGTTCACCCCTCTATTTTTGCTACATGCTACATATCAGCCTCATATGTTGAAATATATTTTCATTCAAAATAAAGGAATGAGTCTAACTGACCTATAAGTCATTCAAATTAGAAGCAAATAGTTAGGAATCGTTCCCAGACAGGCGCTTAAATCGTTTTATGTTCTTATAAGTCATTTTAATATAGAAGTCATTCCCAAACAGACCTTTTGTCTGGGACTAGTAAATTTTAACTGGGAGAAAATATGAGAAGAGAAGAACCTTTTTCCTTTCCCTCTCACTTCACCTCTAACATGAGGAGAAAGTAAATTGCAAGAAAATAACAATAATTTTGTTCATTCTCTCCTTTCTTCATCTTATAATACTCAAAGTCAGAACTAATTCTTTTGCTCTCCTTTTCTCAAAGACAACCTTCGGTTTCTTCTACATTTCTCTTCTTTCTCTTACTTTGTAAAACTGCAAGACAGTGTTGATGGTAGTCTGTCTGGCCAAAATAACTTCGTTTGCATATGCTAAAGATGACTTTTGCACTCAGCACCACATTATGTTTTTTTTTTAGGTAAAAAGCACCACATTATGTTGATGAAATCAGACACTAACTTTTCAATAATCTCATAAAAACTGTAATGATCACTGGAATAATGTTATTTAACTATAATTTGCTGTGTGCCAATTATAAGAAGAAACTGTATAATATGGTTAGATAGATTGAATACTCATATTCAGAGAAAATTTAGATTAAATACTTAGACCAGGGTGAAGGTATAGTAACTGATATCAGTATGAATACTTTTCTCAACATTCATATTTTCATATGAATATTTTTCTTAACAACCTGATTAGATTAGTAGTTTCTTAACATTCATTTCGACTGACTTGTACTTCGTAAAATACTTTAAACATCATTTATTTTCATATGTCAGATTTTGCTATTTATGGTTGGGTTAATGACACAGTTATGGAATTTTGTGAACTTCGACCGAGTGTTGACTTTCTAACGTATAGGTTAAGGAGTTCCCTTCTCATACAGCTACTGTCAATGATCTTTGCTTTGACTTAGAGGGTGAATTTGTTGGTAGCTGTTCAGATGATGGATCTGTAGTAATAAATAGCCTCTTTACCGAAGAGAAACTGAAATTTGATTATCACCGCCCCATGAAAGCTATTGCTGTAGACCCAGATTATGCCAAAAAATCCTCAAGAAGATTTGTTGCTGGTGGTTTAGCTGGCCATTTGTATTACAATATGAAAAAGTGGATTGGCAATCGTGACCAGGTCAGACCTGCTTTTCTTGCTTGTTATATTTACCTTATGAGGATCATAAGATTTTCAAATTTCCATGTTAAATTTTTGGTTCAGATAGTTAAAATTATATTTTTTTAGGTCATTCACTCTGGCGAAGGTCCAATTCATGTCCTGAAGTGGAGAACAAGTCTGGTTGCTTGGGCTAATGATGCAGGAGTGAAAGTTTATGATACTGATAATGATCAGCATATAACATTTATTGAGAGACCTCGTGGAAGCCCACGCCCTGAGCTTCTGCTCCCTCACCTAGTTTGGCAGGTCAGTTAGAAAATTAAAATGCACATTGTATGAGTAACATGTTAAGTGGTGCAATTGCAGTCATTGCAAGCTTGTAGTGACAATCAATAAGCACTGTAGGATCCTAGTTGTAACACTGTGTACCAGACATACTATAAATATGCTGCTCTTTTTAATGCTTGGTGATTGCTTACTGTTTTCTAATCACATTCAGGATGATTTTCTTTTGGTCATTGGTTGGGGAACATCTGTGAAAATTGCATTGATTAAAACTAATCAGAACAAGGGTACAAATGGGACATATAAGCATTTATCAATGTCCAGAATGAACCAGGTGGATATCGTGGCATCTTTCCAAACCAGCTATTACATTTCTGGAATCGCTCCCTTTGGTGATACCTTGGTTGTTCTAGCTTACATTGCAGGAGAAGATGGTGATAACGAATTTAGCAGCATTATTCCATCACGTCAGGTGTGCATTTCTATATTTGACGTATTCCAAGTGTAGAGTAATTTAAATTTTCATCCTGCACAGAGTTTCCAAGTTGATTCCTTTGCATATTTGGATGCTCTTGATGGTTCATTCAGATGTCTTAATACAGAGCTCATCTATTTCCTGCTTCATATTTAGATTGCTGTATCTTTTAAAAATTCTTAGAAAAAGTTGCTTTATCTCATATATATTTTTATATTGTTACATTATCTCATATACTTTTTATTACAATGATTAACTAAAATATCTATAGAGCTTACACCTTGTGAGATGGGACGTCATGCACCATATCTTGACATCTCTATTATAGGATTCGTATTGGTTTCTAACTTTCAATTTTCTGAAAAGTGAAAATATGATAATATCATTTTGATATAAAACGAACATTTCAAAGAGTCCCAGTGAGCGTGCTTCAGGACATGGTACTTAAGTCACCAAAAAAATAAAATAAAAAAAATAAAAATTGTTGATATAATCCAAAATGCCCACAAAAATTTCTTGTTCTTTCACGGTGTATGTCTCGTCCTCGAACATCTTCCATCTTTGATTATCTTCGCGTCCATGCTTTACTTGAGAAACCTTCTAATATTTCCTTGGCTTTCTGTTTCCCCTTTACATAGTGGAATTCTACTTTTACTTTATGAACTTGTTTATAGATGATGGTGGCATGCTTTAGTTGACCCTGGATTTCTATATACCAAGAGGAAGTAACAATATATTCTTAGATCTAAAATAGCTACACAAAATATGGCGCAGGTAAATGCTCAGAGGCCAGAAGTGCGTGTAGTCACATGGAATAATGATGAGCTTGCAACAGATGCACTCCCAATAAATGGTTTTGAGCATTACAAAGCAAAAGATTATTCCCTTGCTCATGCTCCTTTCTCGGGTAGAACACCCTTGCATATATATGGGTTTTGCATCATAAACCGGCAAACCACAATAATTTATGTGTCTCTTGAATGTAGGAAGCAGCTACGCAGGTGGTCAGTGGATGGCTGGTGATGAACCATTATACTATATTGTCTCTCCTAAGGATGTAGTTATTGCGAAACCTAGGTAAGTAGTATTTTCTATTTCTATCTTTCTAATTTATTTTTTTTATTATATTTATACATATTTAAAAACACACACATGCATATCTGATGTGGGGATTTGCAAGCTCATGCTCTTTCAGTCTTGTTTATGTGTGCTTGTTATGATGTATAAGTTATAATTGCTCAATAAAGTTTGAACAAGCATGATTTGATATTGATTGTCAGGGATGCAGAAGATCACATATCTTGGCTTCTTCAACATGGATGGCATGAGAAAGCTTTGGCAGCGGTTGAAGCTGAAAAGGGGCGCAGTGAACTTCTTGACGAGGTACTTTTCTCATTTGAACTTGTTTACCGATAGCCAGTGGCGGATGCAAGATTTTAGCGTAGGGGGCCAACAAATTTTAAATGTGGAATAAAAACGAATTTGTTAATGTGATATGTATTATAATTAAAAAAATTATTGAATTCAAAAGATTCACAATATTACTCTACTATTCGTCAGATTTCGGTCCGAAGTTTATTATATTATAATCCGTTCCAAAATATAATACTATTCTAAAATCAGAATATTTATTATATTCTAAAGATAGAAAAATTTATACATAATGGTAATCTTTACGCACTTCATAATATTCATTTCAAAATTATTAATATTAAAATACTCATTTAATTTTAAAATAATAAAGTGACATATTACCTACGTTGTACAAAAGAGTTTCATTTTAATTTTTTGCGAATATTAAGGTTGCATATTTGGTTGAAATTTATTCTACAAAAGATTAGTTTTTGTAAAGAAATTGTTTGTAATATTCAATTAATGATAAAATAAGAGTATTGGAATGATAAATTCTAAAAGTAATATATTTATAATAAAAATATTACACAAATGTACCAATTTCAAATTGAACTCTTTTTAAAATCAAAAAAGTGTATTTTTAATTTTAGAACGATGAAAGTGCTCTATATATAATTAGAAAGAAAGAAAATGTTTAGCAGGGGCGTAGTCCCCCCTGGACCTACACTAGATCCGCCCCCCCCTGTTGATAGCTATTTCCGTACATGTCACCCCCTGATGTTTTGAGAATCAACTTCGAGAAAACATCTTCCTTTAGCCGGATGAAGTACATTCCTGAATGGTATTAAATAATCCTTGAATTTTGGTTATGATATCAATAGGTGGGTTCAAGATATCTTGACCATTTGATTGTGGAAAGAAAATATGCTGAAGCTGCATCTTTATGCCCTAAATTGTTGCGAGGCTCAGCATCTGCATGGGAGAGGTACTCTATATATAAATATATCTCTCTAGATATAATTAAACAGAGATTTCAAGCGTGATACCTCTGGCAGATGGGTTTTCCACTTCGCTCATCTCCGACAGCTTCCTGTACTGGTTCCTCATATGCCAATAGAAAATCCAAGATTGCGAGATACTGCCTATGAGGTCATAAACTGTAAACTTGAATTATCCTTTAGTTATTTCTCAAATTTCAAAATTTTAGGACAAGGACTTAGTTGCTCTTTGTATGCTTACAGGTTGCTCTTGTAGCTCTGGCTACAAATCCATCCTTCCATAAAGATCTCCTGTCTGTTGTTAAATCTTGGCCTCCTGTTATTTACTCTGTAGTGCCCCTCATATCAGCTATAGAACCTCAGCTTAATACTTCATCCATGACTGATGCACTCAAAGAGGTAAAGAGAGACAATACCCTTCTATTATTTTATTTTATTTTATTTATTTTGGATTTTGTTCATTATTGCTTTCCTTTATTTAGTTACTTCACCATGTCAGGCATTGGCAGAGATATATTTAGTTGATGCGCAATACGAGAAAGCCTTCACACTTTATGCTGATGTAAGGGCTCTCATGTACATAGATTACTCAAGTCACTTTATTACTTCCAACGTAGTCAATATTCTCCCCTTCCACATTGAATGCTTGTTTCGTTTATATATTACTTACTATTTGTATGATATTGCAGCTTATGAATCCAGATTTATTCGACTTCATTGAAAAACATAACTTGCATGATGCTATTCGTGGAAAGGTATGCTCTACCACCAGAATGGGTTTATATCTGAGTCAACCTATTTTTTTAGAAGTACTTTTTGGTGATATTTCTTTGATATGAGAATAATTTGCATTTATTGTTAAAGCAACACATGGCATCAGTTCTCTTTTCTATTTGATAGCTAAAAGTTGGTTAATATGCAAAAAGGAACTTCAAAAGCCACTTTTATATATATTATCTTTATACCGATTTGCTTGTAGTTGATTCAATATAGTATTGCATGAGTCTTTCACTTGTTACCTTTGTATATTGCAGGTTGTACAACTGATGAAAATTGATTGTAGAAGAGCAGTCCAATTGTTGATTCAGCACGGGGAGTTTATTGCTCCATTTGAAGTTGTTTCAGAACTTATTGCTGCAAAGGATGACTGTGACTTGAGATACTTTTTACATCTGTATCTGCATTCACTATTTGAAGCTAACCCTCATACAGGAAGGGATTTTCACGATATGCAGGTATGTCGAAAGAGAGTACTTAAGTCATGACTTTTACTTGTCCTTTCCGGCTTTTACCTTTATGGCTTTATGTAATTTTTTAACCTTTTATCAAAACTCTTGTTGGACAATCTGTCAATCTCATCAGATTTGAGTCAAGATTTAAAAATAACCTGTAGGAGTCATAAGTATTCCACAACCTAAGCAAGAATTATTTAACAACTCAAGTACCTTCAAACCTATAGTCACCCTCAAGAACTATAAACAGGTCAATATTTTCAAACCCCGACAATATTAATTCAGGTTTGTGACTATCTATTCAGGAATGTATTTTCTATATTACTTTTCTAAAACACATGTTCCCTGCTATTTTTATGAACTATAAACAGTTCAATATTTTGGCATGCACACAGATCATGTACATGCATTGATGGATATCCTTTGTTCATTTAGTCATTCATGCATTCTCTAACACTTGCCATTAAATGACCGTGATAGGTTGAGTTATATGCAGACTATGATCCAAAGATGTTGCTTCATTTCCTTCGTACTAGTCAGCATTATATGCTTGAGAAGGTTAGCTCTTTAAATGTCTTGAGAACTCTTTTGTCCCATGATGTATATCTTTTGATGCGTGTCCCTGTAATTTGATCTCAGGCGTATGAAATCTGCGTTAACAGAGATCTGTTGAAGGAGCAAGTTTTCATACTTGGAAGAATGGGCAATACCAAGCAAGCACTTGTAGTTATTATTGACAAATTAGGGGACATTGAAGAGGTATCTTCATTTTTTAAAGTTATTTCTTTTAGAATGTTATCTGTTATTATTTGAAGCTCATATAACCGAGGAATACTTAAATGACATGTGCAGGCAATAGAATTTGTGAATATGCAACATGATGATGACCTTTGGGAAGAATTAATCAAACAATGTCTTCACAAACCTGAGATGGTATAATGTAGGATATTAATTTCAAAGAGAAATGCATGCAAATATTTGCGATGAAGCAATAAATATGCGTATCTTCTGTTTGCTTGTCTTCATTCAAATTCTTTTCCTCTAATTGGTAGGTAGGTGTGCTGTTGGAACATACTGTTGGCAACCTCGATCCACTCTACATTGTAAATATGGTTCCCAATGGCTTGGAGATTCCTTGGTTAGTTTCACCTTTGACATTTTTTTTTTATTTTTATAATTGTTATAATGGGTATTTGTCTAATGCAATACTTCATTTCCTTCAGCAATTTAAAGTGTGAACTTCATCTTTTTCAGACACAATCATATGTGTGTGTGTGTGTGTACAAACACTGATACACTTGTATTGATATTAAGTTTGTCATATTCCTGACACAATTTTGTGAGAAACTTTGTTGTATATATAATTTTTATAATATAAATTTTGTTTCTACTCTACTAGATTTTGTTGTGTTCTGTTTGTGTTGCACACTGGTTTCTGAGCTTTTCCGTGTTCCTTTTCCCTCCACTATTACAACATACCCTTATTCGTGATTTGGAATACATATATCAGGTAATTTTCTCATTGGATAAAGTATTGTATATGAAGTATCTGCGGAATGTGCTACACCAACCACTTATTAAATCAACTTGTACTTTTTACTGTTACTATTAATCATTGTGGAAGCAACTGAAGCCACTACCTACAGGATGTACACTATAACATGTGATTAGTGTAATTAGTTAGAAGGTACTGACTTCTGAGTCTTCTGACCTTTATCTTGACTTAATATAAGATCCTTAGCATATTATTTACTTGTTTTGTGATTTTCTTTCAGTCTAAGGGACCGCTTAGTCAAAATTATTACAGACTACAGGACTGAAACTTCTCTTAGACGTGGGTGTAATGATATTCTTAAGGTACTTTCATACTTCTGATGCTTTTATTGTGTTGTCACAACCACATTCATCCACATCTCATAAGCACGCAAAATAAATAGGCGCCACCTACCCGTATACTTCTAGTAAACTAGTTATATATCCTGACTATGATGTATTACTGAGTATTTCAGGCCGATACTATTAACCTGTTGATTAAATACTTCAAAGAGGCAAGGCGTGCCATCTACTTGAGCAATGAAGAAAATGAAGTACATGCAAAGAGGGACGACAGTATGACGTCTCACTTAACGGAGGGATCACTGAACATGAAAAGCATGGAGGTAAAGTCAAAAACTAGAGCGGGTGGAAGGTGCTGCATGTGTTTCGATCCCTTCTCCATACAAAATGTATCGGTCATTTTGTTCTATTGTTGTCATGCGTATCACACGACATGCCTCATGGATTCTGCCCATGCTGTTAGTGACAAGAAGAAGCCTGTGGCCGATTCGCAGGAGTCTTTATCATATTATGAATATGAAGATGGTGATGCTGATGAAGATGACATAACCTCGTCAGGTGTCCCCCAGATGCGATGTATCTTGTGTACTACAGCTGCAAGTTAGGTATTCTGAGAGAAAATGTTCTTGTGCAATATTTCGTGTGGTGTTGGGTGAAAATAAGCTAAGCCTGCTATTTGTTTGGCTTTCTTATGTTTGTCTCACTTGGCAGTTGCTGTTGTAATTTTGTATCATTTATTTTCCTTCCAAGGCTGATTAAAGTATTTTCTGGGAGGTCCTTGTAATTTTTAAAGAATGTAGTCTATACTATACAGATTATGCTTGTCGAGAAGGTGGGTGACGTTGAAAAAACAAAAGATGCTGCTGCTATTGTTATATATCCTGTGTTTGGCAACAGTAATGATCTCTATTGGGGCTAAAAATTGAAATGAAGTTTCCTTGCTATCGTTCACATATATTTGCTGTCTAAAACCTTGTGATTATACTTCAACAGCTCTTTCATTATAATTCCCACCTTGTGTTGAATCTGTAGTCAATGCCTTCGCAGGTGTTCAAAGAATTCATGCCATTGTTTACTTGCTCGGCCTTCAAATTACTGGCAACTTCTCAAGTTTATGAGGGTAACTCTACATTGTGGAGTTCTTATCATTTTAGCAATTCTTCGGCTTAGAGCATAATCCACAATAGGTAATTTAAAATTTTAACTATATAACGCCAAAATAAATAAATAAATGAAAAGAAAGCAAGGAAAAATTACTCCGTGATTGCATATTAGCCCCTGTTCAGTGTTAACTCTAAAATTTCCTCAACTTGAAGCCTCGCCTTCGCTATGACCACTGGCACTCTTCTCTCGGCACCTCCGAGGTTTATAACTGAAGTATTAGCGATTTAAATGCCAGGTTGACCACAATTCTTTGCGTTGGGTCTGGTATTAATTGTTACTTGATTTTTATACTTATAAGATTTTATAAGAAAATTATGTAACTCATTTTTATCAAATATACCAAGTATCATTTCCTCCATCTCATATTATTTGCAATACTTTTCTTTTTGTATATTTTTAATGGTATTTTTTCTCTTTAGAATATTTTAATATCCAATAATTAATTCTTTCTTTCTCTGTCATTCCTTTTCCTTGTAATTTGACTTGCTATCATCATATATTTGTACTTCCATATTTCTACATTTCAAAGTTCAAACCCTCTCCTCTTTAGGTTTTTTTTGAATAACATAATAAAATTCGTACACTTACATTTGCTAGAAAGTCCTTTTTTTTCTTTATTATTTATTTTCTAGAAAAATTTAGGTCCAAGGCAAATGACTATAATATTTATGGCCCAGTGGGCTTGTTTTTTCATACCCAAACTCCTCAAGTGAACCACACTGCTCCACTCATCCTACAGTCCTACCTCCCCCGTCGTCTTACCGTCGTCAATAACTCGCAACAGCAGAGCTTTTGTTGCGCCTGCAACCAGAAGATGTTGAAGGTGAAGCGACTGACTTCTATCACACCATCTGCAATTACTACTGCTACTACGAGAACAACTTCTTCTTCTTTTAGAAGGTTCTTCTTCTTCTCAGATAATGAACAAGACAAGCTGAATCTTTCTTCTCTCATCCCTTCACACCATCCTTCCCACTGGACTTCCATTCGCTTCTTCGATTTCTACCAGGTTTGCTCGATTTCCCGTTTACCCCATTGATTATTAGTGATACTCCCCCCATTCCACCGAATTAGTCCGAGTTTGAACATGTGAATTGATTCATTTTTGTTGATACAATTATTATTGATGTATAGTATATGTCAATGAAGCATTTTAGACTAACTTTAGATTCATATGAGTTGATTTGATTTTTTGACGACATTATTATTAATGCATTGTCCATCAAAAGTACGGTTGATCGTAAAATTTGTTATTTCTGAACTGTCAGGAATCACACAACTTTTGATTACAATGCCGTGAATCTGAAAAAGGCCAAATTGATAGATTTTATGTGAAATTCAGGGGGTAATATCCAACAATTATAGCAGTGCCCCTTGGTTCCTTGGGGACCAAGTGTCTCATAAATGTTAATGTTCTGTATTTAGTCCTGTGTTTCCTTTTATTTCGATGTATTGATTGATGAAAGTCCATCTGGTTACAGCTTGGAAACAAAGCTGCAATTGAGAAGGAACGAGCTCGGCTGTATGGATTCCTCCCCCATAATATATTATTTTGTGGTGACCCCTTATGTAGATCATGGATGAGTTTAATTTTTATATGTGATTTAGGGCAGTGCAGATGAAATGAACCGGGGGTACTTTGCTGATATTTCAGAGATGAAGCAACATGGCGGCAAGGTAAGGATGAAGTATTCCATAAATTTTGTGAGCTTATTGTTAACGTACTCATATGTTACAGTTTTATGATGTATTCAATTTAAATTATGTTGGAACTTTTTGTGATTGCAATTTTGGCAATATTTTGTTTTGAAGATATCTGTGGCAAATAAGAATATAGTTCCCGCAATGGCAGCTATGAAGTTTCCAGACATGGAAGTAAATTATTCAGATGGTGCAAACCTTAAGCTGCCTTACAGGTTTAATGGAAATGAAGCTGATAATGACAGTACAGGTGTTCCGAAGGCATCCCTAATGTGCCTTTCATTCCGAGCAAGTTCGCAGGTTTAAGAATTTTAATCAATATACTTATCACATAATAATTTTTTCTTCTTTTATATCAAGTAAATTATCTCTAACTGTTCTTTATACATATAATTTTTTAGGTAATCATTACTCTGGTAACAGCATCATGTTTGCGTTATTAGTTTATTACTCCAACCACCTCATGTTCCTGGTTTTTAGTATCCCACATACTCTATCTGTAGGCTCATAAACAGCCTCATCTTGCTAGTTATGAAACAAACATGCGTAACTAGGTTAGACCTTAGTCAATTTGGCCAAGTATATCTTGTGAACAAACCAACCTTGTCCTGGTAGTTGTAAAACTTACTACATGGAGGTCCCTTTATGATTCACGGCTATATAAGCCAATTAATACAAAATTTTGACATTTTTTGGACGGTGGAAGGAGTGCATAATAGTCATTCTTTCTTGTTTAATCATTTTTATTCCATCAATTTTGCTTATAAAACTCAGACCATTAAAGTAAACTAATTTAAATATGAACAAATATATTGTAATGCATTTGCAAAATAACTGGAGTTCTCAAAGTTCATGATCTTTTAGTTGTTTGTTCTGCATACTTCAACACCTATTGGAATCTGACTAGAGAGTATCACCGTACCAGCGTGTTCCTGATCGCTGAGAATTTTGTGATCTTTGACAGGCAATGGTGAATTCTTGGAGTACTCCTTTCCTTGACACGTTCAGTAATTCAGAGAAAGTTCAGTTGTATGAGGTATACCATGTTTATTCGAAATAAAAGGTTTTAGTCCATTCTAATTACCTGTTCAAATCTGATTATGAGGCTCGCACTTATATTATTACCTAAATAATTTTCCTTATTATATATTAACTTCATTATATATTTTAATATTTGATAAAACAGATCTATCTGTTCAGTCAGTTGATCTCAGTTCTGTCTTTTATCATCAGTTCATAGAGTTTTGGTATATATGCTTATAAATCGGATCAATGATTCAGATCAATGATTCAAAGTGCTGTAATATAAATGGGATCAATGATTCAAAGACATATTTTGAACAAAGTTTCACATTCATACGTCAGATGCTTCTGGTCAACCTCTAGGTTATGTCTAGGGTGCTGAGGAGCCTATGGAGATCGTCTTCTTTTATGTTCATATTTATATGACACTACATGTGTAAAAGGCCTTGATTATATATAGGCAAATGGGGCAAAAGGAGCTTAATTCACCACTTCGCCTGAAGCTAAGAGTAATATATATGCATACTTAAAACCACTCTGTGAGCATTGAAAGATCTCGTCTCTCTTTGTTCATATCCTCCGAAGGGTTTTTCATGCTAACACTTCCACTAGTTGATATAATTACGATGCATATGCCTCATGTGGTGAATATATTGTACTCCTTTAGTTCCAACAGAAGTTACATTTGAAAATAAACTTTATTTCACAAAAAGAGTTATATTTTCTAATTTTTTATTATTATGCTAAAATTTCTGAAGTTGTCTTTCACAATTTTATTGTGTTACATAACTTATATGTTATTCAACAAATTATAACCAAAAAACTTATTTTTTGTTGGTGTAAATTTCAAACAAATGCAACCTTAGTGTTTTGCCAAATATGTAAATGTAACTCTTTCTATGAATGGATGTAATATTCTATTTGCATCTAAAATAAGTTGAGACCTCTAGATCAAGATTCTCATAAAATCTACACAGACCTAGTATCCATTCTTGCAAAGATTTTGGATGCTATAGTCCATCTCACATTATGTTGAGATCCTTACAACTTAGTTCACGTCATATATATATATATTTATGTGAAACTGTTATATTGTGATATCCCTACATAAATCTCTGAAGTTTAAGTGGGTATTAACTAGGGTTTACAGACTACATGATCATACCAGGCACGTTTAGACCTATCTCAAATCTAAGCGCGGCTCAGTCTTCTGTCTAATAGTGAAAGACTAAAAGCACCTAGAGATTATCTTACCCCACCATAAATCAACCAACAAGTTCAGACAGGTGCTTTAATACTCATACTAATAATAATGTGAAAACCTTGTTGAATATTTAACCAAGTCCACAACGTACAACATGAGATTGGATCCGTACATAACTACAACATATTGTGTTCCTGTTAGTCACCAACCATCGCTTATACTTCTAAGCAAATCCATGAAACTGTACATTGCTTCTTTTATTAGCTAAGAGATCGTGTATTTCTGTAATGTTGAGGAATCTATTTTGAACTTTTTAATTTCATAATTATACTAAGAAGTTTCGCATTCAGGTTTCATTTATAGACTTGTGGATACTAACGCGTAATCCGATGAAGAAACTACTTCTTAGGATGATGAGGAAATCTGACCCTAAAGAGAAGCAGGGTATGATGCAAAGACAGATCGTTTATTCTTTTGGTGACCATTATGACTTCAGAAAACAACTCAAGATATTGAACCTTCTTACTGGGTACCAAAAATTTCATCTTCAGATCTTTGTCGTAATCAAATTAGTTCACTGAAATTGTTTTGTTCTCAGGTGAATCTCTTCATTGTTCGCATTTGACAGGTATATATTCCTGCTAGACAAATTTGGTAGAATAAGATGGCAAGGTTCCGGATTAGCATCAAAAGAAGAGTTGACGTCTCTTTTGTCTTGCACGTCACTTTTGCTGGAAGAGGATTAACATGCTTGCATCATCGTAACCGGGCGAATATCACAGATTTTTTATAACGAAGAGTTGATCAAGTTCGAGTGCAAAGAAAGTAGAGGCTGTATAACCTAGACTCTAGTCTGCTTCACTTTCATTTCCAGCATCCTACTTTTTATTTAAGATTTTTGGGTCTAAATTGGTTAAGATCTTTGAGATGTTTCGCCCTTTTACTTCTTCATTTTTTGTTTTTGTGGCCTCGTGGGGTACTGGAACTTCATATATAAAGGTCTCCGAGTGAAAACTCTGGTGTCACAGAGATCTTGGAATTGTAAAAGGAATCACATTTTTGTAATAATGTCATACAATGAATTGCTTATTTACACAACACAATATCGCATGGTAACTTGAATTTCTTTCGTCAATACTCAGTGGTGCATCGTTTGATAATGTAGTACATACTATTCATTTTACAATGTGTGGAATCATGTGTATGCCTCTGCAAATTTATACTTCGCGTCTGCATTTTGTATGCGTATTTAGGTGGCGCTCCACATGCCCCCGGCAAAACTTATTTGGTTCACACCAACGCAGGAGAGGAACGATAAAAGTCCTACACTACCAAGTGCCTAAATCCGTTTTCGCTGTCATTTTATCCTTATTTTTCGCCTCATTTTGTCCTTATTTTTCGCTTCATTTTGTCCTTATCCTTTATTAATTCCGTTTGCGTCTTGGGCGCATTATTTTTCATTTAAATTTGTCTACCGTCTTCTCCTATGTAACAAAAACTTGTATCTGTTTCAATTTTACGTCGCTAACGATAGAAAACCTTGGTTTTCCAAATTAAATACAAGATCTGGAAATAGAGTACTCCATCTATTGCACAAAAAGAATAATATTTGAATTTCGATAAATATTAATATTGCATGTTTGGCTAAAAATTGTATGTGCAAAAAATAAGTTTTTTTCATCATATTTGTTATGAAAGCTTAATTAAAGATAAAATTAGAATATTGTAATTATAAGTTTTAACCTTCTGTTCAAAAAAAAAAAAGAGTAACATTTATACTTTTGACGATTATTAATTTTGCATTTTTGACTACTAATTAAATATACAAATCATAAGATTTTTTCATGAACTTTATTATGAATTTTTAAATTATGATGAGATTTATAAGTTTGTAATTGAAAGTTTTTAAATTTATCGCAAAATAACAAAGAAAATTAATTTTCAAACGTAATTCTATTTTGAAACAAATTTTTTTCTCAAATATAACTTTTTTTTGGAACCGATGAAGTATATTATAATAACAATTCTGCAAATATTAGCTTTTTTAATTAAAAAAATTATTCTTAAATGTTACTATTTTCTTAATAACGGAGGAGTAATTCAAATTCAAAAATCATCTCTTACTCGGAGAAACTCCACATGCCAAGTAGGTATAACCGTATATATTTGTAGAAACCGGCTAATATGTCAACCTTAACAGAACTTCTTTGAATATTCACAGGGTCCCTACGTCTACCAATATTACTTGCAGTTTTGATGTGTGATTGCGGAATAACATATGTTTGAGACTTTTTCTTCTTATTTATTTTTACTTTTAGAAGATTTGGTTATTAAATTTGTAATTTCAACCCACCTCCACCTGTTGAGAAAGGGTTGAGACATTATTTGTGTCCCATCAATACGTTGTCATCTACTGTATTATATTTGATTGTTTTACTATATGTTTAGGAAAATCTAGTTTGATTTCTTGAAGTGGGTATTTTGATTTATATTTAATAACGTTGATGCAAATTTTGTTATCAGAAAAAGGCAATTACGCTTTAAAAATCTTTTCTCTAGTATTGAAAATTATGATAAACTGAGATATATTTGAAAATTTTGCCATATATATAACAATAGAAATGAGAATCAAATTGATCCACAACTAGGATCAAGATCAAACCGGACCCTCATATTTGGTTTTCTACGCTAAGTTTGGTTTACTATTTTTTTTTTCTAAATTACTAAACTCGAATTCCATAGCACTCATATTAGATTTTTCACCTTTTTATGTGTTAAAATTTAAAATGTTACATTGGAGTAATTTAAAAAATTACACAGAAGCAAACCAAATTTAATATTACCTCTTGGGGAGAAAATTAGCGAGTGGTCTCCCTCTCTGTCTTTAGGTTTAGTATCTTAAGGAAAGGGAAAAGAGAGTTTGACCGATGTCTTTTTCATCCCAAAGATGAGAAAAGATAGCAAGAGACCCACAGAATAAACTTGAAAATTAAATAATTGAGCACTTGGCTTTTGCTATAGTCAATTGCGCAGTCAGAGGATAAAGAAGTTGAAGTCATTTCTTCTCAAAGTTCACAAGATGTTATATTACACCCGCATAATATTTCATAGCGACTAGGGGATAGGTTTTTTTTCAGTATTCCATCGTCTGAAATAGTCTTTAAATAACTGTCACATAAATTATAATTTTCTTTTAGCCCTTCTATATTAAATAATATAATAACCACTTGTTACTATTTTAAGATTTATAATAGTAAATGACATATCTCTTATTGTAGGCTAAGTGCTCCCGGCGACTAATGATGTCATTCAGAATTATTATCAAATTTCACTGACATTGTAATGGAGAAAGATAAATTTTACGCCAAAAAGTGAAAGTCAGGTCTTTAAACATTTAACTCGGTATATAAATTGAGAAATTGTTAGGATAAATTTTTTGCGATATCTAATCAGAACGGTGAGAAAAATAATTCTTTTAAGAACTTGCATCATAGTTCTTAAAGTGGGAGGGGAAAAAAAATAAAAACTTGCAGCATTTGACATCTCAATAAATGGTTTTAAAATATTGAAAAAAAAAGAAAGAAGTATGACTCAATTATTTTTATGTGTTGGCAAAGGGACCACTTCAAGTCATTAACCAATTTCAGGGGACAGCCAATGGCGACGAAAAGGCAAAAAAGGAAATTGCAAATGTGGTAGTGGTTGCTGCATAATTTCCCTTATAGGATTTCTGCATCCATTGTTACAACTCGGTGAAGGATTTTTTACAGTCGGCTATCAAGCAGCACAGCTACTTTTTTTTTCTTTCCCTTTTTGTCTCTCATATTTTATTTTTTAAAATAAATTCAGACGACACTTCGATCAAGTATTTTTAGAGAAAAATAACTTCAATGAAATTAATCATGAATCGAATTTGAACTGTTTGACTAATAATCTAGCTAGTTTTATGAATGATTGTTCATTTCTTCCCCATGCATTATTATATTTAATGAAAATTTGTTTTTAATTAGAAAAATTATTTGAAGGGGCTATAATATCGTTTATGATCTTGCTATTTTGACTGTCAATTTACTTTTTCCTCGCTTCAGCAGGAAGCCTGGTAAACTTTGGTGTTTTATCCTTGTCTAACTTGGTTTGTGGTATAACATAATAGAAAAGTTCATCTTTATCAACATTACTTAAATATATATACATTATTTAGTCGATTTCCATAATTATCATAATCAATCACAATGCACAATTCGTTAATTTGGATCTCAGCTTGCTCATCAACATAATAAATAAATTATTTGATTACTATATCCTTAAGGATAATTATTTGTAAATGTAAATTACTTTGTTTCACATACGATTATTGAATGAAAAGATATATATATATATATATATATATATATATATATATATATATATATATTTAAGAAAAAGTGTTCTGAGGATTTTTCATTCCTCCGGGTTTCTTGTTAGACCAGCACAGTAGCATGTTTGATGAGTTGAAAAAGTACACGTCTTTAGATATACAATAATGCACCACTCAGCTGGTTTCACATGTAAATCATACACTTAATTCCAATCCAACAATGTTGAGTTCAACTGCAATTTTATACTCAAAGTGAACCATATTGTTGAAATTACTAAATTAACGCATTAGATTTATTAGTCTTGTAAAAAAAAGATTTATTCATTAGATAATGACTAACATTAAAGACTTGTTCACAACATGAACAAGTCCAAGTTGTAAATAGATAAAATTTTACATGAATTTTCCATACAAATTTATCTAACTTTATGAAATATATATTATTAGATTCATTGCTTCTGCAAGCACGGGCATATTTTTTATGTCGTTTTATATGAAAAAAATTTGTAATTTATTTAAAATATGTATTGTGTTTATAAACACTTTGTTACCTTAAAACTTATATTAAACATAAATACTCGAGTAAGAAATATTTATGTGAATATTTATATTGATTAGAAATTTTTTGTTCGTATTTATATAAATTTTGAGGTTTATTCATATGAATTATTGATAGTAGTTTCTTTTAGCTATTATATGATCATGTGTTCGTTAGTAATTTTTACTACAGAGTATTTGTTTTGAATTTTGATACTATTATATTTTTGTTCATATTTTAGTGGGTATTCATGATCTGTTTTTTTTTTATTATGTAGTTATTGTTCTTTATTGTTTTAAGGTGTAAAGATTGATCTTTTTTTTAAACTATGTATTGATTGTATATTTGTGTTGATTTTCGTTTGTTAATTATTTTTCCTTGTAATAGATGATTTGAACTCATGATCTCCTTATTCAGTTACCTTGTACTCGTTCCCAAAATTTAGAGTACAAAAACTCGCATAATTAGAGTTGGAAAAATATAAAGAAAAAATGTTATGTTATAAAAAATAGAACAAAAATGTTAACTAAATTAGTTGAATCATATCAATTTGATTGAATGAATTAGAGAAGGAGGTTTTATGTATATGTATTGATTTGATTACTTAAAAATTCGATATCAAAATTAGATAAGTGAACTGTCCCCCATATTCCTTTTTCTCAATTTATAATGGTTTCAATAAAATTTATACCTAAAGTTTGGGGTGAAATTATTTATTATCAATAATTAAATTTATTCAAAAAGCAATAATTAAATTATTCATGTTCTATTCGCAGTTAATAAAGTTTCCCCATTATAAGTTAGTTAAAAACAATTTATTATCATGCTTATCTTCTAGTTATTGTATTAAAATTTTGAGTCTCATAATAATTACGAGTAAATTTGTGTCACATATATAAAGGGAAGGAAAAAATAAAAAAAATCGACCTACTTTTCACAACTCTCACGGTTTTACAATTTACGCCAAAGTCGTTTTCACGATTTTGGGATTTTTGCAAACCCAAAATTTTTATTCACTCTATCAATTCATTATATCAATTAACTTATATTTACATATATTATTGTATACTCCGTATTACATTTAGAAAAAGATTAGAAGGAGTTTAAAAATAAACTCGGTTAAGTAGGGAAAGGAACACATGAAACTACGGACGGAAACAAAATCCAAATTCATCCTCCTTGGTAACAACGTAATACACTTGAGAAACTTCCTTCGTTCTCTCTTTCCTATCGTTTTTATTACTATTTGTATACAACTACTTTTCGACTATTCTTGCCTCATTCTCTTTTCTGTAACCATAACTATATATAAAATAATCTCTCTCTCTCTCTCTCTCTCTCTCTCTCTCTCTCTCTCACACACACACACACACACACATACACACACACACACACACACACATACACACACACACACACACAAAAACAAAAATATATCTATATTAGTTATAGTTTTTTTATTGGGGTGTTGTTGGTGAAGAAGTAAACAAGGTATAAAGAGATGCAGGCGATATTTATAGTCTTCCTGGCCGTTGTATTGCCGGCGGCGGTGGTGGTATGCCAGTTCCCGGCGGGTCTGACGTTGCAGAGGGCGTTTCCAATGAGTCACGGAGTGGAACTGAGTCAACTCAGGGCTCGAGACATGATTAGGCACCGGCGAATATTGCAGTCGTCGGAATCAGGTGGTGGAGTCATTGATTTTCCCGTCCGAGGCACCTATGATCCCTTTGTTGTTGGGTAACTCCATAAATTTCTCTCTCTCTCTCTCTCTCTCTCTCTCTCTCTCTCTCTCTCATATGAGATTTATTATTGCTACGATTTTTGTCCGATTATAATTGCGAATTTTGCTCGTAAAAGGATAAAACTGTAACTGTGGTCTAATATGTATCGTTATTTTATCAACAGAATTTTAATTTGATGCTAATACTTTTCTACATAACTGACATTAAAAGAATTTGAACATATGCGTGTGTTTATGTGTGTATCATTTTATTACTAAATTACAAGGGGTCATAATATTTTCTTGGGGCATGTAAAACTCTATAAATCAAATAAGGAAAAGTTTGAGGGGAAAAATATAGAAGAGAAATAAACGAAGACGTGTGAGAGACTAAGGGATTAAGGGCGTGTTTAATAGACTGAATGTTCACTTAACTGAATAAATAAATCATTAAGTTTGTTTGATTTAAATTATAATTTAGATAAATGTGGCTGACCGAATTAGCCGAACAAATTTGCTGAATCGGTAAGCAAACTATTATGACTTAAAACCCGTCTCATGTTTCTACTATAACGGTTTGAACTAAGTTGTTTAAAGTTGTAGCCTTCATGTATTATTACTTAAGTTGCATAATTTTGTTATTTAATGAAAAAGGAGCTTGAGGGAAAAAATATTAATTAGTATAATATTTTTATAATTATTACTTTCATTCTTTTTTGTTATTAAGTACAATCTTATTATAATATAGACTATACAAATATTTGAAACAAATATATATAAGTTCAATCTTATTATAATATAGACAATACAAATATTTGATGTACAAATATATATTTGTACTTTAAATTAGTACTTTTTGTTGGTTATTTTATAATAAAACAAAGAACTTATATTTTATTTCTTTATGGTAAGTTCAAATAAGAATTAAACTCAAACCATCAAATAAAAATAGTTTACAAGGATAAAATTGTAAAATCATGTCGTTCAGATGATTCAACCGTATGTATTATCAAATTGATAAAAAATTAATATTTAGATTCTAATTCTAATTCTAATCCATTTAGCTTGCTTATTTATTTTGCAATTTTTATTTAGTTTTATCAAATAGAGTTAAAGGTTGTATTTGTTTTATTAAGTATTTGAATCTAAATAGATTAATCAGATTTGAATTTATTGAATCAGTTAAGTATTTATATCTGAATTTGAATATAAATTTAATTATTTATTTAATATTTTGTCTTAAATATCTAAATTAATTTATTTTATTAGTTTATATAGTCTTAATCAATTCAACTTTATTTTTCTGACTTATTAGATTTAGATAAAATTAAATATATTAAAAAATAAACGGTAGGACAAATAAATAATTTAAACAATATAATATCACTAAAATTATTAGTCTATTCAAATATATTAAGAGCTAAACAAATAGAGCCTAAGCTAAATATAAGGTTATAGTTACAAGTAGTTATATATTACGATTGTGTTTAAATGATGAGTAGTTATATATTACGATTGTCTTCAGTTATACGGAATTAATTTTAGGTGTACATTGCACCTATCGTTACAGAACGACAATAAATAGTACTTTTTTCATTTTATTTTATTTGATAAATTTTTTATTTTGAGATATTTCAAATTCTTAACAAAGTAATTAATTAAAAAAATTATTATGTTATTAACTTATTAAATTATCTTTTATTAAAAAGTAAGACATTTAAAGTGAATTTTTATTAAAAGATATATTTGGAAAGTAATAACATGTTATCATTGTAATCATTACAAAGATATCATTTTATTAATTCAAACATAAAAAAAAATTTATTAAATAAAATGAGACGGAGAGAGTATTGTTTCCTTAATTTAATTTATTAAAGTTGCCCTTGAATTAAGATTTTTTTATTTTATTCTAACAAAATAGTATAATCCTTTATCATTCGTTAATGGAAATGATATGATTAGAATGTACACGAAGTAGATATTTCTTTACAAGTAATTATGGTGGAACTTTCATCTAATAATTTTAATACATTATATATATATATATATATATATATAGGAAAAAGTCCTAAGATTAACTTTACAAAATTTATGTAAAGTGGTTATTTATTTAACATATTTTGATAATTTAATTAACGATTCAACCGTATGAATTAAATAAATATACAAAAATAAGTTATTATATAGAATTTTATTAAATCTGAAGTTGTAAAAAGCCTTTATATATCTACTAGAGTCAATTACGTATATTTTTCAATAGTTTAGATTTTTTAATTTTTCTTATCTACAAAAATTGTCAAATTTAACGCAAAATTATGTTAAAATTTGTGTGCATTAATATTTTTACATACTCTATTAATTTTTACGGTTGAATCGTTGATTAAATTATCAGAATATGTTAAAATATAAATGACCTTAGATAAAAATTTTAAAAAAATTTTAAGGTCAATTTTGGTTGTCTTTTACCCACATATATATATATATGTGTGTGTGTGTGCGCGCGCGCGCGCAAGTTATCTAATATTTATATATAATATATATCTGTATGTAATTTATGATGATATAGAGTAAGTTTTTATTCAATTCAAATCTTAGGTTTTTTTTTTCCCGAAATTCGTCAAATGTCATATTATTATGTGGTCACAAGATTCTATTATGTAACTGTAATTTCATTCCAACAATTTCGTCAACATTAATTTAAAGCTACATTTGTTCGTTTTTTGAAAAAAAAAAAAAGGAAAAGAGATTAGGAGTTCTTTTGGGAGAAATTTGCTTAATACATCACATATAACATATTCAACTCTAACCTATTAAGATTGTTCTAACTAATTTCTATTTATTAAAAAATTAAAAAAAATTTTATTATCAATTTTTCATTATATATAATAAAAAATGATACATACATTTTATAATGGACCAAGTAAATTAAAGGCGATTCAAAAATTCTTTATATGGAGCTTTTAAATCATATTTTAATATCAAATACGCACAACGTTTATTTAAAATCATAATTCAAAACTATAAAATAAATATTATTTACTTTTTTTAAAAATAATTTTTTAGATTAAAAGGTAATTTTAATGTAAAAGTTAGAATTACTTTTCGAACAACATCTAAATATGCCTCGTTTTAGGGGGAAAAGTTAAAAATAGGAAATTGTTTTCCCTAAATAAAAATAGATAAATTCGGCAAAAACCGCAGGCCGAGTCTCGTTCCATTCCGAGTCCACGTAAGATAAACAGGAACGTTACCGAGCGACAACGTAATCCATTTCTGAAACTTATCTGTTGTTTATTGTATAGGCTGACAGCTTGTCCTTTCTAGTACTTCCTCCCTCTTGCGTCTTCGTCTTCCCCTTCTCATCTTTATTAGCTATTAATTAATCTATAAAGACCCATAAATATATATACTTACAAAGATTGCGCAGAAGGAATTTATTTATCGGTATTTGTATTTATTCGATAGCTTTTGCTTTTTTGATTGTCGTGAGGAGAGACGAACTGGGGCAGGACGGAGAGGTAAAAACGGAAGCTTGAAGGGATGCCGGCATTTTTTCCCGGCGTATATGCGGAAATCTTGATCTTCGTTGTCGCGGTACTTGTCTCGCCGGCGGTTGTGAAGTGCGATATGCCGGCGACTCTGGTTCTCGAGAGAGCATTTCCGACTAGTCATGGAGTTGAAATGAGTCAACTCAGAGATTTTGACTCGTTGAGGCACCGTCGTATGTTGCAGTCTTCAGGTGGGGTTGTCGATTTTAGCCTTCAAGGCAACTATAATCCTAGCGTTGTGGGGTAATTTTTTTTCTTTCTTTTTTAATTAAAAAGAAATCCCCTTTCTCGCCTTATTTTTTCACACACTTACAGTATCATGATTGTGGTACTTAAGCTTTAAGGGGTTTCGATTTGATTTCGAAATTATATGGTTGATTTGATGTCTTAGCTCTGTATATTTTCTAGGGGGGGGTGATTTCTTGTGTTTATAGCTGTATCTCTTTGTGGTTTTAGATGTCCCCTAATGTTACTTCCCTTTCAGTTATTGGGCAAATGAAGTTAGCTCTTGATTATTTTCTTGTGTCATGACTTGCATTTTCAGAAATTTGGTCTATTATTTATATTTTGTTTGTATTTCTTCTTATTGGATCTTATGATGTGGCTATACAGGCTTTACTATACAAGAGTTCAATTGGGTTCTCCACCAAAAGAATATTATGTGCAAATTGATACCGGAAGTGATGTCATGTGGGTCAGTTGCAATCCCTGCAATGGCTGCCCTGCATCGAGTGGACTACAAGTAATGAGCTTTTCATTAAAAATGGTCTTCATTTCTTTGATGTGTCTGTTTGTAAGTGTGAAACTGAGTGACCAAGTAAATGATGAACTATTCAAATTTATGTAATGTGTTTGTCGTCAGATTGAACTTCAAACATTTGATCCTTCATCCTCGTCGACAGCATCTCCGATCTCCTGTTCAGACCCAATGTGTGATCTTGGAACTCAATCTTCTGATTCTGGTTGTTCAAGAAACAAGTGCACTTACACATTCCAGTACGGAGATGGCAGCGGGACATCTGGTTATTATGTATCAGATGTAATGCATTTTGACACGGTTGTTGGAAATTCTGTGGATTCAAATTCTTCAGCTCGTGTTGCCTTTGGGTATGGTAGCATGAATTTTTCCTGTTGATCATATTTTACTACTTTAGAATATTAAATAAAGCCTGTTTCGTGTTTGGACTTAAAACAGCTGTAGCAATTCAGTGTCTGGGGACTTGACAAAGCCAGATAGAGCAGTTGACGGGATATTTGGTTTTGGACAGCAGGGATTGTCTATTATATCACAACTTTCTTCCCAGGGGGTAACTCCAGATGCTTTTTCTCATTGTCTGAAGGGAGGTGATAATGGTGGTGGTATACTTGTGTTTGGTCAGATTGTCGAACCAAATCTTGTTTTCACTCCACTTGTGCCATCACAGTATGTTTTCTCTCTGTCATGATGAAACTTTCATGGATCACTATGTTATCTTATCATGATGACATTGTTATTTAAATAAATCATTATACAGTATTTTTAGACTTCATTTGTCTGATTAATGGTTTCTTCTCCTTTGACTAATATATTGGATTCATATTCTTAATCTTAAAGATGCATAGTTACTTGACCCATTATGTGGTATAACTAAACTTGGTGCTTGAAACTCAATTTATAATCATTTTCACATTTATCCATTATTATATGTTGAGAAGTCTGCAGTCGATGAACTTTTTTTTACAAATGATAAAGAGTAAAAGATTAAAGAGTGTTATGTTATTTGGGTAGACAACTCTTTAGTTCCCTCCAACTACATAATGAGGTCAGAAGATTGTCTGGAAGTATGAATAGCTGAATTGTGTTAACTGTGGAGAGGTGAATAGAGATAGGGCAGTTCAGACCTTTTTCTTCTTTCCATGAGCTACATTATGAGCTAAGAATATCTTTAAAAAATTGACCAGTTAGTTGACAAGAACATAATATGTAAGTATGACCTTGATAAGGCTACACTGCCATCTTTTCTTTTTATAGGTAGATAGATCTACTAGAGGCACCAACCTCTATATGGGTAATCCGTCCATATAATCTGCCAAATGCTTTCAACTAACCAAGCCACTTCCGTTTTTTTTTCTCCCTCATTATGTGCCAAGCCTGTAAAATTCTGCAAATGGATATCAACGAATGCTACTCCTGAATATTACGTCTACATCTGATAATCCTTCCATCTGCATGCTAGGGCATCACTGTGACAGATTGTATTTGAATCATTAGTCTGGAGTTAAGAATATAAATGAATAGGTATGGTTGCTTTCAAAATTTATCTAGTGCTGTAACATGTTGCATATGAATCACACACAGTTAATCTACGCAATAGGGATTTGAGAAATGTTCATGAAAAGGGGGGGAAAGCACTGCAAAGGAATTGGATTCTCTTATGAAAACAGCTATTTAGTAGTCAATTCTGAGCTTAGAAATGCTTACTGAACATATTTATCCACTTCCACTTTCATCTTAGTTTTCCAGCGTTATGCTTTGTTTCCACTTCAGTTTTATATAAATTTAACGGTATCATGCTTTAATTCTGAAGATATTCCCTTCCTGAAAATTTCAGGCCGCATTACAATGTGAACCTGGTGAGCATTGCCGTCAATGGGCAGACTCTGACTGTAGACCCATCAGTGTTTTCAACTGAAGGGAATACTGGAACGATAATTGATTCAGGAACAACATTGTCATACCTTGCAGAAGATGCTTATGATCCATTTGTAAATGCTGTAAGTGGGATCTGAACACTTTCTCATGTATCCAAGTAATGTTCTGGAACTTGTTAAAGCGCATGTCGATAAATGCTTGTTGAATAGCATACTAATTTCAAACTTTATATGTGGTCTTTATGACAAGGGGTTTGTTTGTACCTGCAGATTACTGAAGCTGTTTCACAGTTTGTAAGCCCCATTCTTTCTAAAGGAAGCCAGTGTTATCTTGTCAGCTCCAGGTTCTCCGCAAAGATTTGACATTCTAACTTTTAACTTCTTTGCATCTTTTCTTTAAGGAGATTTTTATGTTAGGTTTCCAATCTAATATATATGTTATTCTTTTTCCAGTGTTTCTGATATATTTCCAACAGTTAACTTTAACTTTGCTGGTGGTGCATCTATGATTTTAAAACCTGAAGACTACCTTCTGAAGCAAAATTCAGCAGTAAGTTTATATTGAATTTTTTATAAAATTTAGGGTGCATGTGGTGAGTGTTTCTTTTTCACAACTGGTACTGGCCTGGGTGGGACATGGTTTAATCCCTTTCAATCCAAGACTTATCCTGTAAGCATTGATCACGAACATATCATAGAGTAGTAGCACTTTTTTGAAGCGTATCCTGTTTTCATTTGGTAAAATCGACAGCAGTTAGCTGACAATCCAAAGAATAGGAATTAATTTCTCCCACTTTTACTCACAAGGAACCCATTTCATTGGTAAATTATGCAGGGTGATGCTACAGCATGGTGCATAGGCTTTCAGAAGATGCAAGGTCAAGAACTTACAATTTTAGGAGGTATGAGCACATGCCAACATCGACGTATTGGTTTCTTGTTAAACTACTAAATTCTAAGTTGACGTTGAACTTTTAGCAAGAAAGCTGATATAAACCCTAGAACTATATATGACCTTATACTAAATGATTTCTGGGATGCTTTTCTGATCACCCTACAAAATATTCGTTGTGGTTGTACCTCTATTTTCTTGATGGTTAAAAAAAAAAGAAAAAAAGATTAATATAATTAGTGTCACAAAATTTAAACTTTACCATTCAATATCAAATATTGTCTGAAAATATTTCTAAATAGTCGTATTCTGCAGTATTTCTGTAGATAGACTGCATGATTATCATATGCGTATGGCCACTAAAACCTGTTTGCAACTTCTTCTGATTTTGAGCTTCTCCTCCTGCTTTAGCTATAGCTTCAGTTTTGCAGAAGCTGATTATACATTAACTACAAAAATGTGCAGTTGTGTTTTTGTTAAGGGATACTTTTACTTTTTCCAATAATTTAATGTAATTCTTGGGTGGTAAGTTGAGAAGCTATATTTTAGTGGTTAATTTATAGGATATTCTATCAGATGGGAAGTTCATTAAATATGATAACTTAGAAGCCGAGAAGCTAAAGTGCCCTTTTAGTTGATAGCTTTTTCATCTACTGAGAGTAGTATACAAGCCTACCCTTAGCTTGGTAATTAACAAAATTAAAAAAAGTGCTATATCATTTGATTTTAAGAAGCTAAAAGCTGCTCCAAAGCTGTTAGAAAAGGGTTTTGGAACTACTAGTTACCGTCGCCATTTTACGGGGGAACCATTCTCTCTATGTGCATCAACCTGCCAAGTGAGGTATATGTCCACATTCTACTGGACATTTTTATGCAACCAATTACCTACCCAATATGCAAGTGGGATGGCAGGTTGCAGACCGGTGCTATACTTAACTGTTATATACACTTCTACTCTGTGTATTCAATCCCTCCTTCCCTGAAAGAATGAAATAAGTACAAAAGGAAATTCAGTGAAGAGGATGGTACAAGTTCATGATATCTTTAGATAGTAGGACCCGCAGGTGTAAGGATAATAATATCTTCTGCTAAACTTAAATCTTTTTTGTATAGTGGGTGCTGTAAGGGTTTAATTGGAAACATCAATAACTCTTTTTGTCTAATTTCATTTTCTTAATTTGCGCAAAACTGTACTATATCTAATTTAAATGGTTAGAGGTAGTTTCCGAATCCGTCACCCCAGAACACAACTAATTTGATGGCATTCCTGTCTCACTGGATCTTATTATTTACTACCTATAACATTGAACTTCCTTTCTTTATTTGGTGCAGACCTTGTTCTGAAGGACAAGATAATAGTTTATGATCTGGGTGGCCAGAGGATTGGATGGGCAAATTATGACTGTGAGTTTCCATAGCTTAATGCTTATATTGTTTTTTTGAAGAATTAGTAAAAATGTTGCACCTTTCATTCTACAAAAGGAATTCTAACCGAAAGAATATGTATTGAAAAGTAAATATTTCCTGAGATTTTACACTCTGATTATATTATAACTATAACTCATAACCATTCATTAGTTTTATGGGTAAGTATGGAAGATAAATACATCCATAAACAGTTGCAAAATTTTTAAATGGGATTCCGTTTTTGGTTTGGATCTCGTGAGGATTATAAATATCTACTATGCCTTTCCCAAGTTATCATTTTTTTTGGGCAAGGTTTGCGTTTCATTTACTGGTTTGCTAACTTTAGCTACTTATTTTGACCATGTTATCAGGTTCATTGCCTGTAAATGTCTCTACAACTTCAAGCTCTGGTAGAAGTGAGTTTGTCAATGCAGGACAATTCAGTAGCAGTTCATCGCGAAATGCTGTTCTCCACCTGATTCCAATCAGCCTTCTAGTTTTCTTATTGCCCATATCAATATTCCACAGATTTTCATTTCTATAACATCAGTTGAAGAAGTCCCATAGTCAATTCTTTTTTATATTTTGTATAGCAGCCTGCCCGATAATTTTGATTTATGGAGATCAGCAGGACTACGTGTTGATAACAGGATTACGCCCAACAATAGCTGCATTGCCTAGTGTTTTATATGATATTTATGGGTTTAATTACTGCAGCTCGTCACGACGTTAGGCTTTATCATCCATTTAGAACTATTGGTTCTATTGTCAAAAGGGGAACTCCCTTGTATATGATATTCATACAGATTCTTTGCGTTATGTAGTTATACAATTTGTTTACAGATGATGATGCCCAATTTTTATCAAAATTTCAATTATTTCTTAGAATTTCGGATTCTGGTTTAAATATTCATTCACGATAGTTAATAAATAAGTAAGAAGAGAATACAATTAATAATTTTAATCTACAAAGTAACTTTTAATAGGAAAAACAAATGAGGGAACAAAGGCCCGGAACCGTCTTATTTATGTTTTGAACTTAAAACGATTCTCTTATAATTTATATTTACACTATTACGGAAGAAATAGAAGAGATAAAACAAAGGAAGCATGCTGTGTGTCGGGATCAGAACTGAGGGGAGTCCTCAAGTCAAACTATATATAACATTATCATATGATAGTATTAAAATGGTATTGGTAAAACATCATAATCTTATGAAATGGTATAGGTAAAACATCATAATCTTATGAAATAAAATAAGAATAAGATATGAATAAGGAACTAGAAGACAAGTGAAGAATTAGCATTACAAAAAAGACATCCTCTTTTGCGTATATTACACGATGAAATAGGACAATTATTAAGGGTTCCGTTGATACGGTTTTCTTCTCGATCAAACTTAGGGTTAGAATTATTTGTTTTATGTTGAGTTAATAAAATTCTTGTGTGTTGTGTTATTAAAATTGTGTTTAACGGTGCTATTTATTTTGACCATGTTATCAGGTTCATTGCCTGTAAATGTCTCTACAACTTCAAGCTCCGATAGAAGTGTTTTATATGATATTTATGGGTTTAGTTACTGCAGCTCATCACGACGTTAGGCTTATCATCCATTTAGAACTATTGGTTCTATTGTCAAAAGGGGAACTCCCCTGTATATGATATTCATACAGGTTCTTTGCGTTATGTAGTTATACAATTTGTTTACAGATGATGATGCCCAATTTTTATCATGAAATTTCTTGGTGGTTTTATTATCAAAATTTCAATTATTTCTTAGAATTTCGGATCTGATTTAAATATACAACTGTTTATTCACGATATTTTAGTTTCGGCGGTGTAATTTATATTTATATTCCAAAATATTTGAGTGTACTTAAATATTATCTTAGTGGGTTCTGAAAATTGGTTCATAGAAAATGTATATGAATGTGCGGTCAACTTTAGATTCTTCGAATGGAGTAGAAACTAAAGTGAAATGTTTTAGATTTCGGATCCATGATGTGAGAGAAAAGATGAAAAGAGATGCAAAGTATTAGAAATAAGTAGGAAAAGAAAAGGAAGTGCAGTGAAGTTTCCTCATAAAGTTGACCGTGTATTTTTATTGGTTTGTTTTTCCTTTCATTGTCTTTCAAAGATAAAATAAAAAAGGAAGTAAACGAGTGATTTGACTTCACAAGCTCTTCTAATAACAAGAACTACTTTGATAACCTCTCCATTATTCTTCTTCCATTTCGTTTTGAGACTTTGATAACATTCCTGCTATATACTCTCTTCTCTGTCTTCATAACGATCTCCATGGGGGCCGATCCAAGTACACAAAATTGTTCTTCTGGCTTTCCGTCATCCCCTTCCTCTTCTTCATCTCATCGATGGCACGTTTTCCTAAGCTTCCGAGGTGTAGATACACGAAAGACCTTCACTGGTAACCTTTACGCAGCTTTAGCTCATGGGGGAATTCGAACTTTCATGGACGATCCCCAACTGCGAAGTGGAGAGGAACTGTCTTCGACTCTGATAGAAGCGATCCATAACTCGGAGATGTCAATCGTTGTTTTCTCCGAAAATTATGCTTCTTCCAGATGGTGTCTGGATGAGCTAGTTCAAATCATGGAGTGTAACAGAACAAAGGGACAAGTTGTGCTTCCAGTCTTTTATAACGTCGAACCATCCGTTGTACGCCATCAGAGCGGAAGCTTCGGAAATGCTTTTGAAAAGCATAAGGCGCGGCACATGGATAAAATTGGCATCTGGAGATCTGCGTTAACTGGAGCTGCTGGGGTATCCGGGTTCGATCTGGAAAATCATGCAAACGGGTAAGTTAAACATTTCATTTTCTGTTAATCAATTATTTTCTCTCTAAATTTATGTTTCTTAGAAAGAATTAAGACAAATCTAGTACCAACATAACACCTAGCAACTACTGTGATGCACAAAAAAGCAGCACAAATTAAGTTTTCTACCGGTACTTACTCTGATTCTGCTGTACGTTCAAATTAGTTTATATTCGTTTCTAAACCGAAAATTATGAAACTATGAAATTATTAGTATCGGACAAGACAGCTGAGCCCATTTCGTCCACTAGAAAACTATGAAACTAATTAAACTGACAGCACAAGGTGTTTATAAGAGGGGGGCTACTGATATCTTAGATCGACGTGCTCATTGTATACACTCACTAGTAAATTAATCAACTAATATTAAACAACTAGTGAATTAAGACAAATCTAGTACTAATATTACATAACACCTAGCAACTACTGTCAAGTACACAAAAAAGCAGCACAAATTAAGTTTTCTACTGGTACTTACTCATCAGGCACGAAGCCAATCTCATTCATGAAATAGTGAGGACTGTTCAGCAATCACTACGCTTCTTGAATCCCTTGGAAGTTGCCGAACATCTAGTTGGTATGGATGCGCGTATTAATGAGATTAAGCCCAAACTAAGCATTGATTCAAATGATGTCCGTTTCATTGGCATCTGTGGCATGGGAGGGATCGGCAAAACCACCCTCGCCAAATCTATCTACAATCAGTTTTTCAAGGATTTTGAAGCAAGGTGCTTTCTTAAAGATGTCAGAGAAGTTTCACAGCAACCTAACGGCTTAGATCGTTTACAGCAACAACTTATTGATGATGTACTGAAGACTAATAATAACACTTTGCATGTTCGCAATGTCGATGAAGGAGCTTCCATGATAAGACAAACATTTTGTCGTAAAAGAGTTCTCATAGTTCTTGATGATGTGGACCACACAAGGCAATTGAAATTCTTAGCTGGACACCAGAGTTGGTTTGGTGGAGGAAGTAGAATTATCATCACAACAAGGAACTCACGTTTCCTGACTCAATTTAAAATAGACGAGCAGTACATGATGGAGAAATTGAGCGAAGACGAGTCGTTAGAGCTGTTCAGCTATCATGCCTTCGAAAGTACCACTCCGTTCAAAGATTTTATGGACCTTTCGAAAAGCGTTGTACGTTATACCAATGGACTCCCACTAGCTCTTGAAGTTTTGGGTTCATATTTGGTTCGAAGAACTGAGGCAGAATGGATAGGTACACTTGAGAAACTGAATGAAATTCCTGACAATGAGATCCAGGAAAAGCTTAGAATAAGTTACGATGTACTTGATGATGATAAACAAAAGGAAATTTTCCTTGACATTGCCTTCTTTTTTATTGGAATGGACAAAGAGGAAGTGATTGATATATTAGATTCTTGTGGTTCCTTTCCAGAAATAAATATACCCATTCTACATGAAAGATGTTTATTGAAAACTGATTGGAAAAATAAGTTGGGGATGCATGATCTTATTCGGCAAATGGGGAAGGAAATTGTTCGCGAAGAATCATTCAAGTATCCGGGGAAGCGCAGTCGGTTGTGTTGCGAGGAAGAAGTAATTGATGTGCTGAAAAACAAGGTACATAACTACTCCTTCAACGCACTAATTCTTACTTATAAATCTCTGAATTGGTTGGCAATTAATTATATAACCCTTAACCTTTTCTAATCAAAATTTTCAGTTTGTAGGTGTAAAATTTGCACCTATCAAGAACTCCATGCATTTAATTAAACAAATTGAACAAAAGAATTCCAGTAACTTGAGTGAAGTTGAAAGCCACTATTTTTTTACTCATTAAAGCGCAACTGCAGTACATGGAAATGAAAAAGCAAAGCTTGTAATTTGATAATCTCATGGTTTACACATTAGAAAACAATAAAATCATTTGGAAGAACAACTAGAATTTGCTAAAGGATAATGAGAAATGGAAATAATATGTGTTATTATACTACTATCTTAATCTTAATAAGAGCACGTTTCAGATTACATAATAAAATTGCATTATTATGATTATTTGTTTTGCGTATGAGCTATTTAAAAAAATTAGTATGTGTTCGGTGACTCAAAAAACCTTCCATTAACAAAAAAATTGAAACCTGTTCGGTTTTAACAAAATTAATTGCTACCTACTCGTCATTATGGTAGATTACTGATAAAAGATAAAATATTATAATTTGTAAGTTGCTGCAGTTAATTATGATCATTATTACCACCAATATGGATAATATGGTAAGTGGTAACATACTTAATTGTAATTACTACATTTAGTTTAGATAATATGGTAACTTACTTGAATAACCAAATTGAAACTTCTGATTTTCTAATTAAGATATACATATATAAATCACAATTTTTTTAATACCTTTGTTTCTAAAGTTGAGTAATGATAAGATAACATTATTGTAATGTAATATAACTTGTAAGTTTATTATTGTTGATTGTATTTTTATTGAA